>JAJEJH010000325.1:0-270933 GCA_026122585.1 Anacardium occidentale | reverse complement strand
TAAAATCTACCATTAATTGAAACACCTATCATCAAAATCCAAAATATTTATTTTTATTTTACTTTCGTAAATGAGTAAAATTATATATTTTTTAATTAATTTATCTATATAAATTAATGTAATAATATAAGGTTAAATGATTTTAAAATAAAAAAAAAATTAAACAATCACATATTATCATATTAACTTATATTAATAAATAATAAAAAAATGTTTACATATATAATTTTACCATACAAATATTTTTCTATTTCAAAGACATTTAAATAGACTTTAACCTTAAATGTTTATAATCGAAATTATATATGTTATAATCTCAGCAATAATTCAACAAACAACAAAGATAAGTTTTCTATTACCATAGCATCCAGTATCTAAAAATCAACAACAACCAATTAAATGCATTTACTCTTTTTACAGTTTCAAAAGCTACTGTTGTATTATTATTTACAATTACTGCATTTACTCAAATTTAAAAATAAAAAAAAAGAAAGAAAAATCATTTCTTGTTTTCACTTTGTAACATGTTTCTCTTATCTCAATAGTAAGACTGTGGATATAGACTTTCATAAAGTTTTTTATTTGAGCCATAGATGATTGTTAATAATTTCATATTTTATATTTTCGTTCATCCATAGGTGATTGGATCTTATATGAACTTGTTTTTTAAGTCATTCTCATGAACAAAAATTTCATTATCAGTTGACAAGATTTTTTTTTTTTTTTTTTTTTTTGAGTCCCTTCCTACTGATTATTTCTAATTATATTTATTTTATTTTATTTTATTTCAACCAAAATGAATATATTTAATAGATAAAAATTTGTTGGATTAAATTCCATTAAATTTGATATAATATTTGTTTATCCATCTAATAATATTATTCATTTTGTTAACAATAATATTCATCATTTTAATGATATTATTCACCTCATTGATAATTTTCCGATGAAAATGTGCATTAACTTGATATTTATATTAATCTTATTTATAATTGTAGTCCAATTTTTAGGTCAAATCAAGTAAAGGTTTCTTGTTAAAAAATGGGAAAAAATTTTAAGTATTCAATTTGTTGCACCAAAGGAGAAGAGGGATTACTGCCCAACTGGGTTTGACCTTAAATGGCAATATTCAAGAGAATAAGATGAATATTGCAAGAAATTAAGAGGGGGTCGCATGTAATAATCAGGAAGATTAGGGATGACATTTGTCTGCATTAGGAGAAATTAAACAAGTTATTCAACTAGAGAATCATTCAAAATGAGTAGTTTGGTAGGTTGCTTACTCAACAAAGCAATCTTCAAATTGAAACCCTGAGAGCTTATTTGCTAACAAACATTCAGAAATATTGGTCCAGATTATGACAAAGCAAGAATTTAAGTTATTATCCCCTTCAAAAGTCAGAAAGGTACATGCTGATTCAACCAATACAAATATTTCAAATCAATACATTGAAACTGTATCAAGAACAAAAGTAAGGAAAGATGGTAACATACAGAACATGTAATCAAAGGGAAAATTATTCACACTTCCACACAGCCTAGGGAAAAGAGAAATGCCACTATGACAAAGAATAAAGAGCGAAAAGGCAAAAGGAGAAAAAAAAAAAAAAAAAAAAAAAGATACATGAGTTTGAAGAGGATGAACCAAGAATTAAAAAACCATTTATGCACTAGACTATGCGTATGATAAAAATGGGGGCAACAAAGAAAGATTGCTCATCTTCTTCAGATGTCCTTTACTGAAGGCGCTGGTGCACCAGAATCGACTGAGTAAGCCTGCTGGGATGACCCATCTTCCAAATCATAGACTAGACCATGTTGTGTTTCTGGCTGCGGGTGAAAGCTAGAACGGCATATCTCTTCAATCTGGCTTGTCACCTCAGTCATTGAAGGACGTTTATCTGGATACTGAACAGTGCAATTAATGGCAAGCTGTAAAAGCTGAACCATATCCTCCTCAACGTTCTGGTACCTGAGAAGCTCAAGGTCAAACACCTCAGAACTCCACTCCTCTTTAACAATGGATTGAACCCATCTCGGGAGGTCCACTCCATCTTCGTTCAAGAGGGCTTGTGTAGGTGCCTTCCCTGTGAGTAATTCCAGTAGTAATACACCAAAGCTGTAGACATCTGCTTTTTGGGATATCTTGCGAGCATCAGTAACCTCTGGGGCACGATAGCCATCAATTCTGTTGGGAGTGGAGGAGGGGCTCGCAAGATGTGCGAGGCCAAAGTCAGAGACACGGGATTCATACGATTTAGATAAGAGGATATTTGATGACTTGATGTTTCCATGGGAGCTATCTGGACCATGAGTATGGATGTATGAAATAGCTCGAGCAGCTCCAAGGGCAATGTTGGACCTGGTATCCCAGTTGAATGGAGTCCTACCACCAACTCTGTTTCCTGTACTTATAAGATAAGATAAATGATATAAGAAGAGATTAAAAAAAGCAAATATTAGCAGGCAAAATGTGCCAGAAGGTTCAGATGAATTGAATCTTGGTTTCATGATGAACTGCAACAATTATGTTTGTTTCTATTCAGTGAAATATATACCACCAAAGATATAGAAATATTGAAACTCATAGAGATACTGAAGACTCAATCTGCCTCAAAGTATAGATTGTAACCTTACAATCTAACCCCATAGAGAACTAGAGATCTGTGAGCCATATGTAATAAAAGTTGGGTTCTGAGATCAGTTGCTGCTATGTGAATGGCATGATAATAGGAACAGGCCCCTTGAACATACAAATTCTCAAAAAAGCACAAACTCTTAGTATTGAGGTCTATGGTACAAATAAGATCAGACAAGAAAAAGGAAAATGCAACTAAGAAGATTCACAAATTTAGTTGATAGCAGATCACACTTAGGATTGTATTTAACTTAGAATTGTGACTTTTCCTTGTCTTTCAGACCGAAACAATTAAAATTTTCAACTCCAGATGAAAAAACTACATGGTAATTAGTTGTTGATGCAAATTTCCTGTTTTCTTTTTTTTTTCTTTTTGAAAAATTGTCATCAACTCATTAAGTACATTGTAGACTATCACGTGATTCATAGGTTTACATTTCAATCAATGAAAGCAAATTAACAACAGGAAAAACTATATAAGATTGTCCACCATTAAGTACTATAATTTAATAGAAAATTAGAAGGCACAATGCAGATATTAAAACATTTCATGAATCAACATCGCCTATAGTGCAAGAAAATGCAATCATAACAAAAAAAAAGGCATAACACAAATATAGTGACAGAGGAAAGAAAAGAAACAAAAGATGATTACCATGTAAAAGTGCAGATAAGCTTCCCATAGGCAGGTAATCATACACAAGAAGCTTTTCATCCCTGCTAAAATAATATGCCCTCAATGGGACCAAATTCTCATGATCCATTGCTCCCACCACCTCCATCTTCTCCCGAAATTCCTTCTCCGTCACCATCACATCCCTCAATCTCTTCACAGCAACCACCAGCCCCATTTCCAAAGTGGCCTTATAAGCCGTCCCAAATGTGCCTTTCCCCAACACCTCAGCTGATGCCCTCAACAAATCCTCCAAATCAAACACCTTCGCCCCCTTTCCAAAGAACACCAAATTCTTATAGCCACTACTCTTGGCCTCCGCTTTCGCTGCTCCAGAAAATTCAGCACTCGTATTCTCGCTACTAGCTGATGCCTTTTCCCGGGGAATTTCAATTTCAGTTTGCTTCACAGTTGCACTTGCGGGAGCTATATCTTTTGAACTTCTTGTCTTATTATCACTCTTCCTTCTTCTACACAAACATATCAATAAAGCTAAAACTATCAAAAATCCAATCACCGATCCAATAACAATCCCAGCAATCGCTCCACCGGACAATCCATTATCACTCTTAGTACCATTACAAGACGCCAACGGTTTCCCACAAAGTGTATTTCCCTGAAACGCACTTATATTCATATTAGCCAACCGTTTTGGGATCGACCCATTTAATTTATTATTCGAAACATTGAACTGTTCAAGAGCAGGCAAATCCAGTTCCGGGATAGACCCAGTTAAGTTATTATCCTCCAAATAAAGAGTGGCTAATCTGGTCAAGTTATTAATTTTAGGAGAGATCGTACCGGTGAAGTTATTATCCGCCAAATTCAACCGGATCAAGTTCTGTAAAGTGAACAAGAAGTCCGGAATTTCTCCAGAAAACTTGTTCCCCTGTAAATACAAGTTGCGAATGTTCGAAAGCTGAGCAAGATCAGACGGGACGGACCCGCGCAAGGCGTTGTAACGAAGAGACAAAGTCTGAAGTTGAGAAAGGTTTCCAATGGCGTTGGGAAGCTGCCCAGATAAACCCATACCGGGAAGACGCAACTCGGTGACTTGATCTTGAGTACAAAACACTCCAACCCATTTGCAAGGAGAGTCAGAAAGGTTCCAGAGAAGCGTGCGGCCACCGACGGCTGTACGTATAGCCACTAAAGCCGCCCTGTCTGAGGCGAGATCTGAGTCCACAATCGACAAGAAAGCCAAAGAGAAAACACTAAACACTACGAACAGACATCGTTCGTCAGGTTTCATTGTATACCTCTACAAATGAAACCTGAAAGGATAAATGGAAAATTTTATATCGAAGTAGTAAAGAAAGGAAGTGATGATGAAACAGAAAAAGAAATAGATCGAAAATTCATGTGGGTTCAGGAAGCGAAGGAGACAGAAGACACACAGAGACTATGATTAAGGTTGTAACAAGAAAGCAAGGTCCAGTCCCCTTCAGTTGTCGAGTTGGATTTTGTACAGTTGTTTTATGGCTCTAGCCTCTAGCTCATTGGGTGCTGACACAGAAGCCGCGTAAAAATAAAGGCAGCGTAGGTGCGCTTGCCTTATAAGCCTAAACACGGATTAAGGGGTCATTAAGCAAGTATATTAATTTGATTTTTCTCCGCCGGTGCCCAATTTTAGCGTCCTTTATCCGTCACTAATCTCAACAAACCAACCACTTTAGACGCTAAACCAACTTCCATTAAAAAATGATTAACCTGGTGCATCGAGTCTTTGTTTCAATGGTTGGTTCAATTACCATATCCACCATTAGGGAGATCTTTGCTGGCTACATCAAATTCTTCTTTGTTTCAAGATGAAGGTCAAGCTTGACCAGAATCCCAATTGTTTTTGACCTAACAACATGAGTAGTGAAAGGACCAAGCAAAAAAGATAACAAAACAACCCCATTTTTACCAACATCTGCCTTTTTAGTTGTAGAATGAATACTCACAAGCTTCCTAAGTTTCAGAGCTTCAACTCTGGCTTGACGTTTAACCTTCTTTAAAGTCTCCAAGTCTTAATAGACCTTCCATGCACATCTTTTGATTTTTTCCTCGTGGCAGCGTATTTTAGGGGGAACTATAAAAGGGCATGATTTTGATAAGACTTAAATTTATTAAAATCGAATGAGTATTTATATTATTTTTTTAATATTATAATAAAATAAAATTAATTATTATTTTACCATGACTATTAAAATGTTACAATGACATTCTCACTGTATTAAATTATTAATAATATTATAAAAGTGGGTATGCATATTTTTTTTATTCTACTAGAGACAAATGGCACTTTCCCCGTTTCATTTAAAAATAATCATATTTAATATCATATATTTTAAAAATATATTTATAATTCTATTAATTTATTATATAATATTTACATTCTTGATTGTTGTCTTTTATTCAAATATTCATAATATTATTACTTTTTTTTAAATTATAAAAAACATATTAAAAATTTTAATATTTTCAAAAAAAAATATTTATCCTTTTTTCTAGTTTTGAAACATCTTAAGATTTTCAAAATTATTATTTGTTTTGAAACATACAATTATACGTTATTAGCACTTTTATCTATATTTGTATTAAAAAAAATTTATTATAATTGAAATTAAAATAAATTAGAATACAAATTATTTGATAAAGTCTTTGATATAAAATATTATTTTGTTTGAGTTTTTTTCCTTAAATAATTGTAAAAATTTTAATAAATTTTATTAATATAAATGTGAAAAATTAGCAAAGCCGTTATAAATAAATAAAAAATTTATTTAAAGATGTATGGTGTATATAAAATTATTTGGCATTGCAATTACATAAATAATTGCTTAATGGACCGATGCTTCTACGAGATTCGTCTTATAATACCCAGTTGGAACGAGTCCTCGAAAAAGATCTGCAAGCAAATCTTCGCTGTTGAAGAAAAGTCTGAGCTCAGTCCTTACTTGTTTGTCACATTATTAAAACAAACACCGCGGTGGGACTTTGATCCCATGCGGGAAGACATCGTCATGAGCAGAACAGGAAAATTCGAAGCGCTTTTTAATTTGATGTTATGAAGAACCGACAGGAGATCGGCGATGTGACATGGCAACAGCTAGTTGGCGGAATTTGTTTCAACGCCTTTGTTTCTGTGGTTCCCTTTTGTTGCCCGAATGAATATCATAAAAGACCACGTTCTCCTCATTTCATTTCAATAATTATAAAGCTATGAAAAAGTCTTGCCTCAGGCCGAGGCTTCCTCAGGGCTGGGCCCAATGCTGCGATGAAGCTTAATTTGATTGCTTTCGCTCTGTTCTTGATCTTGGCATGTTCTAATTAGAGATTTTCGAACCATTTGGGTGACGATGATCAAAATGGGAGAAGGGTTTGAAGAGCTTGTTCTTGGTAAATGCCTTTTAATCACAATGAACAGGGCTTAGTTTATCCATGTTGCCAAACAGACAATAATTAATTATTTATAAACGACAAGTTTATTCTTACGAGGAACGACATGTTTATTAGGACACATACATAGCATACAAAATTATTCCAAATCCATATTCGAGACCCGAAATCCTAGAGCTTGCTGCTTATGTTGATGTTTCTAACTTTATTGGCCTTTGGGCTTGCATCTTTTGGGACAACAACAGTGAGAACGCCATTCTCTACATGGGCCTTGATCTGTTCCAACTTCACATTTTCCGGCAGTTCTATTTCCCGGGAAAAATCTCGGTTTCCAATCCCTCTTTCAGCTACGTGCCAGACCGTATCTTTCCCATTTTGCTCCTCTTTGCTTCCTTCTCCCGTTATCCGCAGTAAGTTCCCGTCTTCTATTTGCACTTTTATGTTCTCTTTGCTCAATCCTAGTGATAATATCGAAAATTAAAGACCCATTCAAGACTAAACGACAATAGGAATTCAAAAAGGTGGAAATGGAATAGAGTACCTGGGACGTTGATTTTGAAGATGTGGGCGTTGGGAGATTCAAGCCAATCCATGAGGGCGGGTGATCCGGACCGTTCACGGAAGACGGGAGTGCTCAAAAAGAAACGATGAAAAGGGTGTCCCAACAAGTCGGCCATTGGAACGATCAATAGAGAAGACGAGGTGTTGATTGAGAATCTGAAGAGGAATGGGTTTTAGTTTAATTTTATTTGTTGGAAGACTCATCCAGAATCTTCGATGCTTCTTATCCTTTATTTTCCAGGAAATTTGAGAAGATATTCATAATTTTATATTTTAACAATTTATTTAAGGCCCAAATATTTGCCCACCCCGAATTTTGACGAAATGCCTCTCTTCAGGTTTGAAAATTAGATTTTTCCGTGCTTTTGTAAAATTATTAATAAAGTTTATCAAAGTTTTTAATAAAGTTAAAATACCATTTGTTTTACTAAGTTAAATAACAATTTACTCTAAAAAATAATAATAAAATTTAAAAACATCAATTGAAAACCATACCAAAACAGAAAATTATGGTTAAAAAAAACGTATTTAACAAATGATTTTTACGATTGATAAAAAATTTTATGAGAGAGAAAACACCATTATTAATTATCTTTAAAAAACGAATCCTTAAAGTGTAAAAATTAAAAAATCTCATGCAATTATTATTTTAATGTGTGAGAAATCACACGATAAAGAGATATTTCGAACGTGATTGAGAGAGATTTCATGAAAATGAGGGAGTTAAGTATCATGAAACTAGACAAGAAGGCAAACATCCTGAGTTGAGGCAAAATAAAAATCTCATATTTCAAGTACGGTAGAAAGGTAAAACTATCTTCATACAACTAAAAGTAATGTATTATTTTAAGAGAGGGTTTAAAAAGGAAAAGTTTGAACTTATAGGACCTAAATAAACTTCATCAAAGTTTGCGTGGGCCAGGGTTCTTTATTCCTTATTTAAGAATTAAATGTCCTTGCAATGAAAAACTTTTGTGTACTAGATTCTTTCTGAGAATTGTCCAAATAAATAAATGTTGGGTGAGCCAGAATATGTGGGTAATCATATGTGGGCTAAATAGCCCCTCAGAGTCTTATTTCAAATCCACCGTCGAATATGGGCTAATGTGCTCTGGATAACCGTATGCTTAATTGAAGAAAAATTATTTAATATAATATTTTTTATTAGTAGGATTTATGCCCAAAGCAGTGGGTAAATACGAAGCCCATAGGAAGCCCAAGAACGAAAGAAATGAGCCCATACAACTAAGATGGCCGGAGGCCTGATCGAAATGCCCAAAGGAGCTGAACCTCATCTCAAGCATGGTCACTCTACGGCATCGGAAAACCACCAACCATCACAACTTCCTCGATTCCAATACCACTGCATCATCCAAAACTTGTTATTTCCTCTTCCATAAACCCCGTACTCTCCCTCGTCGCATCATCTTTCTTCCTCAGTCACCCAAATTTCTCCATAAACAATAATGGCGATAGAAATAGAATCCTATACACACTCTTTCTCGCCACACCATCTTCTTCCTTGCCCTTGACCTTGCTAACTCAAACTACCAAAAAGCTCTCCTCTTGAACCAACCATTTTGATAATAAGAATCGGAGGAGTAATGATGCAACCACCATAGAGGAGAACCATATGAGACGATGAACCTTGATTTGGTTAATCATGGCTTGAGCAACACTGACAACTAGCTCAGGCTGTCGTCTTGGTCTCATGTGGTTAGCTATATCTAGTGTTGCGAGAAGAGAAAAAGAATGGTAATAGAGAGAATGGAAAATGAGAAAAAAAAGAGGGATAATATGACAATTTCATAACAAATTAAAATAATTAAAGATAATATATTAATTTGACTTGTTTGATGTTATAACAGGGTGTTTTGCATTAACAACATTAGATTTTAAGAGGAAAAATATGATTCAATAAGTATAAAAGTGTCTTAAATGTCAAACCTTAGGCAGGAAAATGTAAATCAGTAAAAAATATGCACATTACTCTCATTATGCTTCTACACTCGAGGCACAAGCTAAGCTCTTTAACTAAAATCTTGTTACGAAATAAGTGACCGAATAAAGCAGGATTGCGACTAATAAATTTGAGAATAAATGACATACGAATTTTACGTGGAAAATCCCTTTATGAATTAGGGTAAAAACCACGGACAAAATAGAAGAATATTACTATAAAGAAAAATCAAGAATTACAACCTCTCTATTTTACAAGGAGAATACAAAATATATCTCTCTTATTATAATAGGAAGAACCACTCTAATATTTTCTCTCAAATTTGGGAAGGAGAAGAAGATTTGGGATGAAAGGAAATGAAGCAAAGAAGGCCTATTTATAGGAAAATTTTTGCTGTCCAACCACCCTCCATTTAATGCATGGTGGGTGCCTAATTTTCTTTGTCAAAATTTGTGGCTGCATTTGTCAAATTTTCCAGGCTGCTTCTTCAATTTTCCAGGCTACTTCTCCAGCTACTTCTAACAAATCTCATATCAAAGCACATACAAATTACAAGAGATGCACCAGAAAATTCACTTACACTTGACTTTATTGCTGTCACATTATACTCAATAATTTTAATTCATTCTTGTAAGTTATATCAAAGCTCAAATCCTTAGATCCTTTTGTAATTAATGGAAAATAAGTTCATTTTATTTTGGGCATCACATTTTTCAGACAAACATGTAGAATTCATTACAAACCCACAACTATATCTTCTATCGTTTAAGGCACAATCCTAATCATTTATACAGACACCGTATAATCGATTTATGAAGCTTCATGGTCAACTCGAAGATGATTTAAGGATATAAAAAGGTATTCTCACATCAATTTATATACATTCATATTTACCAAACAAAATAAAAACGGAAGCAAATCCAAGTGCAAAAGTTGTTGCAACAACTTCTACGAAGCACACAATTGAAACCTGAGTAGCCAACTTCTAAGAGATGCACGAATAAAACTTGAGGATCCTTAACCAGTTGCTTGAAATTAAAAGTTTTTGGAAGTAAACAAATGAAATTTGAGGATTCCAACCAGCTTGTAGACTCGCATAGTTGAAACTTGAGGATCCCTTGAAAGCTTCCTGAAGCTAGAAGCTAGGATGTAAATGCTTCTCAGCCGACTTTCCAAAGCCAAAAGCTAAGTACATGAGGAAATTCAAGGATTAACGAGTTGAGAAAACTCAAGATTCCTATTTCAAAAGAAACTTTAGGTAATTAACAATCAAGAGAGAATATAATAGGTACATATCACTAGCTTTTCATAGCATTAGTTTATCTTTCATACTCAATCACAAAAGGTACGAAGGATCTGAACTTTGTTAATAATTTACAAATGAAAGTGTAAAATAAGAAAATTATATTGACGGCTTGTATTCTTGGTGTAGTCAAATTTGCTTGTCCTCCTAAATTTTGTCAGGGTTCATGATCATGGGTTTTCCCTACCCATATCACCGCCGCACCCCACCATCAGCCCAATATGTCTCCTTAATTAGTTTCCACAAATATTTATTACTATGACAAACCTATCAAGGCTTAACCACAATTTCACATCTAGGATTTTGGTTGTTGAAGTGATGGCCATTGGGTTTGGATTCACGATAAAAAGTCGTTGTGAGGTGGTTTTCAGATTGAAATTTGCAGGTTATGGTGTGACGTACGGTGGTGTTCAGGTTAAGATTTTGTAGGGGAAGATTGGTTTAGGAAGTGGCTATTCGGCTGTTGGGTTGAGGAAGTTCTTGTTGGGTTGGGAATGAATGAATGAAGTGAGTTGTCCAAGTTTCTCTTCTCAATATGGGAACTTTTGGAATTGAGTTGAACTAATTTTTAATGGATGAAAATGTGATATAAATTTATTATAACACATTTTCATATAATGGAATGTAACAATTTTTTAAAAATATTTTAAAGTATACTATGATGATGTAAATTTCTGGATTTAAAGAAAAAAACACGGATACAACGTTGAAATGATTTCGATATATAAATTACTCTCATTCTCATAGGCAAGAGCTAGCATGATTTGAGGGTTATTTATGATGATTCTTTCTCATGGCAAATTCATGTGCAAACTTTTTAAAAGAAACCAAAAATGGACTCAGAAAAAAAGTACTGAATCCAACCAAATCTATATGCATGAAGCGCTTCACCATCACCCACCGCCTATTCTTGAATTCTTAATCAATTGATCATTACTTTATTAGTTTGTCTTTTTAAGCCAATAATTCTTGTATTATTGCTTTATATCCTTTTCAATACACATTTAATATTTCAAAGTCTAAATTAACAATGTTTCCTTTCTCTCCTCTCCTTCCTTAATTCATAAGTTCATCTCATTTCCTGTGCTCAGTCATACAATTCAATTTCTTAATTCAAAAGTCTTCAAACGAGCTGTCAATAAAATCTCTTTATATGGAGAATTTATGTGCATTAAAAAAATTATTATATGTGCATTAGCATGAAGATGCATGCATCCTTATACATTATTTCAACTAGGTGAAAGGAGATACTGCATATTCTAGCTTTATTATTTCAATCATAAAGAAATAATTCTCAGTACTGTAGTATCACTTAATTTTAAAACTTTAAAAGACAGATTAGGAGAGAAGTGCCTTTCCCTGGAAAAATAAAACAAAAGAAAAGAAAAAGAGAAATCGATCGACTTTAATTTATTTGTCCTCATACAGCTCTTACAAACATGTAATCCACTATATTTATTAATGCTGGTCTCCTTCATAAAGTAATAACAAAATGATATTGTCAAATTATTGATGGGAATCTTAAATGAAACTCACTTTTGATCGACCAACCTAATTTTATACGTACTTTGTCTAACTAAACTCCCTGCATGCATGGATTTCTCAACGCATCAAAGTTAAACTCAGGGAAGAGATAGTGTTAAATACGGAAACTAATACCAATTTATTGTATGTGAATATTAATATTGTTGCGATTTAAGATAATAAAAAGTTTTAAGAATGGAGGTGTCTAGGGCTTTTGCTCGGGATCCAATTTTCTCAAACCTCACAAAATATTCTTTATCGGACATCAAAACCAAAAAAACTCTTGAAAATGTAAACAAAGATTCATACATATATAAATTCAAATTGGAACTGGTTGAAGGTGAAATATTTCTTGCTAATTATGTGTCCATCCTGCTATCAAACCCATATTATCAAAAATCATTTATAAATGATATTCCAAGCGCAAATTGTACATAAGTTTGTACCTGTATTTCTCCATCAATCTTACGGCTCAAGATAATTATATGAAGCAGGGAAAATTATGGGGAGGAAATAAATATTCAGAAATTATATTATTTGAATATATAATTAAACATATACTGATTCTGCATGAATGGATAGAGGCCAATTTATCAACTTTAATGAAAAAATAAAAAAGTAAGATTAAAACAGATTCTCCACTGCAATTGTCGATAAAATAGACAAACAGCACTGCATTTAAGTTGGTAGATCCACCAATATACATAATTTGAGTGATTAATGACATAGAAACCACTTATTTTTTTATTAATCAACCAATACTTCCAAGATGGAGTCTTAAAGATTTATAAGATGGTTCACACCACCTAATGCGTTATTTTTTTAATGGTTTTAATAAACATGTACAGGAGACTGTTTGATTCTTAAAAGTTCTACAATAAATAAATAGGCTAAATGACTATTTCCCACATCATCTGTGATAAAATTATTAATTTTAAGTTTAAAATTTGTATTTTCCGATTAACATGTTAAAAAAAGACGTTAGTTTAAACAATTAAAAAAATATATTTTTATCATTTTTTAAAATATATAGTAGGGTAATATGACTTGAATTTCAAGTAGTACAATTAAATTACTCTATATTTTTCTCTGTTCTTCTTTATCTTTCTTTTTTTATTTTCTTCTCCTTTTTCATTTCTTGGCCACAAAAATACCGAAGGAGGGAGCTGATGGATGTGGAAAGCGCCAACATTCATATTCAAGATGTGAGTTACGGGGGTGGGAAGGAGATTGGAGAAGGATATGGGAGATGTAGGTTGGAGGATGGAGATGACAAAAGGAAGAAGTCCCTAAGGTGGGAAAGAGTTCGAAGAGGAAGATTTGAGTTGTATTCAAGGTGAATCAACAAAGATTGAAGAGAGAAAGTCATTGAGGTAGGAAGGAGATCAAGGTGATCGACAAGGGAAATTAAAAGAGGAAAAAGTCACTAGTTAAGGTGGGAAAGAGATCGAAGAGAGAGATGTGAGTTGCGAGCTAGATATAAGTTATAAGAAAGAGGTTAAAGAGAGAAAAGTCGTTGGAGCCAAATAATAAATCATGGAGGAGAAGAAGGCAATGAGGTGGTGTTAATAATAGGAGCAATTGTTAGTGCAATCTTCATGAGAAAAAAAATTGGTTGACATTGAAACCAAAATAAAACATCGTGATAGAAACGTTAAGGGTAAGAACAAGTTTTCAATTTTGTCAGAAATTTTTATTTTTAATTTTTATAATTATTAAATAAGAGTACATACAAATTCTATATATTTTAGCGTGACAAATTGGTATTTAGAAGCATTTTTATGTTTTCATCAATTTAAAAAAATTAAATATTTCATTAATGAATTTAGCATAGAGTAAGGCAGCAGAGCCTGAAAACATACAAAAAGAATATGGCCATTAAAATATTTTCAAGATATGACAATACAAGTGGAGAAAAGAGTGGAATCTTAGCCTAGCTTCCTTTAGTTTCCCTTCCTTTCAAAATTTTGTTTGGTACTTGCCCCCTTTCTACATCCTTCCCTCTCTCTTCATTTGGAGGGATTGAAGCTAAAAAAAGTAGCAAAAAAGGTGACATCATGAAGAAATAAAAAGAGAAGCAAAGGAGTTTCAAATTAAAGCAGATTCCGATCACTTTGATCATGCGGGTCAATAAGTTTTTGAAGGATATAGCCGTATGCCCAGTAACTCAATTCATTCATATCCTATTTACCTGCACAGAAAAGAAAAATCAAAGATACCCCAATTAATATTTAAGAATTGTAACAATTTTTATAGTAACTAGTAAAAGAGAAGAGAGCCATTACCATGTTCCCCAAACGCCTTTCTTATGAAAGTAAGAAATATTATCAATAAAGCTACGCCTGCTAACAGTCCAATTATTATTGCAAAGGTCTTCTCTCCTTCGTTGTTATGTTCACCTGCAATCATCAGAATTACTCCATAAAAAATCAATACAAGATCTACCAAACAATGCAGCTTTTTCAAATGTGATGTGCGGAGAGTGACTGACCATCGGGAGCCTTGAAAGCTAAATGGGATTTCCCAGCAGAGTACCTAGCATAACACTTGCCTAGAAACATATCACCATAATCCGCCGTTCCGCAGTCATTTTTCAGCCGTCCGATGGCTTCCGAGACACAATCTTGACACGCCCCCAAACTCAAATCCCCCACACACTGGGCAACGCCTCGGATCTCTCCTGACCCACCAACTCTATACAGCCCAGCGGCACTGGCCAGGCCAGCCATGACCGCATCTCTACGACCCATAGCCTCTGGTTCATACCCAACCGACGGCCCGCATTTCTTCAGCACCACACTCTTATCCTCCACCCCTAAGAAAGTCGTATTATCGTACTTTACAAAACACCCTTGCAGTTGCAGAGCTCCACCGCACGTTTGCGCGCACAACCCGCCCACTTGACTCACCGCACGTGCCACGCAAGTGGCGCAGTCGGGCATGGATAGGTCACCGCGGCACTGATAGAGCCCGTACACGACGTCCTGTGGGCTGGAGCCGAAGATGGTGAACTTGTTGAAGGAGGAATAGGTGGCTGAGTTGACTAGGGAAGTGAGAAGGGAGTTGAGGTTGGACTCGTAGGGTGAGTCGGGTGCATATTTTTGTTGAGTGCAACCTCCGAAAAGGAATGAATCCGTCGAAGAAGAAGATGAGAGAACAAAGAGAGATAACAGAGACTCAAGAAACAAAAGAAGAAAACTTGTCCTGCTTCTTCTTCTTGTTGTTGCCATGTTTAAGAGTAGCTTTCTCCCTTGAAGGGAGAGAGAAAAACAAGAAGTTGAACTAAATATAAGCTACAATTTGGTACGAATGGTTGTTTTGTAAAGACTGAATGACATATTGCTAACAACTGATCACCTTTGAGAGTTTTAAAACTCAAATATTTATCTTTTGAAAGTATTTTTTAATTAAAATTAAAAATAAATTTTATAAAAATATTAAAATTTAAATTTAAAATAAAATAATAATAATAATAAATTTTAAAAAATAAAATAAATATATAAAAATAATTCACCATTATCGATGACAGTAACAGCCTTTAACCTCATTAGGTGGCTAGAAATATCACTTGATTCTATTAATAGTCGGATCTGATCATCTCTACTATTAGAGAATGTTGAAAACGATTATAATACTTGATTTTGATTTTTTGATGGCAGAGGTGGTCAGAAGATTAGATCCGACGTCTCATAGAATCAGATAGTCGTTTTTAGCCACTATCGATGGTTATTTCTTTTATATATTTATTTTATTTTTTAATTTTTTATAATTTGTATTAAATTTTTAATATTATTTTATTTCAAATTTATATTTTAATATTATTTATATTAAATTTTATTTTAATATTAACATTATTAAATTTTATAAAAGATATTTTGATTTTTTTTTTATAATAAAATGATAGGTATTTAGTTTTTAAAATTTGCATAGGTGACATATCATTAAACGAAACATAGAGAAACAACACCTTATTCGGATTTTTGTAAAGTGTAATGATGGGTATGTACATATATTCTTTACAGCAAGAAAATAATATTAATGTATATGGAAGATCGAGTCTCTTCCTTTAGTTTCATTTCTTTTCAGAAACTCGCTTTTTATGGGAAATATGTGAAGTGAGTCTCGTTTGAGGTGTAATTTTCTTGGATTAACCAACAAAAAATTAGTGCATAATTTAAGTAGGATAGGTCTCATGGCACAAAAAGAAAGAAAAAGTAGAAGGAAAGTGTGTGGACCATCTTGGGATGACAACTTTAAGATCTATTATTGTAAAAAATTATGTTCATGAAGTGCAAAAATGCATAGCTTTTTCCACAACGTAATGTCAAGAAGGCATTCACATTAATATATAATTATTTTTCAAAAGGAGACACCCCATACATACAACTGTACAAATCGCACTGCGGCTGCCCACATTCTTCTATCTTTCAGTCAGCTTAATTGGCTTGTACACTTGAGGAGTTAAGAAACTTATAATGCATGCATGATAAGATTGAAGAGTTTTCAAAGCAAAAGCAGATGTTTAGGGTTTAACTTTTGTTGTTGCCTCCTGCAGCTGCATCCATTATTAGTGACATTATTTAAACCAAATTCATTTAGTTCATGTTGCTTTAACTCTTAATAATCACCTGGATTATATTTCATTAGGTGGGTTTTAAAGATTTAAATATAAATAAATCTTCAAAAATTACACGCAAATTTCTGAGCGTACGATTCCTCTAATAAGGCTCTAACCCCTCTATAACTTCGATGTCCACCACCATTTATGAGATGGAGGATTGCCTTTGCGGCCCTAAAAAATATATATGTTTCATGAATATTTGCTTTCTCTTGATCGTGAAGGATCTATATTTTAAGTGGATGAGAAGTGAGAAGTTAAGCTCCAGGTTTTTCGAAGCCTTTGTCCTACCTTCACCACAATCTCTCAATTTTCTCTATGGCAACAAGACATTGAAATTAAATTAAAAGAGTGGCCGCTGTGTCTCTCCATGCGTGTTCGTTTCTCTGAGATTAAATTAAGAAAGAGATGGAAGGAAAAGAACGACACATTCAACGTTGTCGTTTTAATGGCTCATTGTCTTCTTCTCAATGCGTGACAATGGTGGCCATGGCTTGGCCACCTATGTTCAGTCCTGTCAATTTGATCTTCAGATGAAAGATAAACTTCACCATTCTAATTCTTCTCCTTCGCCCTTTCATTAAATATCTTACAGAGCTTGTGACCCAGAAATGGGCAATCAAATTCTCCTCCCTCCTCAGGATCTCGGATAGCCCCGCTAAATACACCAACATTTTCAGTAAAGGCTCCCAATGGATTCCGCAACATTCTCTGCTACGGCTGGACTTGAGCTGAACCAAAAACAAACATTTATATATTCATATTCAGATTTGTTTGTTATGATTGGACTCATATTTGGATTCGTATTTATCAGATTTTTTATAATAAAGTTTAGATTCGTATAGATAGGCTCACGTTCGGTTCATATTTATATTCGTATTCATATTCGGTTCGTATAGTTTATATTTATATATTTTTTATAATTACAAAAATTATTAATTTAAATTTGGATTCATATTCATATTTGATTTGTATAGTATATATTTATTTTTAAAACTATAGTTCGTATTTATATTCATATTTAGATTTGAATAATTTATTTTAAATTTATTTAAATTAAATTTAAAAATAAATCTAAATATATTTGATTTGAATTTAAAGCTATTCTATAGGTAGTTTGGCCCATATTCAACTTTGACACTTGGGGTATTACCTAATAGGCTTTGGTGACAGACAGGCCATGCAAAATTGAAGAAGCCGTCCGCTTGAGAATAAGGAACCAAATCCGTCAAAGTACAAGGATAATACAAATTCAAGAAATGAGGCGAAGAAGATTGGCTTATAAATCTACCCTTTAATTACTTAAAAGTTATTATTCTTTATATATTTATAATGAGAGTTAATTTAAATAATAAAATGTAATTTGTCAATATATAATTGAATGCTATTTAATTATATAATTATATAATAATATATATTATTAATATATAATTTAATATTAATTTTAATTATTATTTTTTATAATTTAGTATCTTATCAACAAATCACAAATCAGATGTGGAAAAGTAAAAACATAAAAGTTTTATAATTAATACGTCTTAGCCTTTACATGAATACCCACAATAATATTGATTAAAGTTGCTCTCCATCTTACCTTAAAAAATAGAGTTAGATTCAAACTGATATATTCGAATTTATTTTTTAGTTTAATTAAATCAAATTTGAAATAAATTATTCGAATCTAAATATGAACAACAAACTCAAACTATAATTTTAATTAATAACATGTGTGTGTGTATGTGTATATATATATATATATCAAACTAAGGCTGGATTCGAACTAAATATATTCGGATTCGTTTTTAAGTTCAGTTCGAACGAGTTTGAAATGAACCGAACGAATCCGAACACAAACAGAATCCGAACTGTAATTTTAAAATTCATCGAACACGAGTCCGAATACGAATTATGCGAACCGAATATGAATACGAATCCGAACTTAAAATAATAATTTTTTAATTAAATTTTATTAATTATTTGTATTAATTATAATTTTTAATAAATATAAAAACGAATTATACTAATCGAATATGAATACGAATACGAATATGAATCAAATACGAACTTAACTATTCAAATCGAATACGAATACAAATTTTACTAAAAAATGTTCGACGAACACGAATACGAATCCAAATCCAAACAATACGAAAGGAGCCTAAACACGAATATGTTACTGTTTACATTTGATTCAGCTTGAATTCAACCTTATATCAAACTATAATTTTAATTAATAATATGTGTATATATATATATATATATATATATATATATATAGATGAAGACAGATTAATCTGTTGTCCCATGGAAATAAATTTATTATAAAAACCATTAAATATCAAATAAATCTTTTACACATGCTATATTCCATGTAAGAAGACTGTACATGGTTGAATATGTATTATAGTTGAAGAGTCGAAAGAGCAAGACCAAAATGGAAAAAAATAAAGGAAACCAGTTGTCAAATATCACATGAAAATCATGGGCGAATAATGGCAAGCCAAAATATTAACGAGTAACGACCAAACCATTATAAATATTAAAAAAAAAAAAAAATTTTAAAAATATTTACGTACGGGAATTATTTACATTGTAGAATTGACTTTCTAAATTAAATTATTAAAAAACAAATTATATTTAATTATTTGAGGCTAATTTTTATATATTTGTTGATGGAAGTGCCAGGCCAACAATCCCGGTGCAACCAAATCTCAGAGGCGTGTACAGCATAGACGAAGCTGTAAATTTATTGATTTTGGGTACTCAGTCATACATACACCATACATGAAGCTGGCAGAGAGTGGATTACAGATATTAATTTTTAATAATTTATATTTTTTAAATATTTTAGGCCAAATATTGCCACCCAAGATTTGGCTAAAAGGCAAATCGTAGCCTTAAAAGTTTCAAAAGTTAAATTGTCGCTCGTTAGAAGAGTATTTTTATTTTTTTGAATTAAAATTAAAAAATAAATCTTATAAAAATATTAAAATTAAATTAAATAAATTAATATTAAAAATTGAATAAATTAATAAAAATTTTAAGATTAAAAAAATATAAAAAGTAGTCATCGTCGTCGACGTCAGTGGCAATGACTACCTCTAATCTCGTCAGATGGTCAGAAACGGTCACTTGATTCTATTGATGGTTGGATATGACCTTACGATGGCTGAGACAATCAGATATGATCGTCTCCGCTATCTAAAATGGTGGAAAATGACCATAATCAATCATTTTGACCGTTTCCGGTCTTCTCTAATGGAGGAGATAACCAGATTTGTCCATCTCCGCCAGATTATTGGCAGTTAGATCTGACCGCCTCCGTCATTGTGGTAACCAGATCCAATCATCAATAGAATCAGGTAACCGTTTTCAACCATTTGATGAGGTTAGAGACAACCACCGTCATTTACGACAGTGATTGCCATTTTATATTTTTTAATAATTTTTAAAAATTTTATAATTTTTTATTATAATTTTAATATTTTATAATTTAATATTTTAAATATTATTTATATTAAATAAAGGGTATTTTGGTCTTTTAGACCGCAAAAGGGTGGCAACTGGGCTTTTGAAACCTTTGAGGGTGAGACTTTGTCATTGAGCCAAACCTTGGGTGGCCATATGTGTTTCGGCCAATAATTTATTAATAAATTATCTTTTAACGAAAACTTAAAATAAACTGATTAATTAATTAAGACAATGGTGTCCACACACTGTATCTACACTGTTTATACAAACGAGAAGAATGGTCACGTGACGCGTCAGTAACAGGTACCCACCTCTTCCCGCCCAAATGGCCCACTTGCCTTAACTCCATCTCTCGCCTCCCTTCAATTATTAAAGGCCGCAGCTCTTCCTTCAGTTCCTCACAACCAACTTTAACTGCTTTTTTTCTCTTCTCTCATCGAGCTATTTCATAACAGAACAAAACAAAAGATGGTGACTTTAGTTGCCAAAGAGCCTGCTGTTCCTTTGGTTTCCCGGTCTGGAAGACATTTACAGCGTTATTGCCAGATGGGATTTCGCCAAGTTGTCGGGTTAGTGTCTCTCAGTCTCTGTCTTCATTATCTGCATCAAGATTTTGTTTTTCTATCTGGGCAGTTCTAAATTCTTTTATTCGAAACTGTTTCATCAACAAATTCATCTAAAGTCTGACTTTTTGAGATTATTTGAGGACAGTCTTTTTTTATTTTCTTCCAGATCCCATGGCTGGGGTTCTGAACTTGTAATACTATAATGATAATGGAGTGATTTTGTAATTTTTGATATGTAAAAGTTGTGGGGTAAATGTCATTTTAGTTGAGGAGGTGCTGAGGCATATTTATATGTACGGTCTTGGATGTGCCACTAGCCTGTGCGCTGACTTGACTTTGTGATATTTTTATTCTGGATTGAAACAGTGTGTTTGGGTGGTGGAAAAGTCGTTTACCTTATTTTGACGAAAAGGTTAAGAAAATGTTAGGAGACTTACAGATTATTCAACAGTGCAGATGTATACCATATAGATACAAGGAATTCAAGCAACAAACTGAGTCTGAAATTGATGAGGAAGATATAGAAGTTCTTCTTATCAGTTCACAGAAGGGCAAAGGGATGCTCTTTCCTAAGGTATATTAATGTAATCAAGATGTTAGTTTTATTACTTGAAATGAACAAACCTTCACATTAACATGATCTAACCCATGTTTAATTTACAGGGAGGTTGGGAAATTGATGAATCTAAAGAACAAGCGGCTTCAAGAGAAACTGTGGAGGAAGCCGGGGTAACCGGACTTGTAGAGGTTAGTTCACTTTTTATAAGTTTTGTTTCTGGAGAAGAGTAACTGAAAACAGAAAGCTTGGCATCTTGCAACATCATCCGATTTGATTACTGAAAAGAGTTATTGTTTTGCAGCGTGAATTGGGTACATGGAATTTCAAGAGCAAATCGCATGACACGTATTATGAAGGAATCATGTTTTCTTTCCTTGTTAAGGAGCAATTAGAAAGCTGGCCTGAGAAAAATGTCCGAAAGAGAACTTGGGTATGCCGATTTACACCTGTTCTTTGCACTCTGCACTCCAAACCGAAAGCTTCTATAGGAACAATTTCTGATAACCATGTTTCTTGTTTTGCAGATGAGCGTTGCAGAAGCCAGAAAAGCTTGTCAATATTTGTGGATGCAGGAAGCATTGGATAGATTAGTAAAGCATCGACAGCATCGCAATGAGGAAGAACTGGTACATAATTAGCTAATCAAGAAGAATCTCTGAATGTTGCAGATAGGACTGATAAACTTTAGCTGGAGTAGTAGGGATTTAAGCAAACAAGAAACAGTGACAACATTGAAGATTTGAAATTATAGGAAAGAATGGAGATGTTTATAATTTTGTTTCTTGTTTCAGTCTCTTGGACTTGTAATCATGGAATGTGTTACCGTGTAAGTAGGAATTGCATGTGGATAATCTTTGTTAATTTAGAAGTAAAGTTTGATTTGAAAAACCCAGCACTTGTTGTTTGTTTGTATAGTGAGTGAAAATGAATGTATAATCAGGAACCTTGAGCTCCAAGAAGAAAGAAAATTAGCAGTGCCAAATGATATATATAAGCTTGTCTCATTATTTCTTTATCAATAAATTGGAATATTTTAGAATGATTATGACATAAGAAAAAAATAAACAATCGAATCATATAGATAAATTCTTTTAAAAGAAAAATTTTCTCCGATATTATCGTTATTTATTATAAAACCATACCCTACAATGACAGAAAAGAGACAGACGACAACTATGACAGATGAACTACTATGACAAGCGCAATACCTGAATTAACTTTTGTTAATTTGACCAACTGCATGGAAATTTCCCCAGCCAATGCATACATGTTCACATCTGGCACTCTGGATCCATATCCATTTATACAAAAATTCAGCAGCCTAATTGCAAGTAATGACCTTACAACAACTTATTACAGTGTCGAAACTTTAACTGATTGTACTGCAGTTATTCGGTAAACTAATCAGGATTATTGTCGGAGGTTATCTCTGACTCTGAGTTTTCCTCTTCGTCATCTTTTATCCTGACGTGATCCATTTCGGCAGTCATCTTGGTCATTGCTGCAGTCTTGCTTGTCCTCTGTGAGGGGGCAGTTGTAGTTCGGGCAATGTTGGGAACTGCAGATTGAATTGAAGTATGAGAGTCTTCTTCATCAGAAAAAGTTTATTCACCCTTTACCCGTCTTCTTGAACAGGTTGGCGTGGTTGAACATGGGGCTGGTGTATGCGGCTCTGCAGCTAGAGCACTAGCATCCAGATTGAAGTCTAGGTCTAAACTCCCTACAGAATCCATGAAGACGATACAAGGCACATGGATGTTACTCTCAAACACATTTTTCGTAAGTTGAAAAACCATCACAAATCACAATCAAGATAATAACCTACTTTGTTAGTGAAACAATGATTAACATAGGAAACTTTGATTGCCTCCATATTCAACTATAAAGCAAAGATCATATTCAGTTTACACCCTAAACTTTTATGTGATTTTAAACCAATGCAAGCCATCAGAAAACTGTTCATATGACCGTATGAAACAACTGGGTAA
The DNA here is from genome assembly GCA_026122585.1 of Anacardium occidentale. Lineage (NCBI taxonomy): Eukaryota > Viridiplantae > Streptophyta > Magnoliopsida > Sapindales > Anacardiaceae > Anacardium > Anacardium occidentale. Next base: position 247,688 of record JAJEJH010000325.1, on the reverse strand, counting down.
CACAATTCGACTAAACCTTTCGTTGTCTATTTCTTTCCATTATTGTAAGATATACGTGTGCTAATTAGGCCATCGCAATATGTATGCCATGTCAATTGCAGAAATATCGTTTCTGAAAGGGAATATGTTTACCAAACATAGTATTAGCTTCATCTTGTGAGAGTTCCTCATCTGGGTGTCTCTCTGGTCTCTTATGACGCTCTGCCATCCGCCTCAACTCCTTTGTGGGTAGTAGGAATTGAATGTAGACGATCTTTGTTAATTAAGAAGTGAATTTTGATCTGAGAAGCCTAGCTTTTGTTGTATCTTCTGTTTGTATAGTGACGGTGAAAATGATTGCATAATCATCAAGTCATCAACCTTGAGCTCCAAGAAGAACGGAAATTAGTTAGCAGTACTAATTCATATGTGAACTTGTCACTTTTTTATTTCTTAATAAATTGGTTTATTACTAAATATTATATTATTCCTTTTATTAAAACAAAATAAAAACTATATATCTAATTTTTTTTTCTTAATTTATCTATGTAAACTGAAGTTGCATTATAATTGACATATTTTAAAAGAAAAGAAAAAATAAACAATCATACTATTCAATGATATATTTTCACATCAGTATGTAAGGGAAAATTTTATTAAAATTTTTTTCTTTTTATTATCCCTATTTATTACAGAACAGAATCCTATAATGACAGAACGAGACTATGACAACTATGACAGATGAGCTACTGTGATAAACACAAGAGCTGAACTAATTTTTGTTGATTTGACCAATTGCATGGAATTTTCCCCTGCCAATACATGCACGTTCACATTTGGCACCCAGTATCCATTTGTACGAAAATTTCTGCAGCCTAATTACAAGTAATGACCTTACAACCTGTTACAGTGTTGAAAATTAACTAATTGTACTGCAGTTATTCAGTGAACTTATCAGAATCATCGTCGGAGGTTATCTCTGACTCTGAGCTTTCCTCTTTATCATCTTCTACGCTGACACAACCCGTTTTGGCAGTCATCTTGGTCATTGCTGCAGTCTTGCTAGCCCTCTGTGAGTGGGCAACTGTAGTTCGGGAAATGTTGGGAACTACAGATTGGATTGAAGTATGAGAGTCTTCTTCATCAGACGAAGTATAATCATGCTTGATTCGTCTTCTTGAACGGATTGGTCTGGTAGAACATGGGGGTGGTGTATGTGGCTCTGCAGCTGGAGCACTAGCATCCAGATTGAAGTCTAGGTCTAAACTCCCTACACAATCCATAAAGATGATATGAGGCCCAATGATGTTACTCTCAAACACATTTTTCATGAGTCAAAAAGCCATCAGATATCACAATCAATATAATAACCTACTTTGTTAGTCAAACAATGATCAACATAGAAAACTTTGAATGCCTCCATATTCAACTAGAATGCAAACATCATGTTCAGTTTACAACCAAAACTTTTATGTGATTTTAAACCAATGCAAGCCATCAGAAAACTATTCATCCGACCGTATGAAACAATCGAGTAACACAATTCAACTAAACCTCTTTGTCTGTTTTTTTCGTTATTGTAAGATATACATGTGCTTATTAGACCATTGCAATATGTATACAAAGTCAATTACAGAAATATCATTTCATATTTAAACCTCCTTGAGATCCATCAAAAACAAGAAGAATTTCAGATACACTTGAGACCAAATTCAGCTTACAATCAAAGTGTGTTGAACCATTTTATTTCATAAAGATTTTTACAGAAAATGAACATCCTGAATCGGACAATTTAGAAAGGGGCAAGCACCGACATGTTTGGCACTCCAAAAGTGAATTCTTAGTACTCCAGAAATTATTGAAATGTTATAGGTAATATTATCCATATTTCTTTTACTCCTCCATTTAAATATTGAATTCATACCTAAAATCCAATGAATGAACAAGGGATCTGCATAATAAACTATAAAAATGTAGTCAAGAAATTCATCCAAGTATTCAGTACTCATCATAGTATAGTTCACTGACACAGACAAAGTGATTAACTTATGAAAATCTAGACTCAAGCATACATGAACCTTTTCGAATATGTGTATAAGTATTTTGTTTACTGTCTGAAATGGCGATATATAAAGGTAGGAACGCGGGTTAGTTAAAACCAGTCGACAAGACAAATGTCAGTAAGGCAGCATGACTATGACAAGCACTGTCTAAAAGTTCAAATCAAAATACTTTCTTTTAAGAGCAAGAAAATAACAAAGAATGTTACCGCATTCTGCTCAAGGAATAAACAATGTCACTGTTGTCCGAATCATTTTACAAACCGTGAAAGAGACCCAATTGCAAATGCACGAATTACAGGAACCTTGTCCCCCACCCTTACTTTCATACATTCTATCACCTCGTCCAAGACCTCGTCACTGACTTCAGTGTCATCAGGCAACCCCATTATTATCTACAATTAGAAATGAAAATGGATTAACTAACAATCCAAATGAAAGAATCTAGTCAATGGATTTAAAAAGAGAGGGAGAAAAAACAGCCAAAACAGAATCTAACAATTATGAAAATTAAAACAAATAACATAAAAAAAAAAGCCTTTCCTTCAAGTATTCATTTCTTTCAAATACAAATAACAGGCAATATCATTATTGCTTTCTTTCTTGATAATCCAAAACTCTTATCCTGCTTGATTCAAATTAAAAAGCCATTTATGTAAGAGCTATACCAACCGGACCAATTATTTAATTTAACCCGAAACAAGAAAAAATCAGAAGAGAAATTATGTACCTCGAAATTATCTAGCGAGCTCGGAATCTAGCGGTTTTGTTGGCAGCCACAGCACCAACCAAAGGAGCTCGAAGAAGTCGTCGAAAAACCTGTCATTATTGTTTACGGAAAATTCTGAAACAAATGCAACCACGCGCTCGGCCGACACGGTACTTCTCTGGACGCCGAAAAGGGGAAATAAAAGGTTTTGGACAAGGCGGAGAATAATTGGACCGGGGACTGACATTTTGATTGGACTGCTCGGAGTTCTTTGAGCTTACGGTTGTGTGTGGCAAAGGATGTCGGAACTCCGTCCACGATTTTAGCTACTTTGGTCATCAATTGCTTCTGTTCTATTTCTGCTTCCGCCATCCTCTTCCAGTCTCTTTTGCTCTCTCTGGCTTCTGACAGAAAGTAGGTCTAATTTGAAAATTCTGGCCTTTGGTTTTTGAAATCGAGCGGGAGATGGAGAAATCTTATTTTGGGCCGGATTTATAACCCTGGCCCGATATCTTAAGAATTCTAGCCCAATATCTAGCCCAAAATTTTTTTAATTTAAAAAATCTAACCTTAAAATTTTCTAAATTTGCGTTTACCCAAAACAAATAATTATATGTTATTGATTCTCTTATTTATATTTATATTAGTAAATATTTTTTAAAAATTTTTAATAAATTAGAGTAAATAATATTTAATAAAATTTTAAGGCATTTATAATTTTATAAAATTTTTATCATAATTTATAAACAAATTTAACAAAAAAGTAAAAACTCGACTTCTTTTAAATTCATCAAACCTTGTGTGGGAAATAATTATTTAGCCTAAAAAAACCAACAGATTATGAACTTTAACTGGGGTGGAATCCTAGTGTACACTTTGAAACAAAAAAAACACTAAAAGAAAATCCTTCTACATCTAATCTTAGCATAAAAGTGCCTGCCACTTTGCTTACAAAAAACAATAGGTCATGATAATATTTGGTGGGGTGAAATCAAGAAAGCCACATAATAAAGGAAAGGTATGGGATTGGCTGGTGAAGATGATTATGCTTGTAAATTATGGGTGGACATTTTTTAGAAAATTATTTATAGAAAAACAAATATAAAAAAGTAGTTAAACTTTTGAACAAGAAATTTGTTGTGGTTTTCGAAAGATTTATTATAATTTTATAATTATTTAAAAAAAAATTTAACATATTAAATATTATATTTAAGTAAAATAATATTATAATATTTTTTACTATTAAACACTCAAACATATTATTAATTTATTTTTTATTATTTATATAAATGTTTTTCGTTGATTAAAAAATAAAAATATTATCACAATCTTTTATTATATCAAATTAATAAAGTAATTTGTATCATTTTTATGTATTAAAATATTGTTTAATAATCTTAATTTTATTATAATTTTATTCATATTTAATAAATTTAATGTATTGAGAGTATTTAGTTAAAATTATATCACAATTTTTTATTATCATAAACTAAATAATTATTTATTTATATTAATTTAATTAAACACGATTAATATATTTTTTGGATAATTTTGTACTTTTTTAATAGTGGATTCTCAAACCAAAGACCTATAATTTACTTTTATAATAATGTATTAATTTTAATAATAAAAAAATTTTCAAACTATATAAGAAGATTATTATTCCAAAAAACTTTATGGGGATTTTAATTGGTCACGCATTATTTATTATCTTTTCCCAATCTTGGCACGGTATGATATTCGTTCAAAGAATATAATTCCATTCTAGGAAAAGGTTAGTCCTACGGACAAGAGGACCATGGCACATTATTCCGAATATTATCATTTATTTTGGGCCAAATAACTTATTCCCGCCTAAGGTTTCCTTAACGAACAAAGTTTCACCCAAAAATTTTAAAAAGCTGGATATCCACCTATTAACTAAAGTTAACCTTTAAATCTAACTGACACTCATTAAATCTAACTAGTTAAAGGGGTATTTTGATATTTTTGAATAAAAATTAAAAATAATAAAATTAATTTTATAAAAATAATTAAAATATTAAAATAATATTAAAATAATAATAATAAATTAATAAAAATTTTACTAAAAAAATAAAATTTTAAAAAAAGTAGTCACTACTATTGACAACGGTGGTCATTGTTAATTTATATAAGAATCTAGAAACAACTATTTGATTCTATTGATAGTTAGATTTAAACCATTTTTGCCATCGAAAATGGTTAAAAACGGTCATTTTCAACATTCTTTGATAGCAAAGATAATCAGATCTAGTTACCTCTACTATTAAAAAATTATTTCTATCAGAGCTAACGACCTATATCATCAAGACAGTTGAAATGAGGTGATCATTTCTGATCACCTAAATAGATTAAAGGTGGTTACAGTCATTGACGACGTTATCAATGACGACAACATTTTTTAAAAATTTTTTATTTTATTTTTATTTTATTTAAATTTTTTTCTTATGTTTATTTTTTTAAAAATTTTAGTTATTATTATTATTATTATTATATATTAAATTTATTTTAATATTAATATTATTTATTATTTATGACAGGTATTTTGGTTTTTTATTAAAAAGTGTTAAAAAACTTAGAAGAAGGGTGGGTATTTGTCTTTCTAAAACATTTTAGTGGGATGTGGTCATTTAAGGAAACCTTGGGTGGGCATTAGTGTAGTTGGCCTTTATTCTACATACATTTTTACTATTATTATTGTTGCTGCAGAATAAGTTCTTGGAATATTATTACAGGCAACAACAGCCTCTTGTGACCGCCCAAAGGCAATGCACTCCAACTTGCTGCCGATTCTCAGCCCTAATCAACAACTGCCCCTTTGTTCCTATCAAAAGGGGGTCTCCAACAAAAATGGCTTATCGAGATGCTGGCTAAGTCTTTGACAGAGATGGTTAACGAAAGTAAACAGATTGTGATGCCAAGATTAGGCGGTGCATCATTGACTTAGGTTATAATTAAATAATGCTCCCAATCTGGTCAATTTCGGAGTTGGCCCTTCAAGATCATGAATTAAGCTTGCTTGTGACTTTTGTGGCTTCCAAAAATTATCACTTTGAGAGCCAAGAGTGGCTGGCTACCTCTTCATCATGAAACAAAATATCAACAATTTTTTAGGGCTAATTTTTTTTCCCGATAAATTATCATATTTTAAAGTTTTAAAATAATAATTCTACAACTAATAATATATTATTTAGAAAATTCTACAAAAATATCTAAAGATTATTTTACATGTCTTTTTCGTCCCTGTTCTGCTTTTTTTCTTTTTTTTTTATTTAAACAAAAGAAGAATGGTTGTTTTCCGCTTAGGTATATTCATGAAAAAGCTTAACTTTCATAATTGCATCATTAAAATATCAAAAATATTACATAATTGTTAAAAATTTCCATCTTGGACAATTTTCGGGATTCCATTGTCTGTAGGAGGAGTTTGCCATGGTGGTTTTGCAGTCCTTTTAAGTGAGATTAGTATATTATATTTAATTTATTCGAATAATTAAAATCATTCGAATCAACCTACACGTTATAAAATACAAAATTAAGTTTGTTTAGGGTAATAAAAATACCTCGAATGTCATTTGTTCTATATTCGAAATTTTTCTAAATGATATTTTCAATAAATAAAATAGTTTTGTGGAAGTTATATAATCAATATATAATAGGTTATTATATTCATTTGTAAAAATATAATAAATCTAAAGGATTACATTAATATTATTATTCATATCATAAATTGTGAAATATATTAGATTTATCTTAATTAATTATATAAAACTTATTTACATATTATTATTAGATTATTCAATTATTTAATTTTATTAAACAAAATTATAATATGACTTATAATATAACCATGACTCATGAAAAACAAAATCTCTCTCTCTCTTTATATAATGTAATATCCGTGGATCGGGATGCCAAATGTCAGCTTTGAGGCCATAAATTGTTGTCATTTTACTATTAGAGTAGGTGATTTAAAACTAATGCTCTTTGCTTTATATATTTGAAGTCAAATTAAAACATTAAGGTGGTATTCTTTAACTACAAGTATAATAATCAACGTAAAAAAATTTATAGTTTTAATATTATTCAAATAAAAAACACAGATAATATAATAATATTATTATAATATTTAATAATTTTTTTAAAAAATAATAACAAAATTCATATATTAAAATTGTTAGTATCAATTTGATATAACGAATGAATATTTAATCGTTGTCATTAAAGTTTTGTTCGAGTGGCTTTTGTGGTGGTTCGAATTTGATTAGTGGGTTTTTGAGTTGGTTAGGTTGATTGTGAGTCATGTTCAATTACTTTAATACCCTTTCTTTGTTAAAGTTGAACAGAATTAGAAAAACAAAAGAGCACGTCTCATACAATGAGAAGGGTATCATTAATACTAGAGGAATACTTACACGCAACCACGGCAATTATAAGAAAGCTTTTATACCAAATTTGAATGTCCAACTTTAATAAATTGGCATTTGTGAATTTCTTCTCTTTAGTAAATCCTGGAAAATTGTTATTTTAAAAATGACTATCCAAGTCCACATTCACGTTAAGCGCGTGGCTTCATATTAATCCATGTGATTTAAAGTGTTCTGGCTTGATAAGCTTTGCTGTAGGGACTTCCACAAGACAAAGCGGCGCGTGTGATTGGGAGTTCCAAGGTGCGTGGACCAACCCAATTGCAGACTCTGAACCGCAGCCATTGTGGACTTTTCACTGTTAATTACCTGAATTCTGGCCCACGTCCTCTACCGTACAACAGCATGCCACGGGCTAAAATGGTATTTGCAGTCTTAAAAATAAAAAGTACAAATTATAATTTTAAAGATTATTAATATAAAATTAATATATATAAACTATTATTTTATTAAATAGGCATACATATTTTAAAATATTTTTATATGCTATTTTAAATAAAAATAAAAATTATTTTATTTAAATAATTTTTTAATATTTAAGACATATATATGGTAATAAGGTCTACCGAGTCAATCAAATATTTTCCGCTGAGAATTTACCAGAAAATAAAGTTTTCTTACATCGTGAACCCTCTGGTAAGATTTTCTCACAGGCAAAAGTCTTGGTCCAGTCTCCTCTGATTAATTTCACGAACAGCCACGAATTTTTAAAAGTGAAAAAAAATATATATATTTTTACAAAATTTGATTATAACCTGATCTCGGCATTATAAGAAGGCACACGAAATTCTCCCCTCTGCACGTCTCCACCAGACAAATCCTTGTTACAGAGCGAAAGCAAAGCCAAGAGAGTTGGGATCGTACCGTTTTCAGTTTGAGTTTTGTTGGTGAAGTATGTCTCTTCTTACAGATCTCATCAACCTTAACCTCTCAGATTCCACGGACAAGATCATCGCCGAGTACATATGGTTCGTCTCCTCAACTTGGAACCTTTCCTTCTTTTTACATGTTGTGTTGCTATGTATTTTGACGTTTTTATGAACGTGTTATGTTCTTGCACGCTGTTTGTTTAGTTACATGTGTCCATCTAAAGAAAGTACGAGTAAATGAAGGAATCGGTGCTTTCTGGTTTTTTTGGTAGCGGTTGTGATTTGCCGTTTTGGGAGCTGGTTTATTGATTTGTATTTGTTCATTGATTGTTGAGTAGGGTCGGCGGATCTGGAATGGATTTGAGGAGCAAAGGAAGAGTAATCAGCTATCAACTTATTTTATTTTTTTATTGGAAAGAACAAAGTTTTGTCTTATTTCTGAATATTGTTTCGGTTTCTAAATCTTCTTCTGGTTTGGTTTTACAGACTGTTAATGGACCTGTAAGTGATCCGTCTAAGCTTCCCAAGTGGAACTATGATGGTTCCAGCACTGGTCAAGCTCCCGGTGAAGACAGTGAAGTGATCCTATAGTAGGTTTTTTTTTGTTTTTTTTACTTCTGTATTTATGTCTTAATTTCTTAACTGCCCATATATTGTGTGATTTCGCAGCCCTCAGGCCATTTTCAAGGATCCATTCAGAAGAGGCAACAATATTCTTGTGAGTTTTACTTTATAGACTATGTTTTGCTTTAGTTTCATATTTATTGGCTAAATACTGATTTGACAAATTTTCGTTTAGGTTATGTGTGATACTTATACTCCTGCTGGAGAACCAATTCCAACAAACAAGAGATATGCGGCTGCCAAGATCTTCAACCATCCTGATGTTCTTGCTGAAGAGCCTTGGTATTTTACCTTTTGTTTCTTTTATAAGTTTTTCTTAATTTTTTGTTTGGAGTATGTGATTGACTTGCCTTTTAATTAGGTATGGTATTGAGCAAGAGTACACCCTGCTTCAAAAAGATGTTAAATGGCCCCTTGGCTGGCCCACTGCTGGTTACCCTGGACCTCAGGCATTCTTTCTCTTCCGTGATTTTGTTATCTTTTTGCACGTTTTTTGGAATGATAAATGCCAGATTTTTTTCCATTATTCTTTTTTGCTGAAATTGTTTTGACATTCATGTTTTCTTCCAGCGCACAGAGTCTTGTATTTCTGCATCTTTCCTATTTAAACCTAATCTAAAGAACTTTAGAACTTGAGAAAAAATATTATGGCTTTCTTGGCATGATTTATCATTGATAAGATTTTGGGTTAGGGTTGTGATCAGAAATTGTTTGATCTTAATAGGGACCATACTACTGTGGCGTTGGTGCTGATAAAGCTTGGGGAAGGGACATTGTTGATGCCCATTATAAAGCTTGCTTGTACGCAGGAATTAATATTAGTGGTATCAATGGAGAAGTTATGCCTGGACAGGTAAATTGTCAAAATTTTCTACTAGTAGTAGTATTATTATTAGTTATATTAAAATTAGCTACTAAAGCATTCTTCATATTCCATACAGTGGGAGTTCCAGGTAGGTCCTTCTGTTGGTATCTCTGCTGGTGATGAATTGTGGGTTGCTCGCTATATTTTGGAGGTAATTTATGGTACTTTTTTTAATATGACACTTCTGTGAATACTACTCATGCCAATTCAAAGTTTGAAGTGTTGTAAATGTCCTTGCTTGTGTTTATCAGAGGATTACAGAAATTGCAGGAGTCGTCCTTTCCTTTGATCCCAAGCCTATTCAGGTCATATTTCCTTAGTTTTGGTTAAATTTCACTCCTGCATCGTTGAATTGCATATTATGAGGCCACAGATTACACGTATTGTATCTATCGGTTTGCATACTGACTAAATCTATCATTTTATTTTTTTCTACCAGGGTGATTGGAATGGTGCTGGTGCACATACAAATTACAGGTGACTTTATATTTTATTTATGATGATTGTGTCATTCGTTTAAAAGTTACGGACTTATATATTAAATTTCGTTCATGTTTCAGCACCAAGTCAATGAGGAAGGAAGGAGGATTTGAGGTTATCAAAAAGGCAATTGAAAAGCTTGGTCGTAGGCACAAAGAGCACATTGCTGCTTATGGTGAAGGCAATGAACGCAGACTCACTGGTCGACATGAAACCGCTGATATCAGCACATTCAAATGGGTATAAAGAAATGACACCCTTCAGTTATATCTAACAGTTTGATGGTTCAGACTTGCTTCTTGGTGCTGCTTGTGAAATGCAATATTGTTTAATTTTCCTTCTATTCTGTCCCTAAACAGGGTGTGGCAAACCGTGGTGCATCCATTCGTGTTGGGCGAGACACAGAGAAACAAGGAAAAGGTTATTTTGAGGACAGGAGGCCTGCCTCTAACATGGATCCATATGTGGTCACTTCCATGATTGTTGAAACCACCATTCTGCTCAAGTAAAGAAATGCGCTCATCGAGGTTCATGAGTGACGTGTCATAAAAGGAATAGTGTTTTATTAAAATCCATTCCATATGTTTCATCTGTAGTAGTATGACTACCTGTGTTTATTCGACTTGGCAATGTGGGCTCATTGTTCCCATCTGTCCTTGATGTCAGGATAATCTAAACTTTTATTTTAATAACTACACAGGGGGCCTTATTTCTATTCCTCCAAATCTTAAACTATCTCTTGCAATTGATATGCTTCCTTAGAAATGTGATTTCCCTGGTTTTATTGATATTGACCACCTTACTTTTATTTCTAATTTGTCGGCCTTGTTTTACAATAATTAATTAAAACAAGCCAATTTAATGCACGAAATGATCACCTCTTCCTTTTTTGTAGGGAGATGACCATTAAATTAGGGTTATTGAAATTATCACATACATAATATGAATGTGCTTTATAATTATATTCAAGCTTTACAAACTCTATAGTGAACTCATACACCCGGCTCTCTTGCATATATAAAGGATTATTGTAAATATTTTTCATCTTTATATGCCGAGTAATCTTGCTAAAAATGAAATAAGAAAGGCTAAAAATTATCTATTTTCATCATTTATTATTTGGAACGTGGGTATTTATTTATTTGTTCAAAGAAATTTAAAATTTTATAGATATTGAATCGATTAGTTTTTGATTTTTGAGTCTTTGTGTAAATTAACTTGAATGATTTCCTTCATTGAATCATATTGCAATATATTTAGCAAAATAGTGCACGAATATGATTTTTTTTTTTTTTAATATTATGATATTTGAAATAGGTATGTATGATATCCATAATAAGACGTAAATGATATCTGACTTATAATTAGACATATTGATCACGTATGTCATATATGGGCACAATAATGTTTCTTGTATACACGGGAATATTCTTTAAATTTTATTTACTACTAGAGGATATTTACAGATTTTGTTAGCAAAATAAATATAATATTTGATACCTAATTATAGCAAATTAATTATGATGAAACAATTAAGATACGGAAAAAATACTATAATTATAGTGGAAAAAATTCATCCATGTTAAAAAACAATACAATTGAGGTGTTTCTCTTTATATGGAAGCAAATATATGTAACTATTTGTAATAACAATTTTAGGAAACATTCAATAATTTAAGAATTATTCATTTAAATTTTTTGAAAACCTACCATAAGCATACCTATATTATATACTTATGGTTATAAACATTAATGTTCTTATATTTAATACACACTTTGACATGTCAATCTTGAGCTCGAGTTTGTATTTTTATAATTTTTTAATTTAAATTATAAATTTTATTACATTTTTGACACAAACTTTAATTTTGTTAATTTTATAATAACATAGAACACTTTTATTCAAATTCTTAATTGTAACAATGTAAACAATATTTAGATAATCTATTTTTACGATAAATTTTCAACTTTAATAATAAAAAAAAAAAATTTGGTATATGATATTTTTTATTAATAAAGTTAAAAATTTGTCACAAAAATAGATTATTTATTACCTTTAACCATACACACCCTAAAATTAGCTATAAGTAAAATAAATACAAATTGAATCAAAATAATACATTTGTATTATTGAATTGGTGTTGGGTGACTAAACAAGATACGATGTAATTTAAATTACGAGTAAGAAATAATGATTGAAAAAAAAAAGAGTATCTAGTTTATTGTCAAAGTTTCTTGAATAAGAATTGTAGTAATTTCTTAGGGTTTATAATTTAGCTTGTAAAGGTTTAAGGTTTTTAATTTAGGATTTATGGTTTATGATTAGAGTTTAGGGTTTGGGTTTATGTTTTATGATTTATGGTGCATTGCTTTTAGTTTAGAGTTTATGGTTTTAAGGTTTACGGTTTACAATTAAGGGTTTATGATTACAACTAGAGATTTAAGGTTTACAAGTTAGGGTTAGATGTTTATGGTTTACGACTTAGGATTTAAATTTACAGTTTAGGGTTTGATCCTTAGGCTTAAGAATTATAATTTGCAACTTAGAATTTAAGATCTATGGTTTACAATTTATGACTTATGGTTTACAATTTATAATTTTAGAATTTAAGATTTTATGTTTAGGGTTATTGGTTTAGGATTCACAATTCACAATTTAAGGGTTAGGATGTAAAAGTTTTGGGTCTATACTCAAGGTATTAGGATTTAAAATTAGGAATTTATGATTTACGGTTTAAGATTTATCATTATGACTTACAACTATGGTTTACAATTTATGATTCATAATTTTTAATTTTATGGTTTATGATTTTAAGGTTTAAAATTTGAGGTTTAGGTTAAAGGTTTAGAGTTTATGATTTAAGGTTTAAGGTGTAATTGTTTGAGATTTATGATTTATGATTTAAGGCATGTGGCTTAAGGGTTTATAGTTCACAATTTAAAGTTTAGGCTTATAGTTTATAGTTTACGGTTTTTAGTTTAGGGTTTAGTTTCAAAGGTTATCATTACATCACCATAACATATTGATGTCTTATTATTGATGTACATCTCTCGTATCTTATGTTTAATCGAGGCAAAAGAATAATGATTTATCTCAATTTTATGGTTGAATTAAAATCTCATCATGAGGGCAAATTTGAATGAGTAAAATCAAGTATCAACCTCATCTAATGGATGTTATTATATCACTGTAACATATCAATGTCTCATTATTGAAGTATGCCTATCTTATCTTGTGTCTAATTGAGGTGAAAACATAATGATCCATTTCAGTCTTATGGTTGAATTAGAGTCTTATAGAGAAGGCGAACTTGAATGAGCCAAATCAAACATTAAAACCCATTTAATCTAAACTAGAATTCATCACTAAAGTTCATTTTAAAAAGGAGTGTGCTAAAATTCCATTAAAACTAAACTTTTCTAACTCCAAAAACAATGTAAAACATTTTGTTTTGAAAAGTTTTTTCTGCTCCTCCATTCAAATGGAGTTGATTGATTTAATGTAAACCCTCTTTAATTAGGTTATTTTAATTAGGCCAAATTACTGTTTCTCACCCAAGGTTTGATGAAATGATATTCATATCATTTAAATTTGAAAAAAATCAAAATTTCAGTTAATTTTTAAATTCAATCATTATTTTTAATACTCAACAAACATTCATATAATTTTGTTTAAATATCAATGCAATAAATTACATTATTCTCGAAACTTAAAAAATATTATAATAGCAGCTTTATGATCTAAACTATAAACAATATTATAGGGTGCAATTGTCATTTTTCAAAAAACTTACTAGGGATGAATATTTTCTCTTTATCTTATTTTAAAAATTATATTATTTACTTCATATATTTTGAATATATAATTGTAACTCTAATTGTTTATAATATAATTTACACCCCTAATTTGTTATATTCAATTTAGCTCTGTAGGGGTGTAATTTTTTATTTTTTAAAACTATTAAGAGAAGTTAAAATTTTACAAATGTTTAAAACACCTCTAAACTTGCTTGAATTTCAACCCCTTTAAAATTTTATCCACATTTCTAACATTTTAAAAAAGGCCAAAGGACTTGTTCCCACCTATAGTTTGAGGCGGGGACAAATTCCCATCCACTAACTTTTAAAAGTCTAGAATCTCACCCCCCAACCAAATTTAATATTAAATATAATAGTAAACAGTAATAATCTAGAGACATTTTTGTCTTTTTAAGATTCAAATTTTATAAAATAATAAAATAAATTTTATAAAAATTTAAAATTTAAATTTAGAAATATATTTAAAAAAAATTTAAGTAGCCACCGCCGCTGATAATGGAACTAGGTGGCATTCTCCAGCCACCTGGTTCTCTAGTGTCCCCGTTCAGTGGCCGCCTCCAATTTTGGAGGAGAAGCCCAGATCTGGCCTCTTCCCCTAGATCTGGCAACCGAAAATGGTTGGAAAGGGCCGATATTGTTCCCAGCGCCTTTTTCGACTTTTTTTTCAGTGAAGGAGGCCAGATCTAGCCTCCTCCTCCAAAATTGGAGGTGGCCAAATCTGGCCGCCTCCACCGAACGGGGGGGATGGAACCAGATGGCCGAAGATGACCACCTGGTTCCGTTATCAACAACCACTGTCGCTGGCATCAGCAGCGATGACTACTTAAATTTTTTTAAAATTTTTATATTTAAAAATTATTTTATAATTTTATTATAAATTTTTATTTTTTTAAATGTTATTTTAATCATTTCATTTGAAAAATTATAAAAAATGTATGAATTTTGGTTGGAGGGTGGGATTTTGGAAAGTTGTCCCTGCCTCAAACTATGGGTGGGAACAAGTTCTTTGGCCTTTTATAAACCTCTCAAAAGTACAATGGTTTTAAGGGGTCTTTAAGATACTAAAAAACCAACATATAATAAAATTGATAAGTAATTATATTAAAACACTTCAACACTAATCTGATTATAAACTCCCTATAAAACCAGTGGAGAAAAAAAAATCTCAAATATACCCTAAGAAAATTGAATAAATCAATTAATACTAATTTTATAACTTATTTTAGAGATGAATTTGACTGAGAAGAAATACCAAAGATTTTGAAGCTGAATTCCCACAGTGGTAGTGGTAAACTTTTTAAAATGAGTCAGCAGTGATCAAACCATCTTCATATATTTGGATACTATTGACAAAATGTATATTCTTGGTTACATTATTATAATCTATAGATAGTTAACTAACATCATTTAACCCCAATAAAAGGAGGTTATTTTCCTAATTCAAAAGCAATAAAAGAGAAAATCATTTTAGGAATTTTTTTTATTTTTTTTGAATACTTTTTACTTTTTTAAATAGAGAAATTCATACATGATAACTGGGAAAGTGTTCTACAAAAAGATTGTGTTTTACTTTTACATTTAGAAAATAAAAAAATATTTCAAAATTTTTTGTAACTTTTGTAAAGAAAATGAAAAGTAATCATGACTTATTATTGTTATTTTAAAAAAAAAAGCATACTAATTGAAGAACACTTTGCTCATCATCCACCAATGTGTGGAAGAATCAATGTTTTCATGAGAGACTATTCGACATTAGCAACATCGTTGGTGTCATCATAGCCTCCTTCTCAAGTTTTTTTTTTTTTTGTAACATTTTTTTCTTTTATTTTATTAAGTTTCTTTTTGAGTTATATTTTAAAATTGTTACCTTTTTATTTAGACTCTTTTTATCCTTTCATTGATAAGGATTGGAAACTTTGTAACTTGATTAATAATAGTTTATGTTGAAATAATATCACATCAGGTTTTTATTTATATATATATATATCAATCAGGTTTGATGGTATTTAATAAATACAATAATAGAAAAAAAAAGACCTAAATATTATATAAATATGATATGATAAATGATAATAAATATGCTTGTAAAAAAAAGGTTATAAAACTCAGAAACAGGGAAAAGTATAAAATATGTATATACAAATTTAATATTATACATTATTAATAATACGTTTATAAAAATATAATAATATTAACTATAAAATTTTAACACTTTTCATATATCAGTTGAATAAAATCAATATTATAATTCAAATTTAAAGTACTTAATTGATATTAAATTTAATATAATACAATATATAAATCAATATTTAAATTATAATCTCAAAACTATCAAATATTTTATATATATATATATATAAGATGCCATATATATATATATATCTAAAATTTAATGGCAAAGTTCTCAAATACATATAACATAAATAAAATTGAATTTAAATTACAAACACATAATATAAAATTAAACTCGAATAATTTGTATTATTACTAACTATAAAGCAAATAACTCAAATTATAATATCATAAAATAATTAATTATTTCATTTATAGTTTATCTAATCTATTAAACATATCAATATATTTGAATGGTGATGATTATATTATTAAAATAATGATACAAATTTGTAGGCATATAACAATTAGCATTTTTAAAGTAATTTGTTACATGAAAACCTAAGTAATTTATGATGAAAACATATTATCCATAAATATGGGAAGAAGAAAAATGACACAAAATTTTACATAGAAATCTAAAGTGGGAAAATCAGGGGGAGAAGATGAAAAAATTCACTATACTGAAGTAGTTTACATAGAAATCTCTCATCTTAATATTGAACTCGTGAACTGCATAATTTATATATGCAACTAAATGTTCGTTCCATTTGATGGAACTGTTGTTTTGAATGGAGCAAGCCTATTTCATATTGTAACAACCAAAAAGCTTCTAGAACAATCAATGTAGAGTAGGTGGAACAACAGCCTCATTCTAATTTGCTATGACACTTAAAATGCCTGTGCACCTCATTGTAAAGCCCATTTTGATACTTAAACTTTTGATTCTTTGTCTAGAACGTTTGTTTTTGAATTTTGGTCACTATAATTAACAATCTTTACCTTGATACAAATTTTTTAACGTGAATTAAAAAATTTTGTTAAACTTCAAGGTACTTTGATGTTAATAAAAACAAACAAAATGCTTTAATTTGGTTAAAATATGACTCAAGTCATGATCAAAATGGACTAAAACTTGAAAAATGCAAGAAACATGTAAACGCATATCCATTCTACATAGATGCATGTTCGTTCATAAGTAAATTGCAAGATGTTTGAGGGTATGCACAACTCGTGACTCCTGACTGTTAATGGCTTAGGCAAATCGGACACTTTTTGGTTTATGTTTTATGTGCAATCGTTCATTCCATAAATCAAGTTGTTAAGTAAGAAAGAGAATCGTTCATCTATGTCCTATTCATTCAAAAAGAGTCAACATAGGAAGAAAGTCAACAAGTCATGAACGCTCATTCATGCTTACGCATGCCTCTTGACAAGCTATTATTAATAACCACGCATGAGAAATTAGGAGTCACTCATGCTACCATTCATGGCTCGAATATTTTCAGAGGAAATCCTAATAAAGCAATCAAGGTTGACCAAATTTGGAAAGTGAGTATTCAAGTTAGAAAAACGATCGTTCATTTATAATAAACACTCATTCGACAATGTATCTCAATGAAAAAATCGTCTCTTTCAAATGTCAATAACTACAATGTTATATCTAAAAAAAACCATTCTCATTTTCATTCTCGTTTATAAAAAACCATTTTAAGTTAAAAGAAGGTTAAAAACCAAACATACAAAGTAATTATAATCTCATTCTCATTTAAGCCTTCAAAAAAGCACTTCTATGGTACTTAAATTCTTGAGAGAATACTTGAGCAATTTATGTTTTTTCTAAGGCCAAAGGACTATTTCCCACCCATAGTTTGAGGCGGGGACAAAGTCCCACTCGCTTAAGTTTAAAAGTCTGGATTCCCACTCATAACTCAATTTTTTATTTTTTTTATTAAAATTACTAAATTACCCTTTTAAAAATTAAAAATTTATAATAAAAATATAAAATAATTTTTAAATATAAATATTTTCAAAAAATATTTAAAAAATTAAAAAAATATATTTAAAAAATTTTAAAATTTAAAATTTAAAATTGAGACAGCCGCCACCGTATATTGTAGAAACTAAGTGCGGCTACTCGCCAGATCCTTCCAAAACTCAAGACGGTCGATTCATAAAATTGAGGCGCCGCATTTGGGTCGCCTTACTCAAATCTAGGAGGCTGTGATTGGGGCCTTTGTGAACTGTGTATTTTAAATGACCACTGCTCTATTATATGCTACCATCATTTATGCTTCTATGTATGGCTAATTCTTTTAATTTTTTAAATTTTAAAATTTTTAAAATTTTCTTAAAATTTTTAAATTTTATATTTATATAAATTTTATTTTATTATTTATAAAATTTTAATATTAAAAAGATAAAAATACCTCTGGTTGTTACTGTATATTCATTATTTTTAATATTAAAATTGAGTTATGGATGGGAATCCAGACTTTTAAATTTAAGCAAGTGGGACTTTGTCCCCACCTCAAACTATGGGTGGGAAATAGTCCTTTGGCCTTTTTCTAATCAGCCTTGTTGAGGCATCATTATACAACACAATTTTATTCATTACCTTTGTAGCCATGAATTAATTGACACACCCACACAAAAAAAAAAAAAACTCTGCCCCATCTAGCTAACGTGTTGCCAATCAATGTTGATGGTGTCATTACCCCCTTCCTTCTCAAGTTTTGTTTTTTTTTTTTTTTAATTTATTATGTTTCTTTTTTCAATTTTATTTTAATTTTTTTACTTTTTATTTGAACTTTTTAAAAGTTTTTTAATTTTTAATTTTAAAAATTAAATTCAATAAAAAAATTAATTAAGGGTGTCTTAATGATTATTACCTTTCTTAATTTAATCACAACTAATAAAAATTCCCTAGCTAAATAATTTGTGACAACTATCCTTTCAATAGAGAAAGTTCGGAAACTTTGCACCTTAATTAATAATATTTTTAAAAAATATTAAAATAGTATTACACCATCTTAGAACATTATATATTTTTTATAAATAAAAATTGGTTTAGAGTCGGACACTCTTTACTTATTAATTGTAATCCTGCTTTTTTTTGTTTGAAACTATCTATCAAAAAATCTTAATAAAATATTTTAATACGAAATATATTAACATTCTGTTTTTTAAGTAATATGTTAAACGAAGACCTAAATAAACTATACTCCACGTATATATATATAGGATAAAAAGTGAAAAACACACAAATTTATGTATCCAAATTTAAAAAGAATTCCAAACAGAAAATAAATAAATTCATTATATTAAAGTTTAATTATACAGGAAATATAAAAATCAACAACCATATAGAATATCAAGCACGTAATTCAGAACTCTATCCGTCCAAAAATTTCTTATCTTCATAATGCATTTGTGAACTACGTAATTTATATGTTCAGTGGGATGTCTTTTTCGGATGGAACAAGCTCATCCCATAATGGAATGACAAAAAGGCTTCTGGAATGATTGATAACGGAAGAATTTGTTAAAAGATGGAAATACTCTAATCCAATGCTTTGTATTTTTGCTTTTATTATTTACAAAAGCAAATATTCATCTTTTTCAGATTCTTATGCCTCACCTTTTATTCTAGTAAGATCATGTTCTTGTTAGGCAGCATCAATTGATGAATTGAATGAATTCCATTATAAAGCAAGTTGATGTAATGTTACAATTATAATTGTAATTATTTTTGGGTTATGGGGATAGTTCAGTAAAATTTGTTGTCTTTTATGCAATTTTTTAGTTTTGTAAATTTCAATCATATTCTAAATATGAATTTATATTGTAATAAAATAATAAATTTTATTCAACTCTCATGAGCTAATTTGGCAGAAATATAGTGCACATACAGACTTAATATAAACACATTACCTTGTATTAATGGTAAAGTTATAATGGTATGATATTCTAATATTTTTTCAGGCAAAAACTAATTTCATAATTTTTTTAGAAATTCACATTGAGGTAAAAAGCAATCCAAATTGTCCAATCGGGTTGACACCCACAAGGAAAATGAAAACAATTTCTTTGAAAAATGTTCAATCTGAGTCAAAACAGCATTAACTTGAATTTAAGATCTTATGATCAATTTAGAATAGAGATGTCATTAAACTAAATTTATTTTTATATTAAAATAACTTGGATTATATATTTAGTGTTTAATTATACACAATTTTTTAATATTATTTTTATTATTTATTTAAATAGTTAACCCGTCTAACTACTGGTAAAACAGTTTGATCATGGGTTGGAGAATATTAAAATTAGTAACTAGGGACTAAATATATATTGTAAAATTTAGAAAGAAGAATTTGAACATGACATAATCACTCAAGATGGGGCATAAACAGATTTAATATTACATAAACACTAAAGATGGGGGGCATAAACATGACATAAACTAATTTGAACAATGATTCAAACCACTGCAGAAATGTTGAAAAAATTTATGAACAAACATGGAACAACAAAAAATAGTTGGAGAAAGAGAAATTTTGATGAAGAAAGGATAGTAGGATGGGGCAAAAATTTTGATACCATGAATAGAAAATTGATACCCAGCCTGTGAGTGACCCCTCTCATTCATGTTGTGAAAAAGATGCTCATTCCTCTTCACTATATTTGTCAGACGCAGAAAGGCATTCTCACAAAGAGGGTGCATCCCCATTCTCGTTCTTATTCCCATTCCCATTCAATTGCAGGCTTCGAGGTTTCATTATTGTTAATCAGATCCTGCAGGTTCATGGAATGCAGCTTTGAATAAACTTTAATGGTATAAAGGCTTCCTGCAAAAGTTTAAGTTTTTCTCTTTTCTCTTTTTGGTTTTGTGATTGTTTGGTATGTTGTTGGGATGAATTTTCATAACCTTTTAAGCTTTTAAATGAAAAGATAAAAGAAATTATAGTTGGTTCATGTCAAAGATAGTTGAGGTTTTATCTTTATAACAAAAGATATTTTTTTATTTATTTATTTTGTGTTCATGTTTTTTCCATTGTTAATGAAGATGTTTCATAACCCTTTAATCTTCTGCATGAAGTGATAAAAAAGTTTTTGGTTGGTTCCTGTCAAAGCTGGATGAAGAATTTAATCTTTCTAGCAAAAAGGATTTGCGTGTGTGTATGTGTTTTGTTCTTTTTTCCTTTGTTAATGAAGATGTTTAAAACCCTGTAATTTTTGGATGTTAATGATAGAAATTAATGGTTGGAGTAAGAGCTGACTTGAAGATTAATCTTTTTTTCTTTTTTTATGGTTGGTGATGATTTTTCATAACCCTTTAAGCTTCTGCTTGAAATGATAAAAAGAAAATTATAGGTTCATGTTAAAGCTAGTTGCGGTAATCCCCGGAGCAAAAGATAATTTGATTTTTTGTCTTTTAGTTTTTCACTGTTTTTGAAGCCTTCTAAGCTTTTGAATGGAATGACAGATATTAAAGGCTGATTCTTGTAAGAAATAAATTGAAACTCATTTCGTCAGCTGAAAAAGGAAGCTAGTGATGGATATCGCATTAATGGCGATGATTAATAGCCATTAAAGCTTCTACATAAAATATGGAATTCGGCGGCCATATGATTTTATGCAAATGGGTTTTTTTCTGAAATGATTAAGTCAAATCTAATCTCCCTTTCTTATATCAGTTCAATACGAAAGAAGGAAAAAAGTCTTCTTCTTTTCTCTGGGATATTAATGCCGCCTCCTTGCCTTCATTTCATGCCATTTCATTCCTATTTCCCTTGTGGCCTAGAAAAATGATTCCATTGAAAACAACTTTACACACAACACTCTTGTGGCTTATATTTTGGCAGGTCTCAATTCTGTTTGATTGAGTGAAAAGGGCTGACACTTTCTTGGTTCTGAGTTTGGTGGGAATGAATTTGATGTTTGAGAAAAGGATAAAATGAATGCGAAATTCTTTGGTAAAGATTGATTTGTTGAGAGTTGGTGAAAATTGAATTCCTTTCTTCTTGTTGTTGAATAAGTGATTTCTTGCTTGAATAAATTTTATTGATGTTTCAAAGATGAATTTATTTCTTCTGAAGAACTTTCTGGCTTAATCTCTTGGAAAGTTCAAAGGCTGATACAAACTGAGAGTTTCTGAAGGAAATAAAAGTTCTTGGGGCTTACAGTGAAAGTAAAAGGTGCTTGTTTCTTATTTTCAGCTTTCAATTTGTAAAAGCTTTTGTTGATCAAAATTTCTGCTTGAGTTATGGAGCTCAGTTCGTGAAAATTTGCAGGAACCTTGTGGCCCCTGGAACTAAATTAAATTAACTTTGTTTCTTGTGAGCAACTTGGTGACTTGGCTTTTAATCAAATGATGGCTGAAGAATCTAATAATTTCCATTCTTCTGAAACGAATAAACCTCCCCTATTCATTTTCTTCAGGAATGCCAGGTATCATTATAAATTTTGTGCTTAAATTTCCTATTTATTATTTGATTGTCTTTACTGTTCAGGTGACAAATTTTGTTTAATGAACGTAGTATCTTTGCTGCTTAGTGGTTAATTAGGATGCAATAAGTGAATGTTAAATTTGTACAAACTATCGTCTAACAGTCTCAACATCATGATCTAGTGTTGTTCATCATATCACTCTGCTTCAAAGTTTTTCTCATTGAACCTCCATTATGCTGTGAACAGAAATGCTTTGAAGTTGGATGAACTTGGACTAGAAATAGCTCAGATTGCACTGCCTGCATCACTGGCTTTGACGGCGGATCCAATTGCTTCTTTGGTTGATACAGCTTTTATTGGCCAAATAGGTACTTGTTCTCTGAAATTTCATCATTTCTTTATGGCTAATTTCACTGCCTTTCCTTAGAATAAATCATCTAATCAATGTCTTAACCAGTACAGGCCCAGTAGAACTTGCAGCTGTAGGAGTTGCTATTGCTCTTTTCAATCAAATATCAAGAATCGCAATCTTTCCACTTGTCAGTATCACAACTTCTTTTGTCGCTGAGGAAGATACTGCTAATGAAATCAATCAAGAGGTAGAAGAGTTAGATGAATCCTTAGAATCTGGCAACCTCGAAAGCCAGGAGTTACTACCGAAAACTAAAACCAAGGAGTTGTTGCCAAAAAATGGTATGCCATATTTATGTTTTTAATGCTTTTTGTTGTTGTTCTTGCCAGTAAAAGACGATAATGATTGTGTATATTCTTTTTGTTTTTCATCCCCTTGTATCAGATAAAGGCGAGTCTGGATATGGAGTCAGTAGATATGAACCTGTAAAATCTGGGAATGAAAGGCGGCATATTCCATCAGCCTCTTCAGCTGTGTTTATTGGTAGCATCCTCGGCATCCTTGAAGCCATAATTCTTATAGCCGGAGCAAAACCTTTATTAAACTTTATGGGAATTGGTTCTGTAAGTACTCATTACGACAATTGAAGGCTCTTGAACTTGTTTTGCTGTTTTCTTCCCTTTACAAACACTGTAATCTACAACAAATGCTGACCAAAGGAGCTATGTTTTTGTTTCCACAGGACTCCCCTATGCTAACCCCTGCTCAGCAATATTTGACGCTAAGGTCACTCGGTGCCCCTGCAGTTCTTTTATCATTGGCCATGCAAGGGGTCTTTCGCGGATTCAAGGATACGAAAACCCCCTTATATGCCACTTGTAAGCCTTATCTACTACTTTGATTGCAAGTTAATCTCTTTCAACAGATTGAACAAATTTCTAGCTGCATTCTAAATTTTCTCCTGCTGTGAACTAAACCAGTGTCTGGAGACGTAACAAACGTAATTTTGGACCCAATATTCATTTTTGTTTTTCGCTTGGGAGTCAGTGGCGCAGCCATTGCCCATGTTATATCTCAGTAAGTTATATTTATTACTATCAACATACAAATATTTCAATGCTTCTTTTATGATTCTATACTTTTCGCTTAACTTATGCATCTCTATGGCCACTACAGGTACCTCATTGCAGCAATACTTTTTTGGAGATTAATAGTTCAAGTTGATCTCATTCCTCCTTCCGTCAACCATCTCAAATTCGGTCGATTCCTTAAGAATGGTAATTATTCTATTTCACATCAAGAAAGTCTAAGCAAAGATGAAACAAGATCTAATTGTTCCAGGTTTACTGATGGATGGCTATCACTTGTTTTAGTAGAAAGTTCTCAGACATAATTTTGTCTTATGTTTGAACTCCAGGTTTTCTATTACTTACAAGAGTTATGGCTGTCACATTCTGTGTCACCCTCTCAGCATCTTTGGCTGCACGACTGGGACCAACTCCCATGGCTGCATTTCAGGTCTGCTTGCAGGTTTGGTTGGCAACATCTCTACTTGCTGATGGTTTGGCTGTTGCAGGTCAGGTTAGATCTTATTTCTTCAGCCATGACTTCTAAGCATCTGAAAATCGGTGTATTATATGCTGAAAACTGTAAAATGATTGAAAAAGCTATAGATCATTATGCCTTTATTAAATTACCACACTTTTTTGTGCCATTTATTTCTTTACTCTACCAAGAGTCACAAGACACTTTGAAAACGCTCAATTGTCATCTCATGGTAACATAATCTGCATTTCATGCTCGCAGGCGATCCTCGCAAGTTCATTTGCAAAGAAGGACTATGCAAGGGCAACAGAAGTTGCAGCTCGAGTGTTGCAGGTGTTTTATTTATTTTGATCACAAATTAAAACAGTTTCTGATTTTCTCAACTAATTTTTCCCTTGATATCCTGCAGTTGGGATTAGTTCTGGGGTGCATTCTATCCATCACACTTGCAGCGGGACTAACTTATGGAAAAGTATTATTCTCAAGAGACACCAGTGTTCTCCACCTCATTAGTATAGGAATTCCGGTACTTCTTGAGAACAATAAAAAGAAGCTTAACATCCTTGCAAGCTTAAAATGATAAATAAACACTTTAAACTAATATTGCCATTCCTATGTATCAGTTTGTTGCAGGCACTCAACCCTTGAATTCGTTAGCATTTGTTTTCGATGGTGTCAACTTTGGAGCTTCCGATTTTAAATATGCAGCATACTCTATGGCAAGTCTATTGCTTCTTTTTCTCCCATGGAGATTGAAGTAGAAGCGTTATATGAAAATGCTTTACTTGACTTGACACACTTCTGTCTCCAGGTTACAGTAGCTATTTTCAGCATCCTATGTTTGTTGGTTCTCTCCACCACAAGCGGGTTCATTGGACTCTGGCTTGGTCTCACCATCTACATGAGTCTTCGAGCTTTTGCTGGATTTTGGAGGTAGTTTTTATTCATATCATATTCCTTTTGATTCCCACAAGACCATCAAAACTCTTGCTTATACACAGGATACTTCTCTTTAAGAATGGTAACATTTTGATGCTTATATTTGCAGGATAGCGACAGGAACAGGGCCTTGGAAATTTCTCAGGAGATGATGGTTGATTCATAGTCATGGTGCTTTCTGCTACCAGTTTGGCAGGTCTATAGGAAGCTGCAAGACTTTGCTTCCATAATTTTCATCTCATGGGAGCAAACTTTTGCTTTTGGAAAACTTTCCAGTAATTTTTCTACTTCTAAGCCCAGGCTTTTCTGGTTGCCTCAAATGATATTTCCCTTGTGTGTAGTGTGTAAATGCCATACAGAAAACATGTAACTATACATGTAAAGGGCAAAACATATTCTCAATGTGGCTTTTTTGTTTCGAAGGAAGTTAATTATAGCAAATTCATTCTTCATTGTTGGAAATTCTAATCATTAGAGTGTGAATTAAATTGAGTTAATGATAATATCCAAATCGAATTGACATATGTTTGGATTAAATCGGAAGCATCTGCAATGGGAATTAGCAATTTCTACACATAATCTGGTATTGAATGCACCGCCTTTATTTTTGATAATTTTAGTTTTTCTAGCGTTTTTTCAGGGAAGAAGAGTATGTGTACATTGGAAACAATTAGGCAGATTTTTGGGTAGCAGTTTTGGGACTTTATTTATATGTTTCAACTATTCTTGGCAGTCATTCTCAACACTTGTTAGTCTCATTGTATCTTAGACTTATCTAATAACATCAAACTCTTTAATCTTTTAAAGTAATTGTATTATCTACTCATACATCCATGATTAAATCATATATCACTTATGATTGACAAGACTAATCGACCAATTGATACACATTTTGAATAAATTTTTCTGCTCTATTCGAAATTTTCAATCCAAACTTAGTTGTTTATCAAGACCTAACTTCTGATTTTTGTCTTAAGGGAAACACCCAAGTAAACCTAGAATGATCATTTATAAAGTGAACATAATATCAAACCCCTCTTTGGATAACACAAGTGCAGGTCCCCATACAGCAATTTAAATAAGCCCTAATAGATCAATAGCTCTAAATGTGAAAGCATGAAAAGGTTTTTGGTGATTTTTCCCAAACTAACAATCTGCACAGAAATGGCCATCTAGAGATTGTGGTTTAGAAAATCTCAACTTCTTAAGAATAGATTTCACAATTTGACTTCCTGGATGGCCAAGTATCCTATGTCATAACTCAGCACTAAATTTACTAACCTGATAAACAGATTCATGTAGTGTTATAGTGACTAAAATAGTTATATTTTGATCAAGTAATTAATACAACTCATTTCTTAATACTCCTTGCAATAATACATTTTTTGTATCTCTATCTCTCACTAAACATACATCAGCACTAAACTCTACTATCACATTATTATCCTTGGTCAACTTTGAGATACTCAACAAATTTTTTGTGATAGTTGGCACACACAATATATTCTTTAAATGTCTTGATTTCTCAATAAAGTTTAAGGGCAAAGATATGTAACCTTTGTGAGAGATTGGTAAAAAGTCTCCACTTCTTACTTGACGCTGATGTTTGCCAATATATTGCACCTAATTGTCCAACTGCCTCAAATTGGACATCACATGATCAGTGGCTCTAGAGTTTATATACCAGCTAAGATCCTTCACCACTTGAGGAGTACCTATGAGCCCTTGTGCATGCTCAAAGTTGTCTTGTCCTAGCCCATTAGTTTGATACCCTTTTGCTTTCCTATCACCTATTACTATCAAAACATTTACTTTCTTCCTAAACTGTCCTTCAATATCCTTATCTATATCTTCATCCTTTCCATAATGATACTCATGTTCTAGTTCAGCCTTATGCTTAAATTGATTACTCATTTCATAACCACCATGACCCTGATTTGTGTGCACTTGATCATCACCTAGATAGGTTATATCAAACCTATGATAACACTTTAGCGTAGTATGACCACTCCTCCCACGCACGTGGCACACTAATTTAGATTTTACATAACTTCTACCTCTTCCTCTATTTTGTGGATATTGCCTATAACTATATTGTTTTCCTTTTGGCCCATGACTTGTTGCATACACTTCCATTTCACTCCTCATACTTCTAGACTTAAAACTTCCCTCTATCACTACTAATTGTACTTCTAGCAATATTTACCGTTCTTGGCTCATCATATCCATATCTTGAACTTCTCACTAACCTCTGCTTAAATTTTTGTAGTAAACTCTTCGTCTTCATTAGAGTTAACACCTCAGTTTCAAAATCTAGTTTGGATAAAATTTGTGCAATAACGAGATCATACTTCACTCCTAATCCATCTATCACAAAATTAATCAATTCTTCCTCTGATATAACCTGACCACTAGCTACCAGTACATCATAGATCTCTTACATTTTTCTTATATGCTCACTGATAGTTATAGCTCCTTTTTCCATTGTTTGTAAGGTTAATTTCAACCGAGTTATCTTTATTTTAGACTTAGACACAAAATAGTTTTGAAGTGTGTGTCAAATTTCACTTGCAGACGTACACTATGATATATGTGTAAACATGACTTCAAAAACAGAAGCTAATATCCAAGTTATTAACACTTTATCATGTTTTTTCCAAATCACATATTATGAATTACATTTCTTCAATCTTTCAAAGTTGTTTTCATGCCTCACATATAAGAAAGGCGAAGGACATACCACTGGCCCAGTGAGATGTTCAGCAAGATCAAACAAACCTATCAGATTCATCATCTATGCTTTATAATAGTTATAGTTGCTCTCAGTTAGCTTAGGGTTTACTGTTGGAATGACCAATCCTGAGATTCCACTGATTTGCGGTAAACTACAACCACTAGTGCTCAAAGATCAATCAACCTTTTTTGATGTACTCCTATCACACTTGACAACTTCTGCATCCATCACCTCTAATGCTTGTCAAAGGTTGTGATACCATAAAACAAAAATAACAAAATGTTGAGTTCACACAAAAACCCGGCAATACACCTCTTAAACTAAATAATACTTCGAAAAAATTTTATTAAAATTGAAAGTCTTACCTTTTCAATACCAAAATCAAGTTTTTAAACAAATCTTTAACAGAACTAATATACAGTTATGTAATTAATCTTAAGCGTTGATAGCTAACTAACACACTAATCTTACACCATTCAATCTTAACTAACTATTTAACAATTCAAGTCTTCAATTTGTGAAGAAGAAAGAAAGTACAATCTGTTTAAGAGAAAAGAGAAAAAGAACACAGGGCACGAAGAGGGATTTGTTTCCTTGCATAGCCAGACTTTTCATTTGGTGATTTCTCCTTGCTTTTACTCAACATGACACCGTATAGCCTTTGTCCACTAATAGTTTTCAACTTAATGCCATTGCATTCCATCGTCTGCCACATCATGCGAAAAAAACATTATAACACTTATAAACCATTATCATTCTTCATATTCATATATTTGAGTATATAGCTCTTTGCCACCATTCTTGCCTTGTCTCGTTCTAGTGAAACATCTAACTTATACTTCATAGTGAACACTCATCTACACCCTACAAGTTTTTTTCCACTTGACAACTTCACTAATTCTTATGTCATGTTTTTCTCTATAGCTTTCATCTCTACCTTTATTGTAACTTTCTAATTGTTGTCACCTAGTGCCTTAGATAAATTCTTAGGTATAAGAATTATGCTTAGGTTGGTGAGAGAAGCTTTATGGTTAGTGGACAAGTCTTTGTAAGTCAAGAAGAAGTGTAAAGGATGTTTGGTGCATATTAGAGTACCCTTTCTAATGGTAATAAGAACATCTAAAGTATTTGGATCAACAATTTCAGTTTCACTAAATTTAAGAGTAATGTTTACATCAACATTTTTAAAATTAGGACTAGATAAGGGCAAGTAAACCTGTCCAAATTGAGTAATTAGTGCCCTTCTCCTTATTGTCCAGTCTATTCCAATGGCAAAAGTCTCCCCCTTCTTAGAAAGAAAATACCATATACCTATAAAGGTCACAAATCCAAATAGCTTTTCTTTTGATTATAGAATATGTAAACAATGCTAAAGTCAATGGAAAAAGGTGGCTTGTTCTAGTTCTTTGTCATCTGATAGAACAAGAAAAAGATGCCAATCTCCTAATGGACTCCTAACATGTCATCTTCTGTGATTTTAGGAACAAGAAAGAAAGAAGGAGAATCCACTCTAAAACCTTCGGTGCTTTTAGCATTGATCCTTCTTTGGTACCAGGATTAAGACCTTAAGAATAGAAGCTCTCTATGATTTTTCCTCTAAGTTGCACCTTTGATTGGTGAACTGGGATCCAAAGGAAGTATCTCATTTGAAAAGACCTTAGAGTTTTAACTCGCCCCAACAACATCCTCAACAATCTTGAATCTTGATGTCTTACTAAAAGAATATTGAATGCAACAAGTTCAATGGTTTACGTCAACAGATGGAAAAAACTTATGTACAAAGATCATCATCATCCTATCTGTATGCAAATGTTTCTAAACTTGTCCTTGCAACATTAGTTCTTGGGATCTCACACACCAAGGAAAGACCTCATCACAAGATGGGATCTCCTATCAAAGTTATTTCAACAATGCCCCTAGCTACCCAATGGAGTCAAATATAAATCATACTTCTTGCCATTCAAGCTTCAAAGAAACTTATTTTTGACATTATCTTTGTCAAACACGAATTAACTTATAAGGTCAAGCAATCTCAATTTCACTATAGGATTTGTGAATGAAATTTACGTTGGATCACCTTGAATGACGTGAGCCACATGTAAGGAGACCCACATGTATAATTTTTTGGGAGATCTAGTTGAAAGAAAAGACTAGTCAACACCCACCCAACTACAGGGAGTAGGAAATTGGTGAAGTACAAACTTGTAATGGATGAGTCATGTTTGATTGTTTTTCCTTTATCAACTCTTTCACTTTAGAGGAAAATGAAACATTAAGAGACCTAAACTCAGGTATAGTAGAAGTGTAAGACACAATCGGAGTTCTTCTCTTCTAAGAATAATATGCCCTCTAAAACAAGGCTTTTCAATGTAAAAATGGACTCTTCTATTAAAATAAGAGAGGATTATTTGCATCAAGGAAGGCGGTAGAGGTATAAACTTAGCCTTATGATTCCAATGCTAATGCCACCAACACTCATTTATATATATATATATATATATATATATAGATAGATAGATAGATACACACACAAAATTCTACAGTATACATTTTATTACCTGCTAAAAAAATAATATAAATAAAATGACAGTCATGGAATCGAGCAAAACTAAACAATACTGGATGATAACAAAGCAAAGTTATAACTAATCTAACACTACCAATAGAAACTGGAAAGCCTTCATTTGGCTGCCTTCAAATCCACTCCTCAGCCGATCTTCTCTGTGTTTGTATCATCCGAAGGCCATATCACCGTCTCGATCAAGCGTTCGCGCATCAACTCCAGGTTCTCATTAGAAATCTCTTTATAGATTTCAGCATGGTCACATTTCTGAGTCAAATAACACACAAGTAAATCTTGATTTTCTGGCTTCCATTACATGTTGAGCAACAAGGCTACTCTGAAATGATTTTCATTACCTTAACCCATTTTCCATATAAATGCAGGCGTGTTATCATCACTCTTTCTGCAAGATCTTGCTTCTCCTGTGAACCAAAAAGATTTCAGTGATGATAGGATCATATAAAGATGAAAGAGGATTGAAAAACCTACCTTTACAAGAGTTCTAATGAAACGCTTGCCATCTCCAGGTTTATTTGACACAACAAAACTGTTTGAAACAAGGAAATGAAAACAGAATTTACTTTGAGGAAACAATTTCTTTGTTTTCTGTAGCCATTGTTACTGTAATTACAACCACTTACTCATATAACCACCTATATTGCGTTGGATTCATCTCATAGAGCTGGGCCATGACAGTCCTCACTGCTTTATATGTGAAATAGTTAAGAATTTGCTGCGGGCAGTAAAAATATATATATATAAATACAAAAGTCAACTCCGAATTTAATAAAAAAAAGATTTGATTTCTGATGTTCAATGTTCTCACCATTTTAACATCTTCAAAGCTATCATCGTACTGCCCAGCAACTTCATTTACAATCACAAACCTCCCATCTCTTCTCTGCTGCTTCATTTTTCTCGAACAGTTCTTACTGTAAACCTTATTCCAAATCACCTTCGAAGAAACCCTCCAATCCTGCCACGAATCCACAAACGAACTCCCCATCCCTACTCCTTGCACTAGCTTCCTCTTCCCCCAACCCCTCGGCAACGCCAGCTCTCCTCCACTCTTCGGCAGCGCTGCCGCCTCCACTGCCGAACCCACCACTGATAACGCTACCACCATCTCCACCACCACAACTACAAACTCAGAATTAAACGAACACAAAATCGACCAGATTTTTGTTCTAGATCAAAAGATAATAAATTAACAGGTACCCACAACTAAAAAACAAAAAAAAAATCAACAAGAAGCTAGTGGGTATCCGGAAAAACGGGATTTTAAAGCAATTCTAGTCCAAGATTCAAAAATTCAAAAATTTATTTGAGCTCATGAAGAATGGTGGAAAGTGTATATTATTTTCTTCTTCTTACTTAAATATTTCTTAGAGGTAATAAAGAATCTAATCCAGACAAATTATAAGGTCCAAAATTCTCCAAATCAAAATCAAAGTCGGCGCTTTTGAATTTGGGAAATTTAGTTTGATTTTAAAAAAAGAAAATTAACAACTTGAATCTGGACGGTTTCCCGGAGTCCACATTGGTGGGTTTACACACATGTGCTCGGGTGAAAGAACCTTTGATTGATATTTTGTGAACATGTTTTTCGTTCAAGTTTTAAAGTGCCTGAACGGTACTTCTTGTCATCTAAATTTGGTTTTCATTCTCATTCGCAGGAGTCGGTCGTGTACTACACTTTCCACTTTGGGAGTGGAAGTTTGTATAATATGAATTATTCGCCCCAATGAACCCTAATATTCTCTCCATGTGTACTAAAAATGTTGTTTCACAGGATTCATAAAAATTTGCTTGTTGAATAGGTTAATAGCTGTTTTCACAAAGTTAAGCTTGAATCCTTTAAGAGTATTTGACTGTGTTTTCTCTTTTCCAAAAACGGAAAAGTTTGATTAAGATTTTAATTTCAAAAATCACTTTTTTATACAAATTATTCGTTCCAACTAAATCAATAATTGCATCTATGAAGTTTAATAATAAGATTATCTCGTATCATATATCAAATATATATAACATTGTATGTGTATTTGATATCTAATAATAAAATAATTAATTTGGTATAAAATTGTAAACAAAACCAGTCTTTTAAATAGATTTTTAAAAAATTCAACTTTCAATTTTTAAACATTTTATCATAGGGCTTGGAAATATATTAGGTGTATGAAAATTTCATTATAGACTAACCACTTATTCTTACCCAAGATTTCCTTAAATGATAAAGTGTCACTTAAAAAATTTTGAAAATTAAATACCTACTTGTTGATCAAAGTTAACGATTAAATTTAATGGTCAACCGTTAAAATTAATTGGTGAAATGAGTATTTTTGTTTTTTAAATAAAATAAATTTATAAAATAAAAATAATAAAAAATAAATTTATAAAAATATTTAAAATATAAAATAATATTAATATAAAAATTAAAAAATGAATTAAAAAGTTCAAAAAAGATAAAAGAATTTTTCATGAAACCTAGCACTTTCGACTAACTCTGATAGCAGAAGTAATCAAATCTAATCGTTTCCATTATATATTTTACAATCAAATTTAGTCATTTTCATCATCGAAACAATAAAATCTAGTTGTCAATGTAATCAAGTGTCTATTACTTGTCATGTGGTTTTTTATTTTTTCTATATTTTTTAAAATCTTTGATTAATTTTAAAAAAATTTTAATATTATTTTATTTTAAATTTTATTTTAATATTAATTTTTCTAATAGAGGGAATTTTAGTCTTTTATTATAAAATATTAAAAAAAAAAGTGGGTATCTGATTTGTTAAAATGTTTTAGATGCATTGCCATTTAAAGAAACCTTGGGGGGTTGGCGGGGGCATTACTTGTTTGACCTTTCATTATAAATCACACGAAAACAAGTAAAATTGAAAATTTCCTTGGGAATTGAAATCCACGCGCCTTGAAAGGCGAGTGAGAGCCAAAATTCTTGTTACACTTTTAGAATCGTAGAGAAGAGAAATAGATTCCAGGAGACTTGCAAGGCCGAAAGTCGTATCTCTGGCCTACCCTCACCTAACCACAAAAAAAGCCTCACCTCTTTTTTTTTTAAATCATATGTGAAATATATTGATATTTTCAACATTGTCATGTAATGTTCATGAAAAAAATCTTTATGGATTATATATTTACACCATTTTTTTATCAAAATAAAAATAATTAATGCACATGCTCACACAAATATTCCAACCTTAATTATTATATAAACTCTACTAAAACATATTTTTTAAAGACCGATAGACCTCAAATATTTTAATAATAATAAAAATATAATTAAAAACATTAATATATCTAAAGCATAATTTATATCATTACCAATTTGAAGAAAACTTGATAAACTATAAGTTTGGATAGATACATGCTCGTGCACAAAAGAAATGTTACTAGTGCACACTCATGCATTAGTTTACTAAAGCATGTCATGAGCAAAACTCTCTTATGCATATCAACTCATGCATCAGTTACTAGGGTCATTGCAAAAATTGGTCAACCTTCAATACATGCTCATGTAAGCGATGGGCACTCACTCGTGCATTAATACATGAAAAAGTCATGTGCAGATAGTCTATGCATCAATATTTCAAGTCATTGAAGGGAAAGTTAAAGATTTGATGCACGTTGATGTAATATGTGTAAGGGAGTCATGAGTAAGTTGTCTTATGCATGGTCAAACCCTATTGAGAGTCAAACAAAGGCACATTCTCATGCATATGAATTATGCTATCCATGTATCGTTGTAAAATAGCTAGGACCAAGCACTCCCACACATGATCAAACCATGCATTCAAGTCAATATAATAATGCACACCCATAGAAGATGTATACACACTTGCTCATACACAAAGGCAAATTTCAATTGTCAAGCTTCATGTGCATACAAGTTGTTCGAGTGTATACATTTTCACTTTTGAATTCAAGTAAAATTATGTATGGCGTGCATGTTATATACTTGAGTTGGTACAAGTGAAGATTTGACTGTTAGAAGGTCAACATAAGGCAAAATAAAAAATTTTCAAAATGTTCATGCACTGAACATGCATCCCTCATTCATCTAAATAATTTTACAAAGAACATATCACTTTCAGATGTGTACAATAATATTTTAGAGACAATGATTATATCATCATTTTAACCCATGAAGACTATATAAACAAGTGATTTTGAGTTGGAAATAGTTGGATAAGATAAATTTATTATGTACTTCAAATCTATTGACCTTACTCATCTTCATCTCTATATAGTCATACATTTATCTTCTAAAGAGCCTTTAAGTTTCAAAATTTGTATTTAGCCTTTGTAAAGATATTACATATTATTTTATTTGTATTAAACTTCTTGTGGACGAAATCACGAACAAACTATTATTTTTGGATGCAATCAAATATCACTAATGAAATTTTAAATCAGTTGTTTGAAGAAGTGGACAAAAGAGACTGGAGTGAAAAAACTCTGAACCACTATAAATCATTGAACAATCTCTATTTCTTTTTATATTTTATTTGTATTTATAATTGCTGTAAATTGATATTTTATCACTATTTTGTTAGTTGTTTAAATTATTTTCAAAATTTTAACAAATTCTATTCACCCATTTGGGTTAATAATATTATGGTAGACACAAGTTTCAAATAAAAAACTCTATTGTTTCGTTATTCTCTCTCATATTTTGAATTATATTTGATTATCGATGTGTTGGATAGCAAAGTTAGTTAGAGTACTTTAATCATTATTATCGTAAATTATCTTCTGTAAAACTCAAAATTGTATACTTCATCTCGTAATAAAGAACATGATATTACAATCGAGTGAATTAGGTTGTGGTTAAATATGCTTGTATTTATCTTTTGATAGACTTGGGCTGGCTAGCAATTTGCCAATAAGCCCAAAATCGCCCATTATGTGAAATACCCGGCCCAATTGTAATGGATTTCTCATGAGCCTGTTGCAGTTTGCAAACATATTTAATTTCTCATGAGATTTTTTTTTTAATTTTTTTAATTATTTGCGGTTTTAATAATTGCAAAAGTAAAATAAAGAGGGATTAAAAAAGAATTATTTTACATCTGCTAAACTAAATTTTTTTTTTTCAGAACAAAATAAGTGATTATTCGATCGAGTACATCAAAATTACAAAAATATAAAAGTTCGATTATTTTGAGGCAATTAATTTGAAGTTAATTTCTATGATACCCCGAATTTAAAAAGAAAAATATATGTGAAATTAAAGGATAGTGATTACGAAACGATGTCGCTTTTCCTTTGTTCATGTTGTAAAAATACATTTATCTACCGCGTCACATCGCGTCAGCTCGTAAAACATATGAAGTGAAGCCTCAAGCAAACACGAATAAAGTTAATCAGATTCTTCGAGGATGTTCTACAGAGGGTAAGATAATTTTTTTTTATGTGATTATTTGAAAATTGTATCCATTTATTTCTTGATTCAATTGGGTTCTCTGTTAAATGTTTATTTTGTAATTTACATGAAGCGCCCACCAGTTTTTCAGGATATAGTTTATGTATTACGAATTATTTTGTTGATAATGTTTCTTTTTTCTTGTTAATTTTGATTCCCAGAAGCCCTTTTTTGTTGGGTTTCTTGTGTTTCATTTTTAATTGATATTTTTATAGTTTTTTTTAATGTTTTTATTGTTGTTTGGTCGAGGAATCTATAATTTGAAGAAAAATAAAGAGTGCTTTTGGTTTTTGAAATATTTGGAGTGAGGGGAATGGAGAATTTTTTTAGTTTTGATCGGGAAGTTGCCTAGACATAGCAACTTGGGTACTTTGTGATTAGAGCATATTGTTTTTTATATGAATTCGTGGATGTCCAGTTTATGTAGCGTATGTTCATGTTCAGCTGAATCTTGATATTCTTGATCAGTTGTTGCCTTGATTGATTCATAGATATACATATCCTATGAAAAACCGGGTGAAGGGATAGTTATCTTGGCTAAGATTGAGGTTACTTTAATATGGGATTGTTGTTTGAAACATTTGGAGTGAGGGGAATGGAGAATTTTTTAAGTTTTGATCAAGAAGTTGCATACACATAGCAAGCTAGGCACTTTGTGACTAGAGCATATTGTTTTTTATGAATTCATGGATGTCCATTTATGTAGCATATGTTCATGTTCAGCTGAATCTTGATATTCTTGATCAGTTGTTGCCTAGGTTGATTCATAGATATACATATCCTAAGAAAAACCGGGTAAAGGAATAGTTATCTTGGCTAAGATTGAGGTTACTTTAATATGGGATTGTTGGTATTATAAATATCATAAGGTCTTGTGCAATGTATCGATGGGTTCAATAACATCAAGGTCGAATTAAGAGTAGTCTTTGTGCACAGGCTTTGACTTCTCTTGTTGATGCTGGAATTCAGGTATAGGTTATGAATTAGTTGGCAAAATGTGGCTTCTTTCTTAGAATGAATAAGAATTTGCTTGTGCTGAAGGCAGGTCTATTTTGTTTAGTATATGGTACTATGACGGGATAGCGAATAACTCATACACATAAACTCTTCTTTTGGGTGCAGTTTGTTGCATTCAAGGAGAAGATAAGGCACATAAGCTACCTTCTTTCTTCTTGCATGGTAGTCAGGGTTGTAGTCCATATTGCTTTGAAATTGATTTGTGAGCATCTGTTGTTGAATTAGTGTATTGAAGTATGCTACAAATAATGTTTTCCCAATCCTTCAAATGTCTGGCGCTAAGGATTTTACTGTACTTAGACTTGTTAGTTGTTAAAAGTCATAATGAATTATGAATTTTTGGAGAACATTCTAAAATCAATTTTAATGGTAGAGTATGAAGGTATTAGCTCAATAATACAAATTTAGAAACAAGGTGCCAACCCTAATTAGTGCTTGATTAAGTTATTATAGCTTAATACTGAGTAACAAGTACTTTCTAGTCTTACATCTGCATATTTTATTCGTACCCTTGTAGATAAGTCTGGTGGCATTTTCCCAGATGGGTCCTGTAAACTTCCTACTATTAACTGTGGAATACTGATGTGATGATTTTAAGTTGGATGACACTGGAGCATATTAGCTCAATAATACAAATTTAGAAACAAGGTGCCAACCCTAATTACTGCTTGTTTAAATAATTATAGCTTAATACTGAGTAACAAGTTCTTTCTAGTCTTATATCTGCATATTTTAGTCGTGCCCTTGTAGATAAGTCTGGTGGCATTTTCCCAGATGGGTCCTGTAAACTTCCTGCTATTAACTGTGGAATACTGATGTGATGATTTTAAGTTGGATGAAACTGGAGCCTATTTAGATTTACGTGACTATTTTTTTCCTTGTATAGTTGAACGATGAAGCAGGATTGAGTAGTTTATTGATTTTAATGTTGAATTGTTATGACTTATATATAGTCTGTACTTGAGTATTGAATAATTGTCTTATGTTGGTTTTATGATATTTGGAAACTGAAGTAAATTTGGCAATGGAGTCGATGGGCGTGAAATGGGTGCAAAGCGTCAGCGGTTGATTGATCAAGGACCTCTGTTCTATGGAAGCTCCCCAGGATCAAGTTTTATGTACAATCCACCACCTTATGGATATGTTAACCAACCTCCACCTTTCCCGGTTGTCCGACTTCGTGGTCTTCCCTTTGATTGCACAGAAACTGATGTGGCTGAGTTTTTTCACGGTCTGGACATTGTTGATGTTCTTTTCGTCCACAAGAACAACAAGTTTACTGGGGAAGCTTTTTGTGTGTTGGGTTATCCTCTTCAAGTTGATTTTGCCCTCCAAAAGAATAGGCAGAACATGGGAAGGAGATATGTTGAGGTTTTCAGAAGTAAAAGGCAAGAATATTATAAGGCAATAGCAAATGAAGTTTTGGATGCTCACGGTGGTTCACCTCACCGAAATATCCCAAGAGCTAAATCACATGATGAGGGCAAGGACTCAGCTGAACATACAGGGGTATTGCGATTGAGAGGATTACCATTTTCAGCCAACAAGGACGATATAATGGATTTCTTTAAAGATTTTGTATTGTCAGAAGACTCAATTCATCTCACAATGAATTCAGATGGGAGGCCAACCGGTGAAGCATTTGTAGAATTTGCAAATGCAGAAGATTCTAAGGCAGCAATGGCCAAAGATAGGATGACTCTTGGGAGTCGTTATATAGAGTTGTTTCCTTCATCACAAGAGGAGATGGATGAAGCAATTTTAAGAGGACGGTGACTGTTTCTTCAAAGACCTTTTTCTTTTACTTGTTATTCTGTACTTCATTTGATCTATTACTTAAATATTATTGTTTGGGATTTCGCTTTTCTAGTTTTCCCATAATTTCCCATAATTCAGCCACAGGCTAACTGTTTCAGAAAGTCTGAGAGTAGTGTGTTTTTTTTTTTTTTTAAATATAAAATTTGAGTCTTCTTATATTGTATCTTAGTTTAATCTCCGTGTCTTCATTTTGACCATAACTTGACGTAATGTTGGACCTTAGGCAATCAACAAGACAAATTTCTCCGTGAATTTACTTTTCAGTGGCTCAAAGGGTGATTTTGGTTAAATCTCTAACCCACTGATTGTGAATTGACAGAATGTTTAGTTGTAGTTATGGTGAAAGGGGGTGGACCTTAAATTTTATTTGTGTTGAGGTTTGCTTGAGTCTTTGAAATGGGGTTACTTTTTTAGTGTTTTCTGTTTGATACTTACTGAATGTTCTACATTTGCTTGCAAAACCAGTCAAGCTGAAACCACCTTAAAATTCAGTGAAGTCAGAAGAATCAAATTCATCAATTTCACTGTACTTGTTGATTTGTGAAGATTCTTTTTCCAGATATTATCATCATCATCCGAATCAGTCAACTGATAGAATCATCTTGGAAATGTTGCAGGTTGTTAAAACTGTACAATTCAAATACTAAATAAATTGGTTTTCCATAATTGCATTTAGAAGCTCAAGGCTCTTGTTAACCATAATGAAAGCAGTTACTTGACTGTGAAGTTTGTTTTCTGCATGCATGCCTGCTTTCCTGTGTTTCGCTTTATTTTAGAAATTAATCTTTCAGGCTCTTTCAACTAGGGATTGAGTGAACTTTGAGAAATTTATGTCTTAAAAGACAAGCATGGGGATTGTTCCCACTACCAACCGTCCGACTAGAATCTTAAACTCAATCCAACGACCAGAGCATGGTAATACCAAAACCAACAAAAACAAATCCGTTAGAAGGTGAAACCAGAATCCATGTGTGCACCCATTTGGCTGAAATGGTGAAAAGTGCCATGGACAATATAAAAATGGCTGACCACCAGCTGATTGAGAAGGTGAGACAAAAACTCTGCAAACTTCCCCAAATATTTTTGTTTTTGCCCAAATGGGTTGATTGCTTTATTGGATTAGAGTTAATCCCATAAGTAATTAATCCTAAATGAGAAAAAAAGAGTTTTGAGAATCTTTAACTAATTATTTCCATCCTTAGCGACTGTTAAGTTTGAAAACCTATCAAACTTTTTTGGAAAATATCAGAAACTCTTGTAAAAATATTAAAATATCTCATGCAAAAATTTTTAAAAATGCTTGT
The DNA here is from genome assembly GCA_026122585.1 of Anacardium occidentale. Lineage (NCBI taxonomy): Eukaryota > Viridiplantae > Streptophyta > Magnoliopsida > Sapindales > Anacardiaceae > Anacardium > Anacardium occidentale. Next base: position 207,558 of record JAJEJH010000325.1, on the reverse strand, counting down.
TAGGATGAACTACAATTCAAAGAATATATAGTTCAAATTTAAGCATATTTAAGATAATTTAACATCCTAAAAATATTTGAAAATATTATCACTTGAAATTAAAATTCAAGTTCTACTACAACAAATATTAATAAATATCCCTTGGAGTGTGGCAGGCAATGAATACAGCAGCCTCCCCTAGATGCATAAAATTCAAACTCTTCCTTCCTCTCTTATCTTTTCTCTGGGCAGCGGGCAGTTTGCCCTCATCATTCTTAACCCATGTGTATAAACCCCTAAGAATCTCTCTCCATTCCCTCCAACTCTTGCTCTTTCCCTTTCGTCATGCTCTCTATATAAATCCTTACTCGCAAACATTTACTATTCAGAATTTTTTTCTCTTTTTTTAGCTAGTTTGAGTTGAGTTTATTTGTGGGTTTGGTTGGTAGTTTAGGTGAAACTGTTCATGATCTTCTTCTTCATAATCGCATTGAAAAGGTCTTGGCGTAGTCAAAACTTTTTCCATCGTCTTTTCGGTCAAATTTAGCTGCTTTAAAGTTGGTTCCTTTATTTTTATTAGAATTTTTTTCTATTAAGTCAAATGGCTCCATCTGGAAGAATTACAAGGGCAAGAACAAGATCATTAGCATCAGCAGCACCAAAGGCAAGAGGAAGTACTCAAAACAAGAAGAAGCTGCAGCAGCAAAACAAGAAGCAGAAGAATAAAAAACAGCAGAAGGAAGTTCAAAAAGCATCACCATCATCAACCATTACATGTTCATCCAATGATTTTTCAAAGAATAATAATATTGATCAAGATCATCATTTTGATTCTTCAAGCGGGTTCTCAACACCAAAAGCTGAGAGATATAGAATACCAGAGATCATGACATGCCCACCAGCTCCAAAGAAACAAAGAGTTGTCTCTAACTGCTCTTCATTGCAAAGAACTCCTATTGCCTTCTTTGCTCCTCCTGATTTAGAGCTCTTCTTCCACTTTGCTTTTCATAACATCTCTGTCTAAGATGATTCCAAGAGTTTCAAAAGATATTGATATGTTTTCCTTCAGTTTTATTGTTGAAGTATGGTGTGGAACTTGAGAGATCTTTGAGGTAGTAGTCTCTTTTCTCAAAATTAATCATAGGGCACACCAATTATCATCACTCTCTCTAGGTTTTTTTTTTTTTTTTTTTTTTTTTGGAGAGTGCAACATTAGTGTAACTTTATCAAGGGTGGAATATCTGAGATTTGTTTGGTTGTGATTATATGGAACTGGGAATTAATGAGAAATTAAAGATTAGATAAAGCATATGCTTCTTGTTCTTCTTCTTCTTAACATTGTTTTTCTTTTGGTAGGGCTAAGTGATTATGCATGGAATCTTTATCAACAATGTGCTTCTACTTATAAACTTTGAATTACATGGAAATACCATCCTAGGAAGAGAAAACGCAGTGGGAAAGTGAGTGAAAATCGTGAGAAGAGCGGAGTTGTTTGGATGGAAAATAGTAGAACAAAAGCAGGAAAATCTGGATGTGTCAGAATGTATGATATGTAAGTCTCCAACAATATGCTTCTACTTATCACAATCTCAAGAAAATTTATTTGTTATTATTTTCTCATGCACTTTACTCAATTGTTTAAAATATTTCTCAATTATTCCTCAAGATTTCCAATTTATTGTATTTGAACATGTATTTTAAAAGGATTTTTTGTGTGTGTTGTTTTATGAATATAATCATAAACTAATTAGTTTATATTGTATAATGAGAAATTTTTATCATAAAATATCTTTTGAGATATAAAATTTAAGATTGGAATTAGATTTACATAAATTTTCATTTTTTAAAATTATTTTCAATCAAGTTTAAATTCAATGTTTTCAAAATTAAATTATGCCAATGTTATTCTTTTGAACAAATTTATATTCTTGCAGAATATATTTAAATATTTTCCAGAGAAACGAATGCCACCCAGTTTGACGCTCATGCTCTAGGGATTTTATAATTCAAATAAATTAATTTTTGTCCTAAATTTCCTCCCAATTATTGGATATCATATGCAAAAACTATTTACTTGTTTATTTTATATTGGAGTTGGATATAATTTCTAAGGCCAAAGGGTATATTCCCACCCAAGATTTTTTGAAAAGGCAAAATTTTATTTTCTAACTTTTTGATCACTTTCCATCCCCTTTTTTAAACATTTTGATAAAATAATTAAATTACCTTCATAAAAAAAATATAATAAATATATAATTTAACATTTAAATAAACAATATAAAATTTTCAAAAAATGTAAAAATTAAAAATTAAAAAAATAAAAAGTTAGCCATTGCCACCAATGGTGGTGGCTTTTTTTATTTTTTAAAATTTTTAAAATTTATTTAATATTTTAACTATATTTATAAAATTTACTTTATTTATTTTTAAAATTCTTTTTATTAAAAAGACAAAAAATACCCTTCTAACCATTAAATTTAAACTTTAATTTTAATCAATAAATAAATATTTAGATTTTTAAAATTTAGAAGAAGGTGGAATTTTGTCTTTGCAAAAAACATTAGGTGGGAATATATCCTTTGGCCTAATTTTTAAACACTTCAAAAACATTTTTGTAATGAAATATGGTTTGAACTTTTGGATTATTATGTTTTATGTTTTGTGTCAAAATTTAATTTTAAAATTCAAAAAATTAAACTCTTTGCTCTTATATTTGTTCGTTTTTAAAATTCAATTTAGTTTTATCATATAATTTTGGAATTATATTAAAGGGATCAGTTTGAGTAATTTTGTACATATTTTTTATAAACTTCCTTAAAATTATATCAGTTCTCAAGTAATATATATATATATATAACAATTCTGTACAACATAAAACCTGATTATCTTAAATCTGTATATGTATTTTTGCCAACAGTTTTACACAAAAATGCAAACTTTTTTAATTTCTTTTTTTAAGCATGCTTATACAATTTTAATCCACTTTTCATACATTATACCAACATAACCAAAATCTTAATGTATGCTTGTTTCATCCTTATTCTTAAAATTAAGAATCCATAAATAATAGCATGGACAATACGACACTTATCCACATTTATCTGTAGATACTATCTTTATAAAATATCTCACATATTTGTTTATCTCATGTCAATCAATCAATTTGTAAATAATATGACATGATTAAAAAAATAAAAAATAATAATTTTTCTTAATTATATAAAATTTTGTAGGGACATCAACACAAAAATTCTCTAGAATGGTTGACATAAATAATCAAAATTGAAATAGTAGATGAAGAGAGAGCCAAAATAAGACATTTTATGGCGAATAGGTTTATGGGATGAGAGAATGGGAGATAGAAATAATGAGATGAGTTTAAAACTTTCAGCCTTTTCCAGCTTTGAAAATCAATAATACGTCAAGGATGTGTCTTTCCCTTTTTCAGTGTTTTCTCATTCTTACGGCCCCTTCCTTTGTCTCTCATGTATCACCGTTATCGTTACCATGCATTAGGGTTGGATTCGAACCATATCAAATGTAAACAGTAATATGTTCATGTTCAGATTTGTCTCGTACAATTCAAATTCGGATTCATATTCGTATTCACCAAATATTTTATAGCAAAGTTCGTATTCGTGTTCGATTCGTATAACTAAGTTCGTATTCAGCTCATATTCGTATTGATATTCGGTTTGTATAATTCGTTTTTATATTTATTAAAATTATAATTAATACAAATAATTAATAAAATTCAATTAAAAATTATTATTTTAAGTTCGGATTCGTGTTCGTGTTCGTATTCGATTTGCATAGTTCGTGTTCGGACTCGTGTTCACTGAATTTTAAAATTACAGTTCGGGTTCGTATTCGTATTCAGATTTATTCGGTTCGTTTCGGGCTCCTTCGAACTGAATTCAAAAACCAATTCAAATATATTCGGTTCGAATCCATCCCTAACATGCATGCATGTTCAAGTTAGACCGATTTTGAGCTAGTTTTTTATTTTTAATGGTGCAATGGAGATTTTTATTATAGATAACAGAGAAAGAAAAACAATACCAGATAATATAATGAGTTTTGCCATCTAAGAATATTAATAAGATATAATAATTAGGGTTATAAACTAATAAGGAGAGGAAAAAAAATATGCTCAAGATGATTGTATATATGTATATTTGTACATATAAAATTGTTAGATGGGCATGATTTAAAGTTTTTGACATGTAGAATAACAGTTAGGAATTGGCCATTTTGGTGTCCCCGTTACAACACAAATATAACAAATAGATGGGTAAATGAGAAAAGATTTTAATAAAATAAGATAAAATAAAAATGTAAAGAATTTAATAAAATATATGTATGTTCTTAAGATCAGATTAGTTCTATACACTCTTTGTGAGTAATTAATTTAATTACAACTTTATATAGACATGCAATAGTTAGGTTAGATTTTAAGGGAACATGCTTGAATTCATATTTGAGTTTGGTTTGGGGGAACATGATTCGAACATTCAAAGAGCAAACTTGAATATGAATATAGGATTTCATAATTTATAAAAACAGTCTCGAACACAAGCATAAGTGATGAACAATTATTGTATGTTTGAGTCCAACTTGCTTCGTAGAACAAAACAACATTGTTTTGTATCGTAATATTACGAAAAAGGGGAAATTTGTTTCCCCTAGCTGACGACACGATGAAGTTTGCTCCCCCCATCTCATCTCTCCCATTTCATTTCCTTTCTTCGACATTGTCCCCTTTTCTTTTGCTACTGATGATGATGTTAACAGTATCTTCACTGGAGGACAACTATCAAGTTTGTACTACTGCGACAACGTCAAATGACTGTTAGGCTTATCTGTTTGAAATGCATATTGCAGAATTCAAATTGTATTTTCCTATTTGGTGGTAATTTTCAAATGCATCTTATTGTTCCATTGAACTGATTAACTTGGATGTGTGGATTTTATATATGGTGACTGGATTTGCCTATTTGGTGAATTGACTTTCAATGTTTGTATGGTTACTATGGTATGCTTCTTCTATCTATATGCCAATGATAATACGTCATTTGTCATTCACATACGTTAGAGCTACTAATCTGAGTTACTTGAACCTTTCCAACTGCTCTTGATACATGTTTTGATTGAAAAATGACCATTTTTTCCAAGCAAGGGACTTGGCAGAAAATCTTCCACAAGACATTTATAAAGTATGCAGGATGAAAGAGAGGAAACTTATTTTGGACTGTGTGACTAAACGAAACAACACATTTGAATTGTTAAATGTGGCTTTGACATTTATGAAATTTTGCCTCTCATGAAAAGAATATGATAGAATAGATGTAAAATGCCAATTTTTGACAATTTTCAATGATGTTACCAAAATTGTATTGGGATCTCAATGTCTCATGGCTAACTTATATTTCATATAGGTTTATAAAGTAAAACAACTATCACAGAAAAAAGAGTTTAATGTAAATCGAGATATGACAAGGATGGTGACAAGGATAAGCCAGAAATTTGACAAGTATTACGGATAAGTAAATTTGCTGATATGCAAGTACATTGGATCTCAAATATGTCGCGTGATAAACCAATAATTTAATCAGTCTATTGGTTTCAAATTGGTCTATTTGTATATTTAATTTTTAATGTATAATTTAAACATTGTCTATAGGTTCAATTGACATTTATTAAGTATAAATTCTCCATGTTTTATGGCAAGTATCAAGCGAAATACAAAATTGATAGTGTGCATCAAATACTTGAAGAAGTATTTAACGAATACATAATATGTTATTTCTTGTGAAGATTAATCTTTTATCGGTTAATCAAAGTCACAAACAATATTTAGTACAATTCTTGTTTTGGTTAACTAATAACAAGTTCTTTTAATTCCATGTCGGAGTATTTTTTTGTTTTTACTTATTTTTCAGTCATCCATTGCAGAAAGGGAAAGTAAGGCTTGGTCCTACATTAATGTCATCAACTTCCTGGGAGTAAGTCCTTTGGAAAAAGTTTTGACTTAATGTAGGATTCATCCAAAGTGGGATTAATTAAAATTGATCAATTGATTTGGACAGATGTTTCGAATTAAAAAACTTAGAAAAAGCTTAACATTGGGAATCCAAGGCTTTGGTAAAACAGAAGAAAAACAAAAGGCTTAAAACGGATCCCACAAAATCTCTTGTAAGCATCTCTTGTGAGCTCTTTCCTGGAACTTTCGCACATGCTTTTCAGAATCCAAATCCACTACAAATTCTACCATCTCAATCATCGAACCCTCGTCAGTTCAGAGTTGTTACAAATGAGTTCTCTGGCCCAACTTAGCCGGAGCCAAAATTCCGGAAACCTACTGGCCTTTCCCTCAGAAAGACACTCTCACCAGCTGGTTCGACAGAGTCAGAGAGGCAGTCTTATCTCAGCCGCCGAGCAGAGAAGTTCACCATGGAAGAACGGTGCCACTCAGAGGTTAACAAAGCTATTGCTCAATGTCAATATAGAAAGAAGTTTGGGGCCAGTCCAGGTGGTGACTTCGCCGGATAATACAGTGAGTGATTTGATTAAGGCAGCCATTGATATTTACTTACGGGAGAAGAGGAGGCCGCTATTGAAGCACACCCATCCTCAGTTTTTTGCGCTTTACTACTCCCAGTTCTGTTTGGAGAGTAAGTTCTTTAATCTCCTCTAAACAAAACCAAGTGAAGTTCTTTAATCTCCTCTAAACAAAACCAAGTGCAGTATTACTGTCAACTTGAGACCATTTATACAAATGTTCTTTTTTTTAAATCATGTCTGCATGAACTGAGGTTGCAGGTTTAAAACCAGATGAGAAGTTGAGTAATTTGTGGTCAAGAAATTTTTTCATGTGTTCAAAGCCTTATTCCAGCTCTGTCAAGTTAATTTGGAAGGAGCAAGCAAAAATGGCAATCAACTCTTCATTTCCATTGACAGAGTTGATGGATTTCCTGCTGTAGCTAGAGTTTAAGTTGCATTTAAGAGGCCTACTGCAAAATATATTCTATGTTTTCTAGATAAAAATGATTCTTATAATTTCCAAAGTGCTTTTCACCTAAGCAGTTGTAGCTTGTCATGCATTTATATGTTGTTGCTTGTTTATGATCTATGAACATTATAATCATTTCTCTACCTCTAGTCAAGACTTGAGTTCTGAGATTAGAAAGATAATTACATGATTCTTACTTGATACATGATATTGTCTTATTATAACCCTCAAACTAGATTTTCACGTATAAGTATTGGCCCAATGATTATTTCTTGCCTCAATTTGGAAAGGTCATTTGTTCACACCTAAGATAAATTCGTTAAATTTTGTATAGAGGCGCCGAGAAAACTAAAAAAATTTGCCTCTACTAAAATTAAATAACAATTTCCTTTTAAAAAATTATAAAACTGTTATCTCTCTTAATAATTGCAAAATTTAAGAATTATTTAAAGTCACTAGCAAGACTGGAATCTTGTTCTCGCCCGTGGACGACTACTCTCTTGTTACCTTGTCCCCTTCTAAGACTTAGTTGGTCTCTTCATCGTCTTTTTCGAATATTACATCAGTGGTTGCTTCTTCGATTATCACCATTTCATCGCTAAAATTATAAAAAGTCACTGATAGAACTAGAACCTTATTCTTACCTACCAACCATTGTTCCTCTCCTATTGCATCGTCCCCTTCCAAGACTCAATCAGTGGTTGTGTCATCTCCTTCAAAAATTACACTAATAATTGCTCATTTTCTTGTCATTACCATCTCATCATCTTCTCTATCACTGGTGACTTCTTCCTCTTCGATCTCCTTTCAACCATCTCAAACTTTTACTTTAATAGAGATTGTCACACCACCTCCTCCAACCTTCAACATTTTATATTTGGAACCTACAACTTTCATGTCTGCTAGCTCTCCCTTGGGTGTTTCCTAATGACCAAGAAAATAGGGAGGAAAAATGAAAAATATAAAGTAATTAAGATTAAAATGTAATTTGTTTGTACTATTAGGTGTTTAAGTGATATTAATCTTATTATATTATATGAATGTGACAAAAATACTATCTAACTTTGATGAATAAGTGAGAAAATGAACTTTTCGAATTTGAAAGATAGAAAATCATCGTTTCATCGAAGTTTGGGTGGGACATAGTCATTCGACCAAAACTATTCTTTTATACTTAAATTATCAATTATATATTAATTAAGTGTTTCATATTGTATGTCAATATTGATTCAAATCTAATATCTAACTCATTTTATTATGTTCATTTGATACTAACATAACTTTTAATAACTATATCTATTAGTGTGAAAGTCTGAAACAAGAAGAAATAAACAAAATCTTGGTGGAATTTAATATAAGAATATGAAAAAACGTGTAAAAGAAAGCAAATAATTAGTTTTTAATGTGGTTTAATCGAAAATACCAAAAGCCTATGTCCACAGTAATATTATTGTCTGAGTAGTTAAAGCAAGGAACAATATTACAAAGTTATACTAAAACACTAATTGAATGCTAAAAGTGTCTCCCTTTTAACATTTTTATTGTTAGAAATTTATACTAATAGAGGTTAGGATTGCATGTGTAATTGTCTAATGAAATGTGAAAGTTTATAGCTTGATATACACCATTATGATTCCTATATAGTAGGAGAACAATTACACTTGAATTATAATTACTAAAATAGAGGGAAGTGATTCTAAGACAATAAAAACCTATTTTTAATGATATTGTTTAACTTCCTTCTAGTAACTTGTTGGAGATGGTGCTTTAAAGCCAATATTCTAGATAATATAAACTTATGATAAGTCATATTTATACAATTTCTTACGACTCCACTTATCTATAAATGTATGTATTTACACGTATGTCAAGATAAAAGTCTTTATATTAGTAAAACTGTGATAAGGGGATCAATATATACTTTGATTGTGAGGATCCTATGAATACATAAGGTGGTTGATCTAAAAATGTTTGCAGTCTTAACATTATCCTAACTAATGTTATAAATAATACAATAAAATTATCATAATGTTGAATGATTTTATTGAAAGATAATAACAAATTTCATGTGTTAATATTGTTGGTGTCAACCTGGTGTAACACATAAGTACATGTCAACTATATATTCACTAAACTAACCTGTTAAAGGTGTCTACATAGATGAAAACATTAGTGTTTGAGGAACATATCCTCTAATGAATGATGATGTATGTGATATTGCTATTTGAGATCCTTGAAATGTCATGTATACTAAATAATCTAGTTTATGTTGCAGTTTCCCAATCGCTAAAAAGTTGCACATGCAATAAAATTTTAAAAATTTAAATCATAGTCTAGGAAAATCCACCACTGGATCATGTTATTTTAAATTTACACATAAATACATGAAAATAACAACCATAAGGTGTTTAGATTTTCATACCTTATTGGTTAGCTCCTTTATCTTTACATGGGTTCAAAGTCATTATTCCAATCCTCGGAATGGAATCCCTACAATATCCATACAGGGCAAAGGTCTTAGAAGTAGTTTGAGCATAAAATACTGCTAACAGTTAGAGTACATGAGTGTGTAACGTAAAGAGGCACAATTATGTGTTTGTATTTTGGAAAAAAAACAAAACGTGTTTTAGTTAAAAATTCGTTGCTATTTATAGAAAATATGACACATGGTCATGCAGGTAAAACATACATAATCATATTATATCATATTAATCACACATAATCGAGTATGAATCAGGCATGATTTTATGTTTAATGTTTATTTGAATTCATGATTGAGTCAATCATCTCGATATTGATCCTTGGGGTCTCAAATCAATCACCTTAACAACTGTTCACCAACTATAATATATGTCGGTCCAACCAACATGTGTGCCTTTGTGTTAATAAGTTTTTCAAAATTTAAATTGGATTTGATTTTATCCAAACCAATCTGATAAACATGATAAGATTTTGTCACATGTCAAGACACACACGACCGTGTATACAAATACACACAACAGTGTATTACGTTGAAATTTTAGTTTTGACTTTTAACCTTATCCATTTAGATTCAACAAGTTAACAATGATAACATTAACATAACCCTTTATCAATTAATTCTACGTCATTGGGACTCAAGTAACCCGTTGTAATAGCTTGAGGGTAGAATTGTTCTTTTAGGCTTGAAATCAAAGGTAAAATGAGATTTTTTGATAGAGAATATATTTGAGAGAGTTTATGGGCAAAATAGTCATTTAGAAGCTATATGTGGCTTGTACATTGGTATTTTTGGGAGAATATTCTATGTATGACACAAAAAGAGAGAAAATTGAGATTTCCAAGGGACACATGACCGTGTTCCTCAAGCACACGATCTTGTGTCTCATATTTTAGCCATATATACATTTTATTTTTTAGCTTTTGCACAATTCTCAACTTTTATCATCATCTTCTTTTTCTTCTTCATTTTCTAGTGAACCCTAGAGTAGTGGAGAGAGATTCACCAATAACCCAACTTTATATTAAAGATCTAAAGACCCCTAGAGGAGAGAGATTTAGCGACTATGGTGAGAGGTAAGTGTTTCTTTACCTTTTTCACCTTGTTTCATAGCATGTTTCTTTTCATAACTAAGTTTTGATGATGTTTCTTGCTTATTTAATGTTTAGTTGCTTTGTGAAACATATGGATGATGATTAAGAAACTGATTGAGTGGTTGATTCTGTGAAAGTGTTTTTATATGCTTTTATATATATGTGTGTGTGTTTTTGTGTGTTTCATGTTTATTTGTGAGATATGACATGATTAGGATGAGATTCTTGATATATATGTGAATGTTATTGAAGCCTTGATGATTGTTTGAAATTTGGAAACGTTTGAATGGATTTTTAGGTTTTCGGACGGAATTTACAGAAATTGAGTTGAGCACAGGATTGTATACTTGCAAATGCATGCCCATGTGATCTCATTTCTATATAAGCACAGCCTTGCATGACACCTATGTAACCGAGTATACGATTGTGTGACATTTCTAATTTTACATGCCCGTGTAAGTAAGACACAGAAGTGTTGTAGGTACAGCTACATGTCTATACAAGTGTGGGACACGACTTTATGCCTTAATGCATGCCCGTGTGTCTTACACCATATGCCTATATGACAACCAAAGTTTTGTGATTTGCTTTCAAAAGCGAGCACGACCAAGAAGGCAACTAACATACAGTCCTGTGTGTCTTTCCACACGCTTGTGTGCTAAGAAACACATGCTCGTGCACTTTAAGAAAAACACAGAAACAGTTCTAAAGTAATGTTAAACCACTCTAAACTATTTCTAAGTATATAAAAACTCATTAATATCAAGATAAAACAGCATATCATGTATAATTAAAAGTATAGAGTATGATATGTCATATCAGAGTTTTCAAAAACAGACATAAATATCCAATAGCATGTTTTAAAAGTATAAATATATGATGTTTTGAACATCAATTAGAGGTGAATACGATAGGACCCCTGTAAGCTCGCACACCTGTTAGAGAAAGAAACCAATGTCCGTTAGAGATAACATGGTCATTGACCAAACTCATTAAAAAGAGTATTGATTGTGCATCAGTAGATTTCAATAGGATTGAACTCACACGACCAGGGTATTGATCCCTATACTCAATAATCTGACCAGTATAATAACTATTTTCAGATACAGTATTTTCTGATTCAATTTTTCTACATATACTATACGTATATATTTAAGATCTTCAGATTACAACTTTTATTTCAGAAAAATTTTTCAGAAAACAGGCCCAAGGGTAAATCTTTATAGTTTTCAACATTGACATGACATCAGAGCATGCATATCATGTTCAATACAATATATCATAAGAAACAAAATAGATAAAGACAAAAAAAATTACAGAAAACAGAAGCATTTCAAAAACAAAGAATAAAGAAAATAGTAAGACAGAAAATAATGTGACAAGTTACGAAATAAGACAGAGCTTGAAACCTGCTTGTGTTAGATATAGGAAACACTTGCTGAGTAATTTTATCACTCACCCATGTTTCTTACTTATAGGTTAATGACCTTAGGACAAGGCAGAAGCGAGAAGGCTATTAAATTTTTGGGATATGACTTGACAATAGATAGCATGTTATGACTCACATGCTTTTGTGTAGTTTTGATCATCCATATGGGTGTATTATATTATTAGTATACATGGTATTAATAAGATGTTTTTTTTTTATAAATGAGTAACTTGGGAATTTTTAATACATGAGCAGTGTTTTCTTATCATTATCATTATTTATTGATATTCACAGCTATCATACTAAAGTTTTAATTCAATAACAGCTTCTACTGTACAGATGTCTGTCATAGGTCTTTTATTAGTACAATTATTATTATTTATACATAATATACAGTGACCTGTGGCAAGGGTCACCACAACCTTATTGTGTTTGACCTACACATACAATAGTATGTTTACAATAACTAGATTCGTATTGAATCTAAATATAGACCATGAGTATCATTTATCAGGACATTACAATCACTCAATCAACAGAATGTCAATGAACAACTTTAAGCTTATACAACTAAATGGTTAACGCATAATTCAAACTTTTTATTATATTATGTCTCTTAAGGCTAAGACATAGACGTGTGTTTATCCAAATTTCTTTTCATTTGAACTGATGTACATTAAGACCAGACATATTGGTTTGAGTTACAATGCAATCTCACTATGGTCATAGATTTATTGATCATAAACAACTATCAGTGAACTTATCAAAGACACAACTCCCATACTTGAGAGATGAATTTTTTGTTAATCAACTATAATAGTTATACTAATTTCAATATAGCTAATCACTCATCTTTATAGTAACCCCAGTTACTAGGTAAATATAATGATATCAAACTATATCATTCCTAGTATAAGATGGTCTAGTGACCTCAAGTTAAAGGATAAACATAAGAACCATCATCTAGTTGAAATCATTTTTGTTAGGTTTGTTCAATGAACATAACCACCAAATCATGTATCTATATGTTATACCAAGCTGCAAACAATAACTTTGATATGTATAAACTATTACTAACTTTTAATAAAGTCGTTTAACATTATGATAATTTTATCATCATTACTCATTAGTTAACATACCATCGGGTTGTAAACCCATTGAAAGCAAATGGATTCTCAAAATCAATTGTAAGATGGATGACTAAAAAAAAAAAAGATATAAAAGGTAGATATTACAAAGTAAGCAAGTGGGTTATCAAAGTCAAATATAAGGTGGATGACTCAATAAATAGGTATAAGCTTGTATTGTGGCGAAAGCTTACACATAATAAGAAGGTACATATTACAAAGAAACTTTTTCTCCAATTGTAAGATTCACTTTAGTTCATTTGATTCTAGCTATAATAGTTCATTTAGATTTAAATTTTCATCAAATAAATGTCATGACAACTTTCCTTCATAGAGAGCTTGACGAAGAAATCTACATGAAACAACCTATAGGTTTTGCTGTGAAAAGTCAAGAGCACAAAGTATGCAAGCTTCAAAGGTCAATATATAGACTAAAATGGTCATCCAAATAATGGTATATAAAATTTGATAAGACTATAATGTCTTATCATTTTCAATTCTATCTCTTTATGTAGATGTGTGTTGATAGGTAGAAACAATTTGGGTATATGATAACTATTAAAGATTAGTTGTTTGTGAGTTTTAACAAGAAAGATATAAGTGAGCCAAATTGCATATTAAAAATTAAAATCATAAGAATCATTCGGAGAAACTTTTAACTTTATAACAAGAATATTATATTCAAAAGATTCTAAAATAATTCAATATGACAAACTACAAACTTACTGATACTACTGTGTCAAAAGGTAAATTGTTGAGCAAAGAAATGTGTCTTAAGACTCAAGATGAAAGAAGAGAAATGTTGGAAGTACCCTATTTATATGCTATTATAAGTCTTATGTATGTTATGATATGCACATGCTTAAATATTTATTTTACTGTTGGTTGGTTAGTTGATATTAGTTAAACCATAGAAAAGAACACTAAAAGGTTGTCATATGGATATTAAGATATATGAAAAACATTGTGGATTATTGTTTGTGTTATCAAGGATCATATTTGAGTTCAATTGGCTATTTAGATGCTGATTAGAAATGTCATTTAGACCAATGCAATTCCATTTTTTATTATGCATTCTTACTACAAAAGGGAGTTATATTGGACTAGTAAAAAACAGACAAGCATAACAGTATTGATAATGGAGGCTAAGTTTATAACTTGTTCAATTGTTATGCAAGAAGTTATTTGGTTACGAAATTTTTTTTGAATTTAGTTATGTAAGACGATATTATTAGATTATTAGTTGCTTATTATGATAATGAGATTGTAAAAGTTTTTACAAAAGATCTAAATTTCGTAATGGAACTAAGCATATTGACATAAGATATAATTTTGTAAGAGACATTATCACAAAGAAGGAACTAAGTGTAAAATATATTTCCAAGCATCATATGATTGTTGATCCTTTAATCAAACCTATTCAAGGGATGTATACATTGCATATGTTAAGTCTCTTGGATTGCATAGACTATACCTAATAAGTTGTTAAGCATATATAATTTACATATGACACAACATTAAACACCATGAGTTCAAACATTATTTTGTTTTTGAATTTGCATCTTTGTACTTTTGGTGTTTCACTGTATCATGTCATTTTGTTGCTAAGCTCAATAAAATAATAATGTCACATAAGTTATAAATTAACTCATTCACAGTAGCAACTACCCTTCGCATTATAAGAACAAACAAAGATGAGACATTTTTATTGAGGAAATAATTATTAAATTTGAAATGTCACATTGATGATCAGTCAAAATGAGGTCACGGGTGGAGATATTTGTTAATGATCACTTTGGTACTCCCTACATCCAAAGAACTTATGAATGTCAGATATGAGTTTTTAATAAATGCTTACAAGTTTTGAAGAAATGTAAGAACTCAAGTTAGGACTCATATCTGTAAGTCTAGGGGATAACAAGACTAACATTTGATTAATTTGTTAGGTTAGAGTGACTATGTTAATCCTAACAAATGTATAATAATAAGTTTCTAAGTACAAATTGCTTGTAAGATCGTAAGACACATTTGCAAAGCATGAAATGTATTTTTGTATGAGATTTAAGTGTTGAAGCATATGGTTCGGATCTTATATCATCTATGAGTCAAAGATATTAGGTTTTGTCTATACACTTTTTGGTCTAATCGACTCTCTCATCTTTTGGCTTTATTCATTTTTAACTAATTTAATCTTAGGCCTACCAACTAGGTCAAACTGAAAACTTTGGGTGATGTAACTAACTTTACTACAGCACTACCAAATAAAACAAATTTTTATCTCAATATGAGATTAAGAAGGCTTGACCCTATACCCTTACCATTTCAAACCTGACACAAAGGTCCCCTCTTCGTTACTTGAGCTATCCTTTAGACATTAATTGTTCATAGAACAAGCATCTACATTAGACCTACTTTAAGTTATTATTAGTAGTGCTCTTGTTGGTTGTTGTTTGGGTGGGGTTACCTTCAAGTAACGGTTATAAGAAAATATAAAAACAATATAATATAACACTTGGCATATGCTCGTTTGTCACAACACTAATGACATTGTCCCATATTTTAATTAAACAAAGTGATAAATATTATTATATTATAATAATCCAATTAATTACCATTAATATTACAACAAAATACTGTTTTCAATATTCAAAATTGCAAATCATAAAGGTTCTGCATTTCCACTCAAGGTTTGACTTTAAAACACTTTTTCCCCCTATTTTTATACAAAATTAATAATAAATAATATTTTTTTTAATCTTAAAAAACTCTATAAATGAAAAACAATACAAGGAAATCAAATTACTATTTTATTTTTTAAAATTATCATGTAACCCTAAATTTACAAAAACTAAAAATAAACTATTTAACTATTCAAATTATATAAAAAAATCATTTATTATTATTTTTTTCATTCTCATCCTTTTTACTCTCTTCTTATAGAGGGGAGTGTTTTAATTATATAATTATATATTATAGGATAAATTATGATTTTTGAAAAAAAAATATAGTTATTTGAAATATTTGGGGTAAATTTAAAAAAAAAGTTTGGAGGGTTTTTATAAAATTTTAACTATCAATTTATCCCCAAAAGTTTTTAAAATGATAGTTATGTTTCTAAAAAATTGAACATAATACAATAAATTATAGATGTAAATGTTATATTATAACTATTGAGATTATATAGTAGTTTCAAAATATATAAGATTTGAAAAGATCTAAATGCTTGATTTATAATTTGATAAAACTTTTTAAGAGTTAAAATCAGATTTAAAACGTTTGGGTCTTATTTGTAAAATATTTTTTTAATTTTTTTTCAAAATTAGTAGATGGTAAAATTATTATTTTGCACTTAAGCCAATTAGTTTTTTTTTTTTTCAACAATATTTGATTTGGGGTAGAAAAATATCATTTATACCAACTAGGGGGTGAAAAGGGATCTTAAGTCAAAACTTGGGTGAGAAATGTTATGTACTTTGTTATATACTGATGACTCTTTACCTAAATATGTTGTAGTCATTTTTTTAACAAAGTAAATTACAAATTTTCATTTAAAATTAAACATAAATATGTTGTGGTCATTTTTTCATTTAAAATTAAACACGAATAATGAAAATTAATATTATAAAGTGAAATTACTATTTTATCTCCATTATTTTATTTTTTAAAATTATTATATAACTCTAAATTAAAAAAAATTAAGAATAACATTTTAAATATCCAAGTTATTAAGAAATCTTTTATTTCTCTTTATTTTTATCCTTACTCTCTTCTTCCTTTCTCTCTAGAAAAATAGTTGTCTTTGTCATATAACCGTATATTATAGAGTAAATTATAATTTTTTAAGATATTAGGGTCCTTTTGAAAATTTTAGGAGGTTATTGGAATTTAAAAAAATTAAAAGCCATTCTAAAAATTTTTAAGTGTTATTTGTTCTCTAATAGTTTAAAAAATAACAGTTATACCCTTAAAAAATTAAAAAAATACAATTAATTAGGGGTGTGAATGTGATATTATAACTATTGAGTTATATAATAATTTAAAAAAAATACGGTTTGAAAAGATTTTAGAGATTTATTTGTGAGTTTTTATATTTTTTGTAAGAGTTAAATTGTTATATTTGAAACATTTAGGGGTGAATATGAAACTATTTTTTTAATTTTTCTAAAATTAATGGGTGATAAAAATATTATTTTACTCTTATGTCATTAATTTTTTAAATAGAGTTTGATTTTGAAAAGAAAAATATTATTTATACCAATTAGAGAATAGTGTTTTTATATTAAATTAGGCAAATGTAACTTATTAATGGGGGGATTTTGCTAGTTCTTAAATTTCTCACGAACATTATGCATTAAGCAAAAGCAGAAACGGAAAACTGGTAAGTAGGGGTATTCAACAAGCCACGTGTCAGAAAAACCAAGACAAATGCAACAATCAGTGACCCTATCACACCCCACTTAAGACTTTCATGTTTAAAGACTGGAGTCTTCTAAATAAATAATATAATAATAAATTAATAAATTTAATAATTTTTTATTTATTAGCAATAATATTAATGAGATAAATAATTGAATAGAAACTAGCTTGACTTTCGCATTCGATTTCTCTTCAAAGTCTTTTAGATAAAAACCTCAACTTTAAAATTTCTCCAAATTTTTAGGGTTTTTAATTTCCTTTCAGTTTCTTCCCAATTCAACACTCAGACTCAGTTAGTGGCTTTGTCCATTGAGTTTCTGTGATTTTATTATTATTGATTCTGCGATTGGTTAGTCGTGATTCATTGTTTGCATGTTGTGTTATGTTACATTGAGGGTTTCTAGGGGTCGAAACTGAGATTTTAAAAATATTTTGAGTCTAACTGGCCGCTCTCGTGGGTGAATTTTGTTTGATTGTGGGAAACACAGGTGAAGCTGGGAACTTTTGTTTAGTTTGGATAGAAGAATGGTTCAGAATGGTGAATTATAGGTTTTGGTGATTGAATTTCGCTTGGTTGCTGAGGAAATGTGGGAAAGTTGAGAATTTCGGTTGATTGAGCTTCATAGGATTGTGTGGTTTAGTTTAAGTGTTTTTTTTTTTTGGAGGGCGGGGGGGGGTGTGGGGGTTTGTTTAAAGTGCGTTTTATGGGTAGGTTTTGAAGAGAGAAAGAGAAGAAAGAATAGCATTATATGGTTATATGATTGGTGTAGGGGTTATATAATCTTACGTTGCTTTTATTTTGCGGTTTATTGCTTACTTGGTATGATGACTCGACTTTGCTATGAAATATTTTGGAGTTCTATATGATGACTTGACTTTGCTATGAAATATTTTGGAGTTCTATGTTCTAATTTTTGGTGTTTTTAATCTATTGAATAGAAAATTGGAAAAACCTAACTTTGCATGCATGATATTTTGCCCTTTTTTTTTTCTTGTTTGGGTTTTAAATCAGCAAGAGTAAGATCCGTAAGCATTAAACAGTGCCTGATTAGGCTTTCCGGTTATTTTCACAGAAAAGGGTTGTTTTTTAATCTGTTTGGTTCAGCAATTTTTTTTCCATACTTATATTTTGTTTGGATTAGAGGTTTTACTGAGCAATTTTTAATTCTTATAATTAAACTATCTTTTTCAAGAATTGATAGTAACCTAGCTAAGGGATTTTCTATTAGCTAGTGTGTAGTTATCTTTTGTAATGCTCTCTTATACTTTTTATGGTTTAGTTATGTGCACTCGGTTTGCTGTGCATTTGGTATATTTTTATGGAAGCCATGCGATCTTATATACTCTGTATTTTCTGAAAGTTGACTGACTCTAAATGGATCTTTGTATATTAGGCTGGGAAATAAGTCATTCACTATTCTCTGAAGGAATTTGAATCGAATGCAACCAAAGTCTGAAAGTTCAAATCAATTGGAACCTGATCCACATGGCACTCCACCAGGGACTTATTCTGAACCTTGGTGGCGTAATGTTGGATATAATACAATCTCACCAGCTGTGACTGGGGTGAATCCATCTAATTCATCTTCAATGGAAGGCCTTAATGATTCTGAGTCAAATGATGGTTTGTCAATGTCTAATGATGGAGTGAATGAGGAAGATAATGACACCAACAAAGAATCACAAAATACTGCATCTTCACGATCAGGTAATTGGCATATATACTACTTTGAGTGATTTCAGTAACTGTTGGTACTCATTCAGTTATATAAGTTGATCCTTTAAAGAAAATGGATAAGTTTTATACATTTATTACTGTTGTATTGTAGATTAAGTAGAGTCATGAAATTTGTTCTACATTGACATTATGTTGGCAATAGAAGATATACCATCACAAACTCAAAGGTTACCAACCCAAAGATATACTACTTGTTGTTACTCTCTTAAGTCCTGGAAATGGATTTTAGTAGGTAATTGTGAAGATATATGAAGCAAATAGTTGTTGACATTGAATTTTGAGCCTTTGATGTTCTCACAATGCAAGCTCTGTTGACCCTGTCCAACGAAGACTATAATTGCCAGAATGAATAAGAGTAGAACCAAAATAGATGTATGACATCATAGATATTTTATGGGTTATCTCATAAAATTTTGGGAGTTCATTTTTATCATTTGTGAACTAAAACCTAGTGTAGTTTACCTTTTTCGGGTACATTAATTTAGTAAATTCCT
Source organism: Anacardium occidentale (assembly GCA_026122585.1). Classification (NCBI taxonomy): domain Eukaryota; kingdom Viridiplantae; phylum Streptophyta; class Magnoliopsida; order Sapindales; family Anacardiaceae; genus Anacardium; species Anacardium occidentale. The sequence goes on along the minus strand of JAJEJH010000325.1, from coordinate 187,790 downwards.
AGCATGTTTAAATATCCTGACATCAAAGTTCTGTATTAGCATGTGTACTCTTACAGTTTCAAGGATTTCATTTAATTGTTGGTTGCCTTTTTTTTTTATTTCAACTAGCTGTATACTGACATTAATTACTGTTACAGCAATGTGCAAACATACATGATTCTGTTTTATGGTAAGAATTAAATGAAGATGATGCATTATGGATATTGGATACTTTTCAAATTGTTGATTTTTTTTTCCCATGAAGTTCCTTGGCACGCACACGCACACACCTAGCTCTGAAATACATCACCAATATGTAATGCTACTGTACCATGTCATTTATTGAGTTCAGAGAAATTTTTCAAAGCTGTCAATTTTATGTGTGTTGTGAGATGCAAGGAGCTTTTGATAATGTTTCAATGTCGTTTGGGAAAGAAGGTTAGATAGAGGAATATTTTATCTTCAATTGTTGTTTGCAATGTGAGAATTCTTTATAAGCAAGCTAAGAATGATTGATATCCATACTCTAACTTGAGGAGGAGTGTAGGAAAGTGAGAATAGATTCCTTAAGTTTAGGGATTTCTACTTCAATTTTGACATTGTAGCTTGTGGTACATTATTTCCTATTTTAAGTTGATTTTAATTTATTTACTTTACATGTTAGGTTGATTTAGTTTTGTTTACTTTCCTAATTTGTTGGTGTAAAACATGCATGAATTCACTCTTCACCATTAAATGAAATCAAGGAAGAATTATTCAATTGTCTCAGTTCTTGTTTCATATGTGAAAAATAAAAGCATAACTAATGGAGGGCAGTCTAAGACATTAGTCTTTTTTTTTCGATAAATGAAATGATTAAACAAACAAAAGGGATAAGCCCGAAACAACCTAACCTCGACGGCCAATCCAACCAAACAAGCTAAGGCAAGACACTAACGACCAACAAACTCAAACAACCCTCTTGAGGGCTTATCTAGGTTCTTACCTAGATCGAGTTTAAGAGAGAATTTGAGGAAACAACCTAAATATTACAAGCACTATAATAAAATCCACTGCCCTCTGGCATTCTAGCATCTATATACATCCAAAAATAATTTACAAAGCTTAACCTAGTACATTAATTCTACTATGAACAATATTGACATTAGCAAATAAGTTGACGCAAAAAGTTTAGGTTTGAAACAGAGCTAATTAGATTAGTTGATGACTAAAAGTTGTACGATTTTGATAGCTAACATCTCACATCAGTGTTTCAATCCAAGAATTCAAACCCAAGTTTAGGCAAATTCTTGCTAAGTAAATTAGCTTCTTAATACTTAGTTGAGACATATGTTAAGTTGATAGTCCCTTCTTCCACTCTCTATAATAAAGTGTATCAATTTTACATGCTTAGTTCAATCATGATGCATTAGATTGTGTGCTATGTTGGTTAATGTTTACTATCACTATATAGCTTCATAAAATCTATCCATGAAATACTCAAGTTTGCCATTAGTTGTTTTAACCATAATAGTTTACAAACCTCTTGTGGTTTGGTTCTAAACTCAACTTGAGCATTACTATGAGATATAATTGATTGCTTCTTACTTATTGAATTGACAAGATTTATCCAGACCTTAGTGTAGTAACCAGTAGTATACCTCTTATCTTCAATAAATCCTACCTAGTTAGCATTTGTATAGCTCTTAATTCCTCTCTGATCAATCTTTTGAAACAATAGCCTTTCTTGGTGTTCCTTTAAGATACCTTAGGATATGATTTACCTACTAACCGTTGGTATATTCCCTTGTCTACTAGAGGATCTTGAATATTCTTACACTTCCAAATTAGTTTTAATGGTGTGCTAGCCGGTTTGTAGTCTAATTTTCTTGTCATTGCTAATGAGTCAAGAGTGTACTTTTTTTGAGATATATAAATTCCTTATTTGCTTTGTGTCACCTTTATACCGAGAAAATATCAAAGGTTTTACAAATCTTTGACTTCAAATTTTTTCTTCAAGTATTTTTTTCAAATTCTCAATCTTTTGAGCATTATCTTTTGTTATGTTAATATCGTCTATATAAACAATCAATATAGATACTCTTGACTCATTGGTGAAGACTAGAAAATTAGACTTCAGACTGACTAGGACACAATGCTTAGTAAATAGTGTATGGTCAGCTTGCCTTTGATTGAACCTAAAGCCCTTCAAAGTCAAACTAAATCTTTTGAACCAAACTCTAGGAGATTGATTTAATCCATATAATGACTTATACAGACTTTGCCTTCTTGTACTTTATTCTCAAAACCTAGTGGAATCTTCATATAAATCTCTTCATCAAGCTTGTAAAAAAAAAAACAAAGTATTTTTAATGTCTGTTTGATATGAGTTCCCATTGAAGATTGGCAGCTAATGAAAGTAATACTCTGATTGAATTTAGTTATCCTAAATATTTGAGTAAATCCTTGAGAAACTAACTTGGTCTTGTACCTTTCAATAGCTCGATCCAACATGTACTTGACATTAAAATCCCACTTGCATCTGACAACTTTCATTTATCTAGGTAAGTTCACAATTTCCCAAGTATCATCACTCTCGAATACTTTCATTCTTTTAATAATCACAAATCTCCACTCTGAAACCCATAAGTTACTTCTAATATCTTTAGGAATTTCTATAGTCTCTATTTTTGAAGTATATTCTCCATATTGATTAGACGGTTTTAAGTATGTAACATGGTCCGCAATATGATGTTGTGGTGCAATATCTTACTTCTATATATGAGATATCAAGGTCATTACTAAAAGGTTCTTTTATCTTAATAAATAAACAAATAGCAGTGGTATCATAAAAAATTTTAAGCAAGAGATTACCCAAAAACCTCCCTAGGATCAAGGGATCATTATATATATAATTTAAACGTGGTTTGGAAACCTATGCATGCATTTGGAGGCTTTTCCATGTAGATTTCATCCAGGATTCGTTTTTGCTTCTTTCATCAATCCAATAAAGCCCTATTTGTCCCAACAGAGACATTACAATACCGCCAATCAGTAGGAAGGTTTTAGATGATATTGCTAATTAGTAGGAATGTTTTAGATGGTCTCACAAGTGCTAATTTGTTAAATTGGATTAATATGTGATTTAGATAAAGAAAAATTGAGAGGAATTTTTCTTCTTGATTTGTGAGAATTGGCTATATCCTTAGATTATGAGAAAAATCTCAATTTACAGGAGACTTCTCATTACCCTAATTCACAGTACCATTCCACCCCTTAAATTTTGGGTAATTGACTTTGTCCCTAAAACTTTTGATTTCTCTCAATTAGGTTCAACAATGTGTCTTATATTTATTCTTAAATATTAAGACACATTAATAGACATCTAAATTCACTATATTCAACAAAACTCCAAGGTGATTCATTCTTTATGCCATAAATTTAAACCTCCTCAGTCATTGCAAACAACCCCTTATTGTGTGTCTATTGTGTTCTCTAATAAGTGGATAATGAATAAAATTATGATTAATCTAAAATTAATCATCTCTTTATCCATGGACCATGAGTGACCTAAAACATCATGACCACCCGACTTTTTTGAAAACATTAAAACAATTTTAATTTTCGATGGTACGATTATCGTGAAATCAAATTCTTTTATCATACTAATATTTCATCCAGGCTAAAGTACAAAAGTAGTGTGTACCTAAGATACTCTTGATTTCGTGGTTTGACTTCTGAAGCAACAACCAAGTATTATTGGATTCGGTCACCAACCCAATTCTTTTGTAGCCATAGATTTAATTGTTCGTAGCTATTATCAAATAGTGTCATGAGGTATCAACTCTTATAGTTGAGAGTGATGATTTTCATGTTGAATACCATAGCCTCAATAGACTTCTCGACATACCTTACAACTACCATAGTGATAACCTTTAGAAAAAGACTATGTTAGGTTTGTGTTAAACCAGGCCTATTGGTGCATGAGACACTCTAATGATCTTAAGTCTCAAAATCACGTGCACCATCATTCATTCGATGATTTACTTTATAGATATTAGAATTACCATCTATGTGGATTCCTTTGGCAGGTCAATTTGGTGAACATACAGTTAACATGCTCCCATGTGATGTACCAGGTTAACAGTAACAACCTCGCATATGAAATCTGTCGCTACCTTTTGGTAGAGTCATTCAACACGACGATAGTCTTACCTTATTATAAGTGTTTGTAGTTAGGATTAGGGTTGGATTTGAAATGATTAAAGCTCAAATTCGATTTAGTTCAACTCCTCCAAGCTTGAGCTTGGTTCAATTCAACTCGTCAAATGTCTCAAATGCCCAAAACGACGTTATTTTGAGGTATATTAATCAAAATAACATCATTTTAGTTCATTAGAATAATTTTTATTAATTTACGAGCTTCATGAACCGAGCTCATTATGATTGGAGAGGTAATCTTGAAAGTCATGAGACATGTGTTCTCAGTCATTATTAGTGTGGAGATCTAAAAAAAAATGTGTATAAATTTTTGGAATCACTCATAGATAGAACTAGCTTGAGATTTGTCTATCATTAGGTGTACCCAACAAACTTGTGTGTGATCATCTATAAATATAAAGAGCTAGCTAGTATGAATAAAAATTGCAAAATAAGCAAGTCCTCAAATATCACTATGAATGGGATGAAATGGTTGTGATATGAGTGCAAAAGATAAGAAAGTCTAGATTGTTTAACATGAATATAGTTTTCACACTGAAAGACTTTAATGTCTTTATTAATAAAGAGATGTGGATATAAATGCTTTAAATAGCTAAAACTAGGGTATTCAAGACGTTGATGTCAAAGAAATATCTTATTATTAGAAACAGTACAAACAAAAAAGGAAGTTGGAAATTTCTCACACTTAAAAGAGATGGAGCACCCTTGAGATAATCTGGGCAATTACACTCCTTCACAATTCCAATCATCATCGCCAAAGACCAATTCTGAAATTTACAATGATAGTAAAAAAATGGTACCCACACAATCAGGTCCCATAGACTATTTACTGACAGATAGTATATTACAAGAGAAATTGGGAACATGTTTGGCGACTCCTAATAGCATATTGGTGATGTCTGGCTGAAAATCAACAAAATTCGAAGGTTTCCACCAAGATTTGATGAATTTCGGTGAGATCTCAGTATTCTAGTGATTGTTTGTGGGCTTCTGACAGCTTTTGTGATGACAGAAATGGACTTTGGCGGTGTTTGAGTTCTAAGAAGATTTTTATGACAATATTTGGGTAGGGTTCCAACAATACTCTGGCAAATTACACCCTTTTGAGTGTGGAAAAACAAAGAGAAAAATAGGTTTTAGAGCTTGAGCTCTGTAATATGAAACAAGAACCTAGAGTTTTTAATAATTCTTGCTTGATTTAATTCAACAGTGAAGGGTGAATATTTACATGTTTTACGAAAAAATTTAGGAAAGTAAGTAAAACTAAATCAGCCTAATTAGGAAGGTAAATAAAATGAAATCAACTTAAACTTGAAAAAAATTTAAAACAAATGCGATGATGACAAAATTGAACAAAATATCCCTAAATCTACGGGATTTTATTACTATTTTCCTATAATAATTATAATCAAGTGTCTAATAGAATTATGTTTTGCCCTTTATATATGGGTGTACAAAGCCAGTTATATTTATGCTATTGAACTTATATTGATATAGTGCATTTTGGTTTAGTTGAAACAAAAAAATCATTGATTAGGAGACTAGTTAAAATCTTGTTTTGAATTTCAGTTCAACGAGAGCACCAAAATATGCAGCAAGGTGCATCAGCTGTGTCTACAATGCCTGATGAATGTTTCCAACAGCCTCCACAGCTTGAACTTGTGGGTCACTCCATTGTAAGTGCCTTCATTTTTTTCTTTGATATACATATATTGTGCAATATTTTTAATGATAGCCCTTAAGCTTTCGGCTATGAGAATTTGTTAAGCCTTTTCTCTCCGTAATGTGTAAAGTAGAAGAACTTCTACTTATTTTCGTTACAGAAGGGATTCCTAGTTTTCTTGCAACTTTTTGGCAGGCATGTGCATCAAATCCTTATCAGCACCCATATTATGGAGGAATGATGGCAGCATATGGACATCAAATTATGGTATGTTCATATCCATTGTTGATTGTGATGCCTTTTTGGCTGTTTGATTGTGTGCTTATATCCTAAGCTTTTATTCTTTTTCTTTCTTTCTTCACAATCTGTGGATTGAAAGTTGAATTTTAGTTTCTTGGAAGATGTTTATATTAGGTTTGGTGTTTGGGCCAGATTATTATGTAAATGGAAGTCTTAATATATGCTGATTATTATAAGAAAAATGTTTGTGATTCTGACTGTTCAATTCTGCAGGGAACTAGAGAGGCACTGATGCTTGCTTTTCTAGCATCATGTCTTGAATTTGTTTTTCCTATTTGGCTTGACATTAGGGAGGTTGTTAGGCTTAATATGTTGAAGAACTGACTGAGCTTTGGTGTATGTGGTGATTGTCTGCACTAGTTGTTAAATGAAATTGAATGACCATTGCTCCATTTAAAACTACTACCTGCTATTTGAGCTTGAACTAGGCCATTTGCCAAGAAAACAGTGCAATTATACTGCAATTTGGCTGAGCGTGAATTCTACAATGCTTGCTTAGCCCAACTTGTTCTCACCCTTTATTTTATCAACTTACCAGCTGTATTACGGAGTTAGTATGCATATTAATGTTGGGATAGAATTATATCTCTGGTTGACTCTTCTCCCTGTCCTTTTAGACCCCAAAATCTTATCTGAGCAAAATTGGTAAATCTTTGATCTTTTTTAGAGTCATAGAGATAGCAGATGGTTTAAATTCTTTAAATTTGATGACCTAGAAAAGCGTCACTGTATGAGCTGCAACCACACAGCCAAAATAATATTTTTAAAATGAAGTTTCCTTCTTTCTTTACCCTTTTGTGTGTTTATATGGTGATGGTTGTTGAAACGGGGGCAATGGGTATGTAACAAACTGTGTTGAGTTGTCTTTTAACACATGATGGTCATTGCATTCAGTCTCTAGACCTTGACACAAAAGAATGTCCTTTTTGGCCGTTTCATTTGCTTTTTCCTTTTATGGACAGAAGATTTAGAGGCCCCACTGACAAGAATTTGGCTGTAATATCTTTTGTCCTCTAATCTCTGAAAATTATAAAATCTTGTGTTTGTTTGATCAATTCTTGGAATTATCAGGGTTATCCTTCTTTTGTTGGAGTGCCTCATGCTAGAATGCCTTTGCCCCTTGAGATGACCCAAGAACCTGTTTATGTGAATGCAAAGCAATACCAGGGGATTCTGAGGAGAAGACAGGCACGGGCCAAGGCAGAGCTTGAAAGGAAGCTGATAAAAGTTAGAAAGGTAAATATGCATATTTCACTCTTTTAGTTTCAGGATATTGGCACTGATTGATCTTTTACTGTGGATAGAAAATATTGAGTAGCATGCATATTCAGGGTGGGAGTTGCTCAATGTCTTTTTGTAGTTGTGACTTAAAATATATTCCTTAAAAATGAATGATTTAATAACATGGGATTTGTTTGTGAATTATTAGTAATTGTAAAGTCGTGTGCTACTGCTATATTTTATTATGAACATATATTAGTTATTAATTGGAGTTGTTCATACCATTTTGAGTTCAGTGTGTTAATTGATTCTTTATTTTACAGCCATATCTTCATGAGTCTCGTCACCAGCATGCTATGAGAAGAGCAAGGGGTACCGGAGGCCGCTTTGCGAAGAAAACTTCTGGTGATGATTCCAAGGGCACAGGTGAAGAGAAGGGTAGTGGTTCAGCACCAGTTCGTTCATCTCAGTCTGGAAGTTCATCAGGATCTGAACCCTTGCCATCTGACTCTGCTGAAACCTGGGCTTTCTCCACTAGTCAACAAGATGCAAGAGGGTCCCAGGTGCATGACACACATGAAGCTAGAAATCTTGTAAATGGCAATGGCCTTTACCAGAACAATGGTGGCTTGCAGGCATTGGGATACCATTCACACCTAGGCGATAGAGGGGACGATGGAGACTGTTCAGGCCAGCAATGGGGAAGCATCTCGGCAAACCAGGCTTCACAGAGGCCTCTTGCCATTCAGTGAAACCCTCTGTGGGTAAGGTGGGGGACAAGATGTAGGATCTAGACCCCATTGAGGGTAACTTGTTGGTTGTCTGGTGACCACTCTTGGCAAGTCATTGTCAGGCGGCAAATCATTCTTGGCTTTATTCTATTGCATGAATTGTGGGTCAATGGGGAGAAGAGATGAATGCTTGTATCATTCTTTCCATCTTTTGTTTTGTATAGTGATAATGTTGCATGAAACTCAGCTAGAGGTAGTTTGTGGAGGAACCTTTTAACAAACAGGAGAGGAGTCCCCTCCTTTTTCTGTTAAACTAAACAATAAATTTTACCCTCTGAACTTTAAGTTGTGCTGATAGTGTTAATGGGGTAACAGAACAGCATTGATTTGATTTGACCAAGTTACAAAGCCGTGTTTTTTCAAGTAATAATATTTCATCCGCTTTGAGCTGAAATCCATTATGCTAATATAATAAGGCTGAATGGCAGGTTTTAACGGGTGAACAACCCAACCCTCAACCTGTTAGTGGAGAAAACCTCTTAGGGATAAGAGACTGTCAGAGAGAGAGCCAAAAAAGAATCTTATGTATAATTTTGCATAATTTCGGATGTTGTCAGTTCTGGTATGTAGACCAAATGATACAACGCAAGCATATCGAAAATTATGCACCATAACTATACTTCAAATAACATGATATGAGATGATCCATTATTATTACAGTATGATACGTTGATTTTCAACAGCTATAATATTCCTCTAATAATAAACATCCTATCCTATACTTAGCATCGTAATCTATATTCATAAATCTGACAGAAAGGCACAGTTTTCAAACTCAACTGCTTTATTGTCACGTCTGATATAGTGTTACACTCAAGATTATACCAAAAAAACTCACAATAAATACTAATAAAAAGGACAACAATGCTCTCTGTGTGCTAGGCACTACACATATTTATCATATATCATCATGATGTTGCTGTTGTTGATGATTGTCTTAGTGTGCTTGCCCTTTCTTCATTCTCATGTTGCTCTAAAATGGTTCCTGCACTTGTATCAGGAGGGGCTGTCCTCTCTGAGTTTGTTTGGCTCCTGTCCGGAAAACTTTTGTTTGGCTCTGTATTGGTAGCCACATCTGGCTGCTTCTCCATCATCCCAGACAGGGCCAACCTTGGATTCCACTCAAGAACATCATCGATTATGTTTGACATCCGCTTATGATACCTGAAAGAGTAAAATTGGCACTTTAGACTCCACCTCACGAGGCCACCTGCAAAAGGTTTCTCAACACCCCTCTTTGGAAGAGAGTTCTTAAAAGCTAATGCACAATAATCCAACCAAAGAGATTCTAAATATGACAAACTACACGGTGAACATATAATCCATGATCACTGGTTTTATCCAGCATGTAACTAATCAGCCATTGAAAAAATAATGGGATCTCAACGTGTCCTGAGACAAATAGATCTAAACCAAATGTACAGACTGTAATATAACCAATAAAAGAACTGAACACTCATATTCAAGATTTTCAAGCTAACATTTGTTCCCTGGGGAAATTAAACACTGCAATTTTCAAATTAATTCAGAAGTTACAATGTGAGGAGCAACTAACCTGGCTCTAGCAGCTTCATCAGGGGCATGGTGCCTCAGCAATAATATTACCAGTACAGCTACTACAGCGAAGAAAACTCTTGCTGTCCATTTAGGCCGTTCCTCTTCATCTTTCTTGGGCCAGAAACGAAATAATTCCCCTAATGTTGCCTCCTCAGCTAGAATGTTAGGGAAAAACCACACACGTTTTCCAAGGATAACCCATATGACACCAAATATAGCAGCTCTAACTTCAAATTTACCACCCAAAGAAAAAAGGGGTCAAAATTTTTGATTTAACAATATAGGATATGACAATAATTACATGGGTACAGAACTAAATTCTAAATAAAAACACACCAAAAATAGGGATATATAATACTTGATAATGCATAAACTGTCAATAAAGCTTCAGTAAATTTTTGGCATCCATACAAATATGAAAGGTTCATGAAGATGCAAAATCATTGCTAGTGCACAAAAAAATGCACTTTGAATCTACATACTTAAAGGAAGAAAATACACTAGGTCAACAACAAACATGAAAGAAAGAAATTAGCCATTCCATTTTCTCACCAAACCAAAATAAGATTGAACAACGAATGGTATTGTCAAATGCAAAGTGATATAGCAAGATTATGAGCATGAGATGCAAAGCTCGCAACTGACAGCTCATCAGACCAAAGAATTGGCAGATGTGAAAATTAACAGACATTAAGCTTAATTCTACACCCATAATTGTGCAAAACTATAAGAATCAACAAACACAATAACAGTTCCAAACTATCATGATTTCATAGAAAAAAATCATATTCCTTTTAGTTCACAAAGCAAAAAGGCTAAAAAATAGAACAAATGAAAACTACTTAATAATAAAGAAAGGATTGAAGATACTACAAAATAAAAATAAACTATAATATAGTGAGCCATAGAGCTTACCCAAGAGTAAAGAGAGAATAACCAGCAAGACCCCAGCACAAGAATAAAGTATCAACAGCTTGCACCGATGTGGATAAACAGGAAACAAGCAAATTGCTAAGGTCAACACAGGCCAGCAAAATGAGAGAAATGTTTGCCACAAAGGCCGCTGTTTCACAAATGCCCATGCAAAAAAGGCACCATTATCAGAAAATATTTGCTCCTGCTCCTGTAATTGACAATCACATAATTAAAACAAGGAAAAAAATAACTAGAATAAAGCACATGGTAAGAGGAAAAGAAGGCACTTTCAAATGCTTGTAATATTAACCAAAAAGGTATGTATTCAAGAACTTCAAATGATTCAATCAAATATCTTATCCTAACATTCAAGTTCCTCTTGCTTGATGCAGGAGCACATATGTCTATTTTACAATTCTAAAGTGGATAAGATTAACTCTTGCAACAATTACAAGATATAACTTGGGCATCATATGGATAAAAGCAGGCACAACAATAGATCAAAAGGCAAGGAATCACACAGTAGAATTCTATTAAATTGCATCCAAAGAGAAGACATACTTGACAATAAAAAAAGTTATTTTCTCAGAAACAGAAGCTCATGAAGCAGACAAACTCACATTTACGTCATGGAAAACATTGAAGGTTTAGTGCACATCATTCAGTACAACCTCAGTAGATCACCTTAACCAAGCTGCAAACAGGCTCTTTGTTACAACCACTAAATCCAGACAAGAATTCAGGCTCTATGCACTCTGTGTGACTAAAAATGGCCAGGAAACCTATTTTTATAAATGCACAAAAAGAGCCCCTCTAAGACAGATTCTAGTCCAAGCCAACAGAAAATTCTTGAAAGCGATTGTTAGAACATAACTTTTTCATCATAGAAATACATCATAATATATAGAGATGGCATCATCAAATCTCACTGGAAGAGAAGTTCAAGTGGCTCAAGAGCCTCATAAAAATTGTGCCAATCAAGCATTTTGCTGTATCAATCTCCGTATACAAGTTTAGAAGAAGACTTACAGGTAAGATCTCTAAATGTGCTGGCCAGGTGGACAACTTCTTTTTCCCAGGACGTACAGTTTTTACCACGCGATCACAGCGCACCACGAGATTCTTTCTTAATAGAGTATTGGCAATATCTTCAGTTTCTAGATTCTTGTCTGAATCTAGTATATCTTTAAGCTCTGGATGATTTCTCAAAAAGCTTACAAAATCCTTACCTCTAAAATATTCTACTCGAGTTTCCTGTAATACGGCCCACCTAGATTCCAACTCTTTATGGTCTCTCACCTTCTCAGCAAACAACTGGTAAACATCCTTCTTGCCAGCTTGTTTCTACAGAGAAAGTATGTAAACGAATTAGAAAGAAGAGAAAAATATGACAACAGAAGTTCATAATACTATGATCAGAAACCTATATGTCAGCATAAAACTACCCGCACAGAGAAAGGTGCAAAAAATTTAGAGAAAGATAAGCATCTAGTCTAAACAAAGCAATACAGAAGTGATTATCAAACAATTAAATAAGACACTACGATTGATAATAGATAATTATTGTTACATACAGGATTGCAGTAACAGTTTAGACTCTGTACATAAGCATTTACTCTAAATAGCAAATCTAAAAATAAAATGAAAACTCTGTGACCCGTTCGGTCAAGAAAGAAACAGAGAAGCAAGTTTTATAATCATCATAGAAATTGTGCGTTGATAAAAATTTAAGCAGATGTCAATCCAAAACTTGACCTTTTTGCTAGTAATAGCTCTCATGTTCTCAAATTGGATATTATACTAAGCATCAGAGCAACAATTCAATTTCCCTTAAAATATTGCATCCCCTTAGCGAAAGAAAAACATTGAAAAAGTGTAACCTAAAGCAAAATTTATTTGCTTTTCTTTTAGTAACGTTTATCATCTGCAATCTCTCAATGTCTAAAATCCCACTTTATTTTCAGTACAACAACCCAATTCTTCCTTGAGTGAAAACCGTTACCTCGACTACCCGAAAACAAAAACAATAAAAAAATTAAAACAAAACCTAAAAACACCACCAGAAACACACACAATCAATAAATTTACAATTAAAAAAAGCATGATTGCACAAAAAATTCTCCAACAAATAAACCCATTTTCCCTCTTGCAGTCTCTAAACGCCAAAAAGACGGATCAAAACAAAATAACAAAGCATGCTTTCAAAACAATTAAACAAAAAGACAACGCCTTTACTAAAAAAATTTTTTTAAAAAAAGTCCATCAGAACACAACATTTAAACCTACATAAAACTTGACGAACACAAAATCCCAGATCAGGAAACCGAACAAAACAAAACGAAACGAATGCGGCAAAGCGTCGTTTCACAGGAAATGTAAAGAGTAAACGAGAGAGAGGGAAAACCCTAGGTGGGTTATCGTTGTTGGGATCTCTTGTGCCATTCTGATAGGCTGCTGATGATGATCTTCGGACCCTTTTTTTCTCTGCTGCACCTGCTTTCTTCATCTCTGTGTTAAGTTTCGTTTCGTTTTCTCTCTTTCTTTCCTCCGAGTTTTCGTTTTTGCTTTTATTTTATTTCTGCTTTTTATGTTTTTTAGGGACTAAAATTACAGCAAAATTAAATTAAATAACCCTTTTGGTAATAAGTCACTACTTTTGGGGATTTATAAATATAACCAAAACTTAAACTTAAATACAAAAATATCCTTTCAACCTTTCCCACAAAACCCTAATTTTTTCTATAATAAAAATTCCAATTTAAAAGTCTTATTTCACTGTCTTCCCACGTCCCAACACAAAACACGCATATTGTTTCGTTATATATGATTGTGTATTGTTTTTTAATCTACTCATTTGATTTTTACGTTCAAATTGAATTTCATAAGTATACTAATCGAAACCATGTATAGATTCAACAAAATTTGACAATATGTACTATAAATGGTGTTTAATATACTACGTTGTATATCACTCAAGGGGTTTTGGAAAGTCTTACCACGCAAAGGGCATAGAAGAGGGTGTTTATTTATATTATACTATACCATGTGTGATGCACCAGAGGTCATATAAAATGTTTACATTATGTATTGTATAGGGGTTTATGGATCGTTTATGTTTAAAGAGTAATTGATCTTTTCATGCCTACCGAAATACATAACATGCAAGAAATCTTAAGTGAAATAAAAATTTTTAGATAATTTAGTATTTTTTACAGTTAAAAAATCTGCTTATTAAATTATATATTACTATTGCAAGAATGATTGAAATGTAGAATTTAATTATTTTGGTTGGATACATATGGCCGTGGACAAGTATGTACGACAATAATGTAGATTATATTTGGAGGAAACATTTGTCTTAAACATCAGTATACTAAATGACAATATAATTTTAGAAGAGTAGATAGGATTTTAAAACTTTTTCTAATTTAAAACCAATTTGATTGACTTAAATCAATTTCAATAAAAATGAAAATCAATTTAGTTATGTCAGCAACCAACATAATCGATAATCAACCATCATATACAAATAAAAAAATTATAATAATATAAAACAAATTAAAAAGAGTCAAGAAAAAAAAGAAATACTCATTAATTTTTATAGTAATTCAAAATTTTTCGACAAATTTTTTATATCCATTCCTTTTATCTCTTTTTAATTTGTCTTATATTATTATAATTGTCTAAACCTCCTACAAAATTGGTGATTGAGCTTTCCAATTGTAATTGGTTGACCCATAATACGAAACCTTGTCTCAATAAAATTATTAAATTTTTTATTAACATTTTGATTTAATTTTTTTTATCCTAAGTATAAAGTTTTAAGGTGAAAATATTAAAAAGAAAAAAAAAAAAAGGGTCTCTTATGAGTAAGATATTTATGAATAAGATAATTATTGTGAAAAGACAAGGATGCCCGTTCTGTTTTTATCGTTAAGCCGGGCAATTATTGCATTGGCTAAGGTTCAGAGTTTTGCACTTAATTTCCCAGCCTTCAAATGCTTTCTTCACTTCTCAAATTCTCTACTCTTTCACTTTCTCACCTCTCTTTCATCTCCAAAACCCCTAAAACACTCACTTCTCGGTTATTTCACCGTCCGGCCGACGGCAGCGGCGGTGGTTCTTCCACTTGTATTGTTCGTGCAGTAGAGAAAGATTCAGAGCAGTTCGAGATTGACCCAGATGAAGCCAAAGCCGCCCTTCAACAACTTGACAAGCAGCTTCAAACCCTCTCCAGAAAACAATCAAAATCTCCAAAGATAAAAGGTAAATTTTTATCAGCTCAGTTAATATCATTATTTTATTTTTTTTATGTTCATCACTTCGATATTATTCTTTTTATTCTGATTATAATTTATAAAATTATGGAAAACGATGAACATTGCAAAAAGAGGACTTGAAAATGAGAGAGGGAAGAAAAAGAAAATTGAAAATGAGTTCATAGATGAACAGAGCCTTAAAGAATTCATTCCAAAATGTCCCAACCAAGGCTTTGTCAAAATTTTGCTTCTTTAAGGCTATGATTTGTGCGGCAGCGTGAATGAAAAGTTAAAGATTATACTAGTTTAGAAGAATTGGGGTTATTATGCATTTGTATATACTGAGCTAGCCTGCAGATTATGCACAAAAAATGTTCCAAGAATGTTCTTTTTGAATTGATTTTTACTTGGAAAATTTATGTAGGCGAAGCAGAGCTTCTGTTCTTCTTTCCTTTTGTTGTCAATTGCTGCTGTATTGTGTCTCAATTTCGACAAAGAAAACTCCGGTTTCATGAACTATAGCATTGAAGTTTCTATTTTTGGCCTGCCAGTGATACTAGTTTTAGAGGTAAAATTTAGTGCAGATGCGACCAGAATTGGGGCAGATGAACCAATTAGGTCCCCAGTGTAGGCTTTTGGATTTCTGCGTTTTAAAATTGTTATTGCCACATTCAGCATGATGAAAGCAACTGAATCATGGCCACATCTGATAAGGGGCAAGTGGGGGCTGGTGACCCCTTCTCAACACTATTAATTAATAGTTCATTTGATGGAGCTTTTAGAGAACAAATGGCTTAACTTTTTGTTTTCTGGTTATGAATTGCAGCAAAGGATGTGAAGCTTACAAGGGGTCCAACAGAAGAAGAAGGAGGAGAAATGCCAGAAATTTCAGGCTCTGTCCTTGCAAATACTGCAGTGGCTCTACTTATCTTCACCCTACTTTATAATGCACTGTTTTATGGAGTAATAAAGCCTTCCATTGATGGACCTGATGATGTATCGGAAGCTCCTCGCCCTTCCATCGCAACTGAATCCCCCAATGCGGCAGTTTTGCAGTTGTTGCTCTCAGTACCCAGAGATTTCGTTCAACTCCGAACTCTTGATCTTGTGTAAAACAAAAGTGCCTGAAGAAGAAGCTTTCTCCATTGCCATACATAATATGTTACATGGCTTGTTTATAAATTAACTTCTGATCATCTAGAAATCTCCAAGCTGATACATGTATGAATTGGCAGACTCCAGCATGATTTTTGGCAAAGTTTTAGATTTTGATCACCCCCCCCCCAAAAAAAAAAAAAAAAACCTTGTTAGTTTGCATTCATTGTCTATTTTTTAAATTAAATTTAATAGTTTATTTTTGGATCAATTAAATTAATTTTCGTCTTTGACTATGTTTTATTAATAATTAAATAAAATTGGTATGCATTCACTGGCCAAATGTGTCGAATGTATGAAACTATTTTGTCATTTATATTAAAATTAAAATATATTACTCATGAGTACTCATTAAAAAAAAACAATCAAGGTGTCAAACTGATCATTTAATATTAATTAATTAGGTATATTTCATTCAATCAATAACAATCCATATTGATTGATTAATAATTAATAATGACTTTATAATGACCAAACGACATACATCCACCTAAGATTTTGTTGAAAAGACAAAATTTTACTTTTTTAACTTATAAAATCTCAAACATTCACTTATTAGTCAAAGTTAACGGTTAAAAATTAACAATTAGAAGGGTATTTTTATTTTTCTAATAAAAAATTTTTAAAATAATAAAGTAACAAAATAAATTTTATAAAAATAATAAAAATATTGAAACAATATTAAAATAAATTACAAAAATATTTAAATTTTTTTAAAAAATATAATATTAAAATTAAAAAAATAAAAACAGCTACGCTGTTGGTAGCAACAGTCGTTATCGATTATCAAATCAAGAAACTAAAAATGATCTCTTGATTCACGTGGTGTCTAGATCTAATTGTTTTTTTTTTTCGTAAAGACAATTAGATTTAACTATTTCAACCATCAATCGTGGTCAAAAATGACATAAAATAGTCAACCTTAGTACCAATGACTATTTTCGATCATAATTGATAACAGAGGTGACCAAATCTAATCACAACTTTTTGATTTCATTATCGACAAACAATATCGTTAACAGTAATATTGACGGTAGTGACTTATTTTTTATTTTTTAAATATTTTTTGAAATTTTTTAATTTTTATTTAAATATTAAGGGTGGGAATAAGTCCTTTAGCCTTTTATAATTCATTTGACTGTTGAAAATGAGTTATAAACGTTGATTAATCATCCAGCAATTTGTCATAGTGATTAATATGACAAAAAAATAATGTAAAATTTGCTACCATCACAATAAATTGAAGAACATTAACTTGACATAAGCCAGGAAAATTTCCAGCTGCAAAATTGGACTTTTTTTCATGAGTCAAGTAAGATAATTAATGGAATGCTCTTTGGTTTTGACCAAAATTTCTAAGAAAAAAAAACTTCCAATATTATATTGTAGATATTTAATGTCAACGCATTTAGTCTTAGATCTTCTCAACCGCCACAATTTAATCGTGGTAGGTTAAAGGTGAACTACTTTTTTTTCACCTTTAATTTGTTTGTTTATTGGTAAAGTGATAAACATTATCATTTAATTATCATTTTTAGTATGAAATAAAG
The DNA here is from genome assembly GCA_026122585.1 of Anacardium occidentale. Lineage (NCBI taxonomy): Eukaryota > Viridiplantae > Streptophyta > Magnoliopsida > Sapindales > Anacardiaceae > Anacardium > Anacardium occidentale. The sequence continues at coordinate 170,200 of JAJEJH010000325.1, read as the reverse complement.
TGAGATAAACATTAAAATGATTTTATTTTATTTATGTATTAATGTTGGATTCATGGGTATTTAGGCAAAATAGTGAAAGCGGAAAGAAGGATGACAGAAGGGTTGTTCCTCTGTCTCCTTCCGACGTTGTATCCTACGTAAACAAAACACTTCGAAGTTTCCTTTTTTGGTTTTTTTAAATTATTTTTTATTTAAGAGACTGCAAAAGCATCTGAACTTTGACTCTCTCCATTTCATCTCTCATTTCTTTCTATTTATTTTTATTGTTTATCCCCTGCAAACCCTTCATTTCTGGTGTAATTTTAAGGTAAACCTCTTCGGTTTTCAATCCCCATCTGTTTGTTTTTTTTTTTCTCTCCAAGTTCTCATCTCAGCATCAGGGTTCTTGCAAGTCTCAGGTGGGTTTTTCTTTTTTATTATTTTGTTTAACGTTTCAAATTTTCTGGGTTCGGTATGTTTTTGAGATTAGAAGACAAGAAAATTTGATTTTTTTTTTTTTTTATGAGCTTTGATGCTATTGGGTTGTTGATAGTTTTGGATTCTGGATGGTTTGTGATGGTTGTTTTTAGATGTTGAAGCCTTCCAAATTTGCGGGAAAGTGCTTTTAGGGAAATCTTTTTTCGTTTGCTGAAACGGAACTGATATTACATCGATCAAGTTTCGATTTGAGGCATTGTTTTTGTGATTTTCTTGTGGTTTTTTGTATAGGAAGGTCAAAGTTTGATTATAGATTTTGTGTTATAGCCAGGTCTTGTCTGAATTTGAGGGAGATTTTGGGAATTTTGAAGCTTTGAGTCATGGGAAATTGCTGTGCAACACCCAGTTCTTCATCTCAGAAGAAAACAAATGGGAAAAATAACAAACCAAATCCATTTTATGATGATGATTATGTAGTAAGCAATATATCTGGAACTCATAAGCTCAGTGTACTGAAAGACTGCACGGGTAACAATATTTCAGTTGCCTATGATCTGGGTTGTGAGCTTGGTCGAGGGGAGTTTGGTGTAACATATCTGTGTACTGATATAGATACTGGTGAAAAGTTTGCTTGCAAGTCTATTTCAAAGAAGAAACTTAGGACTGCAGTGGATATTGAGGATGTGAGAAGAGAGGTGAAGATCATGAAGCATTTGCCTAAGCATCCAAATATTGTGTCGTTGAAGGATACTTATGAGGATGATAATGCTGTGCACATTGTGATGGAGTTGTGTGAGGGAGGGGAGTTGTTTGATAGGATTGTTGCGAGGGGGCATTACACAGAGAGAGCTGCTGCTGCAGTTATGCGGACCATTGTTGAAGTTGTGCAGGTTGAGATCATCTCTGTATTATTGAATTTTCATTCTCTCTTTGTTAATTATGGATTTGTATGGGATTTTCTATTATTGAATATCATATGATAATAATATTATTATTTTTTTGTTGATGTGGTTTTGACTAGAGATGGCATTGGCGCGGGGCAGGGCCAGATTCCCCATTCCTCCTCCCCATTAGATGAAAGCATTTCCCACCTTGCCTCATCCCTGCTACAGGGATGACAGGGAATCCTTCTCCCCACCCTGTAGGGAAATATTGATCCCCTTCCTACCCCATCCCCATCTCACTAAGGGATGATGGGGAATCTTTGTCCCCAACCTGCAGGAAGATACTGATTCCCTGACCTGACCCAATTTCTTCTAGAATCAGCAATTCAGATTTAAGAAAATTAACTCAATCGGATGTGTGGATTCAAAAGCAAAGATTTGAGTAAAGGAGGAAGTAGCAAGTTGCCGAGCTCATGAGAGATCTAAGCAAAAGAGGAAGACGGCTAGCTAGCAAGAGAGTAGAGAATGAGATGATTAGGGTATAGGAAATATGAATGACTTTTTGGTAATTCATATAATATGCAAAGGCTATTTTAGTAAATTTATATGCGGCGGGAGATATCTATCTCTGTCCCCGCTTGTAGGGAATTTCTTTGTCCCTGTCCCCACTTATTTTGGGAAATCTCCATCCCATACAGGGCTGTGCCAGCACCTGGAATTCAGGGGACAATTGTCATCTCTAGTTTAGACATTCATGGTCTTGCAGGATTTACTCTTTGATAATTTAGAATTTTGGAAAGTATGATATTTATATCTTGCTATTGGTTTTGTACTAGATTAGTTTGTGGATATTCTTGCATGTACAGGATTTGAAATCAAATATTGATTTTAAACTCCTTTAAATTAATTTGTGCTATGACTTTTGCTTTCTTTTTTATTTTTTATTTTTTTCCTCGTCCTCTTGTTTTGATTACATATAGTTCTTTTGGTGAAAGTTTGTTTGTACAGAGATGGATAACATTCTGTTGAAATTTTTTGAATAAAGTTTCCTTAGAATACTTTCAATTGATTAATCATGTATTCCTTTCCCCTTCCTTTGCCTAGCACTTGATTTTCTGGGATTTATTTAGCTGTTTCTTAACTCTTATGTCTTTTATAGAAGTTGGATACTTAAATTTCTTAATATTTATTATTATGCAGAATGGTTGTTTCAGTCATTATAATTGATCTCTCAAAAAGCTTAAATGTTGTGTGTCTATGTGATGTACCTGTCTATTTGTGTGCCCATGTGTGTGTTTTGGAACGCTATGTTCACTTACTCTTGTTCTGCTTTGACATAAGTGATTCTCTTTAAGTGTGCTTTCTTTTTTTGAGAAGTTCTTTCACCATAGTCTGATATTTTTTTTGTACAATTGTCCCATTTTAGGTGTGTCATAAGCATGGAGTGATGCACCGTGATCTCAAACCAGAGAATTTTCTGTTTGCAAATAAGAAGGAAACTTCTCCATTGAAGGCAATTGATTTTGGTTTGTCAGTCTTCTTCAGACCTGGTAAAGGACAATATCCTTGCCCTTTCATGTGTCAGCCTATTATGTGCTTTTATTTTTATTTTTAATTTAGCTTGAGATTCAGCAAATTAGCCTATTATGTCAACTTTATACTTTGTATTATACTGTATTTACCTGAAGAGATCTTTTCTACAGGTGAGCGATTTAATGAGATTGTGGGAAGTCCATATTACATGGCTCCAGAGGTCCTAAAGCGCAATTATGGTCCCGAGGTTGATGTCTGGAGTGCTGGAGTTATTCTGTATATTTTACTTTGTGGTGTTCCACCTTTCTGGGCAGGTTAATATTTTTCTTTATTTTGACTTCAGTGAGGTTAGACTATGTCTCACTATCTCTTTTTCTTGGACCAGTGTGAGTTTTACAGTTTGAAGGGCTATGTTTTCTATATTTGGTTTGAGTGTAACATAAGGAGGGGTTACATTATAAGCATGTCATTTCATGGTTTCTGGTTCTTAATCTTTTTCCAATGGAGGTTTTCGCTTGCAAACACATGATATTCATCTGTTTGATATCTCATAATTTATATTTGCACTTGCTTCTTATAATATTCTTGTGTTCTTACTGCAGAAACTGAGCAAGGGGTAGCACAGGCAATTATTCGCTCAGTAATCAATTTTAAGAGGGACCCTTGGCCTAAGATTTCTGACAATGCCAAGGACCTTGTGAGGAAGATGCTTAATCCTGATCCAAAGGAGAGGCTTACAGCTGAACAGGTGCTAGGTAATTTCTTTAATTTTATGCTGACATGCCTTCATTATATTCTTTTATAAAAAAGAAATCTCAGTATGCTTTAGATTTATCAAGATATATAAAAAAATATTTCTTGTGTATGCAGAACATACTTGGTTGCAAAATGCCAAGAAAGCTCCAAATGTTCCACTTGGTGAGACTGTGAAAGCAAGGCTTAAACAATTCTCTGTAATGAACAAGCTGAAAAAAAGAGCTCTGAGGGTAATATTTGAATTCCTCCTGCATTTTTTTTGTTGCCTTTTTGTAATCATGAAAGGTGTTCTCAAATCCACTAGTGATAGGAAAATGGTTGCCCTCTCTGCTATATAATTTCCATTTCTGATGACTGTATTTTGGTTTTTCTACAGGTTGTGGCTGATCATTTGTCTGTGGAGGAAGTGGCTGGCATAAAGGAGGCATTTGAAATGATGGACACTAGCAGGAAGGGCAAGATAAACCTTGAGGAACTTAGAGTTGGGCTGGAAAAAATTGGCCAAAGTATTCCTGATGCAGATCTTCAAATCCTAATGGACGCTGTAAGCATTATTCTGTTCTCGACATAATTGATGTATTCTCAAAGCATTATCGACTCATAAATTGGATCATATTGAACCAAATATGGTAAATAATTCGTAAAGTTTTGTTAAAAACAATGCATTGGAGAAAAGTTGGAAACCTAATCTGGTGTTGGGGGTTTGGTTTTGGGGGGGGGGGGGGTTGTACAGTTTCTTGAATTTGAATAATCATTTGATCGAACATCTTAGAATTAGATTTTTTTTTTTTTCTTTTTTGTTTTCAGTATTTTATTTGGCAATTGACTGAAACCTGGTTTCTACAGGCTGATGCTGACAGGGATGGAACTTTGAATTATGGGGAGTTTGTTGCAGTTTCAGTTCACCTCAGGAAGATGGGCAATGATGAGCATTTGCATAAAGCATTTGCTTTTTTTGATAAAAATCAGACAGGTTACATAGAGATTGAAGAGCTACGAGAAGCCTTATATGATGAAGTTGAGGCCAATAGTGAAGATGTTATCAATGCCATTATGCATGATGTTGATACAGACAAGGTTAGTGTCCATTTTACATACATAGGCGATAGCCTTTGTCCAATTAAAATGACTTTAACCCTACCACATAAATCATTATTTTGATTTTTTGTCCCCACATTCCATGAGAAGGGATCATATCGACAATTTCATTTCTGTATTCCTCAATTTAGTTACGATCTGGCCTTTTAATTCTCCCTGTGAAGCCTTGATTTTGCTGGGGATAATTTTTATCTAGTAATTCACAGTTTATGCATATGATTAAATAAATCATTTTTGGCCTACTTTCCCCCATCTCAATGCCTGTTGGCCCTTCTTTAAGTCCATTTTTCATTTGGTCATCTAATCTTGTTTATAATACTAGAAACTCCTAAGCAGCTTGCAATTCTTTTGCAAATCAGAAACAAGAAATTGGATTTTACGTTTTCCAGATAACTGATAGTTTTAGAGAATGAAGTTATTGATGGTTTGGAGGCCAATGGTGTTTTTGAGTGCGACATTAGTTTTAGAGAATGAAGTTATTGATATTCATTGTTTAGATATATAGTATTTGCTGCGAAACCTTGATATATTAGAAGCTCAACCTTGTTTCATTCTTGTCTGGCAGGATGGTCGCATAAGTTACCAGGAGTTTGCTGTGATGATGAAGGCTGGTACAGACTGGAGAAAGGCGTCTAGGCAATATTCACGTGAAAGATTCCACAGTTTGAGCTTGAAGTTGATGAGGGATGGATCATTACAGTTAGCCAGCTGAGGATAGATGTTATCAGAACTAAAGACTAATTAAAAGGAGAAAAGAAGAAAGAAACTGATAAATCTTGTTTCTATAAAATTATTGTTATTTTTTCAATTTATTTTCAAGTGTATGTAGGATTAGGGTGGCTTGGTCTTAATGTTTTTTCTTAACTAGCAAAAATGTTAAAGTTAATTGTTAATAATGTTGTTTCAAGAGAAGAAAAAAGAAATCCTTAAAGAGAGATGGAAAGATTGTTATTTTGTACCACTATTAGTGGCTGTACATATTGAATTAGGCATACAGACCCTTTTCTATTAGAGATATATTTGTCTGATAGCTTCTAAATTGCTTCTTTTCATTTGCTTTTGCCTGAAATGAATTGAATCATTTTGACTTTTGATAGCAGATATGACTTACATTTGGATTAATATGTTATGCTTCTGCAGCATTCCAAGAAGAGAAATGAAGCTATAACAGTTTCTTGTAAGATAGCCGTCACCGTTGGCAACTGCTTGACTTGTTTTGATCAAGGTTTCATCTTCAGAATTGGTCACTTGGATGGATAAGTCATGAAATAGATGCTGCTGAGCCACAGGTATGGTCATCTGTGTCTTCCTGCAAAACGTGATAGCAGGGCATGCCCATTGATGTCTTCCTGCAAAGCACATCAAACGAGCAGCAGAGAATCAGACTAAACCAAGACCGAATAAATGTTTGGATGCACACCCTGTACCTTTTAGTTGCTGCAACCTCCATACTAATGAATAGCAAGCATGTGATTTAACATAGAATATATATGGATTATTCCAATTGCACTTCATGAAATTCCTTGAATTGCACTAGAAAGAATCGCTAGACAAAATTTAACCATTTCTTTCTATTGCTAGAAGTGTTTTCTCATTTCTAGGTAACCTACATTTTTCAATCAACTGGATACCATTATCAAACTTGTAAGAGGAGCACGTTTGGTTCTTAAAAATATGAGACACAAAGTCTTGTACCTCCCCGACCAAACAGAAACCAAATTTTGGATTACTTAAACTGACAGTGCACCTCCCTCAGCCAGGCCCTGGTATACCACAATTAAAACTGTTATACCACTAATCTACTGAAGAAGAATCAAACTAGTCTAATGCAAGTATAAAGCCCAGCTGACCAAATATGTTAACTAAAGTTTGGAATTGTATGTTCAGGACCTACTCCATGGAAGCAAGGAAACACATGCACACAGAGGCTGAAATTAAGTTTGACAAAATTTGTTTCTGCCAATTGTGCAGTCATTAACTACAGTTCATACTTCATGCTGGATCTTATCTTCTTACAAATCTTTACTTAATTGAACTTCTCTTTTTGAGCAATAATTTAAAAGGATATGCAAAAAGAACCAGTAATTTGTTTTGATCTATGATTAGGCAGCTAATTATATATGTTCAATTGTGCTCAGTAGGTTATGTTGGTATTGAATTCACAATTGATTGTGAATATCTAGAAGATCATAACTGCTGATATTGGCAACAAATATGGAAATAAAGAGAGTTTTATTTCCATTTCTGCTAACTGGTTTCTACAGAAACTGCACACACATCTACCAGTGAAATTGAGTTGTCGATTTATTAATTGTTTACAATGGTGGTAGGGACAATAAAAAATAGCATATTGGGAAAAATATTAATTTTCAATTAGGTACTACCAGATTTGAAGATTTATGTTCAATATTTCCAAATCTAGAATTCTTGTCAGTTAAATTTTTTTGTGATGTCAATATATTGGTGATTTTGTAAATTCTTTAATTAGCTTAGTTCTTTGCAAGATCATATTTGTTTCACTAATAGGAAGAAAGTTTAGCTGGCTTGGCTTGTCTAGCTTCCTGTTATTAAAAACAGGATCAACTTTTATTTAAGTGGATAGCCTAACAATCACATAGTCCCCCTTGGGGGAAATCAATTACTTTAAATAATCAAATTATTAACATAAATATTTGGATATACCATACTGACTAAACTATTAGTAAAAGATTTTTTATTTACATATACCAAATGAGATCTCTAGTCTCCTTCATAGTCAATCAAACCTCTAAACTGCCAGAAGTATAAACACTTCTCCCATAATTATTTTTTCAATTTCTGAAACAAGACATCTTGGAACTATTGCTTCACGCACAGGAAAATGTTTGAACACTGATCTTCTCCAAGGTTTCTTAGTCAAGATATAACACAAGCCTAGCATGGTGAGATAATTGCAAAAGAGTAGTGAAATAATAACATTGAACTTAAAAGTAAATTTTTTTACACTATTTATTTTCATTAAATGTTTTCCTTGCAACAATTTTTCATGTTGAAGTTTTTAACACTAGTGATAGGTTTCATTTCAACTACAACAAAAAAATTCTTGGTTACTTATTTCCTTTTTCCTACTAGCATTTACATTTACTGAACATTTTAAGCTAGAGTCTTGTCAAAATGAACCAATAAAACCTTCCTCAATTTTTTCAGTAGTTTGGAGAATAATTTTGTATGTCAGCAGCACTTTTCATGACAATGCTCTTAAGTTACATTCATTTTTGAAAATACAAGTAATGATCAAGATCTCTCTGTTAATTAGTTTATTTATTCACTTTGTCAGTTTCTTCGTGTTGATTATATCCTCAAACATACCTTTGGAACAGTCATGGTTGGAATGATACGAGGTTCCTTTAAGATATTGTGGAATTTCTGCACCACATTCACAGTATCATAAAATTTAGATGCAAAGGCTCTGAAATATGAATTATAGCTAGCAATTTAAAAGAGCACTATATTTTTTTCACTTCAAAATCTTCATAGACACAGAGAACAGTCTGCCAATAGAGGAAGCACTGTATTCACTATGCAACCTTAATGAACAGTTCATTATTCACTTCCTATTCCAGATCTCCTTGCTCTTTCTATCTAGCTTTGAAAAGATAGACCTATACTTACTTAAGGGCAAATTAGCATTAATTTGTAAAGTTTACCAGCTTGAATTGTCTGTAATTAAACTAAAATACATAAGTTGATGTTTACCGTAAATCCTTGGTGACACCCAAAAAAGCAAAACAGACTCACATCTGGTGTTGATAAAGCCCACACACTGTGGACCAATTAAAGCATGAACTTCATCAGTTTCATAGACTTACAGTTGTGCTAGAACACTTCTAGAAACAAATTAAGAGATCTTAAAATTTTTGCCACATTGCTTTACTTATGATGGACAAGTTGGTATTCAAATTATAATGCCATGTATATGAGCGTAAATTTCACCAATGCCATTAGTGAACCTATTAAAACAACTTCAAACCTTGAAAATATCGACAAGGGCCACGTGGCATTCATTTCGATAAGTTCAAGAACTTGAGCTAGCTTTATTAACCCTAGAATGGACAAGTTGAAACTAAACTTGCGTTTGCGATTTTCATATTCTTCCCCTTCGCCGAAGTTGAAGAGATGAGTACTTTCAACCCTATTTGTCATAAATACTTATTTCTAGTTTAAGTTCTCTTATATCTCTTTAATTGTCTCTCATTTATCATGATTTAGAGATTAACTGGACTCGCTTACATATGCTTTTTCATTGAATTGGATCATTCTTTCAATTGATTTCTGTGTTAGTTGACTCCTTCTGATTTCCTCTAATATATCTTTTCAGGTGTTTTGCTGGTGAATGTTGTATAGCTATTGATGTACACAAATTTCCTCAATTCAATTGTTGGATGGTTTGTATTGATTATCTCTTTGTATATCCTTTAGAAGATTTAGATAACAAAATTTTTATCAAAACACTAGTGAAAACAGGCATGTTTGCAAACTCTACTTAAAAACATTTCACCAAATTGATTCTTGTTCATAGTTAAACATTTTAAAACCAATATTCAATTAACTTTTTTTTGCTTTCTTCTTGTTGTTTGATCATCAATCCAAATATGTGAGCAGCAATCATTTGTTTGGTTACCCTCCAATCATTTATCATCTAACAAGCTTTCCCTATTCTTTTTTGCACCTCTCATTTAATTGCTTTTGATATTATTTTTGCCCTTCGAATTTGCCCATTCTCTGAGTTGTCCTTTAATTATATGTATGAGAGGAATTTTGAATTGAAAGTTATAGTTAGTATTTCTTAATCTACGTACATGATCTATGATATCAAGGAACTCACCCCAGATATTTGGTTCATTTAGCAAGAAGTTCAATAGTACCAAGTTAGTTCTTAGTATGAATTCAGTCAAAATACGTGAAAAAAAAAAAAGGATGATTAACTTCTCTGCTGGTAATAGTTTTATTAATGGAAAAGCATGTGAATGTCATTTAGACATAGACATCGACAAGCTTTTGATTAAATTGCATAATATTGTCATACTATTTTGTATAAGGATTTCCTTTCTATTTTTTATGATGTTTACTTCATAAAAACTACTAATATGCAGCTTGAAGAAATTAGCCAAACAGGGAGTATTTTGTCAATTCCTGGCCATTTATAAGATTGCAAACTCATTAATGACTTCAAGTATGAAAATTACTGGGTTCTGCTTGAGAGCTCCTCATTACATGACTTCATTTCAGTAATTATGTTAAAAAACAGGTAAAAAGATCTTCAGGTTATATGTTTAAAAGTAGCAGAAGTTGTCCAGTAAGTATTTTAGCTGGTGGGATGTACTTCAATTTATCAAGAAAGTTCTTGATCTTAGAACTTCAACCATAGCAGGAGTATCCAGTAAGTTCTTACACTATTTTTATTCTATCTCATTTAGATCTTCAAAATGTTCAGGATAACTCATATCTACTTGTGTTTTTCCTTAAATGCTATTCATCAACTTTATTTTGTTGCATTATGTTATCTAATATTCATAAAGTCCAAATAGGATTGTCATCTTCTTCTGTTTTGCTGTTACTAATATGTTAACTAGTCTGCAGAGTTCTAGTTGTTTTTGTTAAACCTTTCACAAGTTCTAAGCATACATTTTAAGTTCAAAATTTTGCCTGCTTGATTAACACTTAAGATTCATATAGAAAAGCTAGCAAATTCCAATCAATTTAACTGCACCCATGACACTCATTTCACTAACAAAAGAAATCGCCATTACTTTAGATACTAAGTCTTCCATCGACTCAAATGTTAGGATTCAATCTAATGGTTTGTAGTATAACCCACCCAATGCTTGCAATAAATTTATAACTTGCTTTCAATTCAAATCTACCCTTTCTATCAGCAAGAGCAATTCATAAGTATACTAAATCAAAAGAAACTCCTAACTATGAAAGCCACTTTAACTTCTAAAAACAAACTAAAATACACTTATATGTAAAAGACACTTATATGTAAAGACACAATAGAAAACTTTCAGTCATCATTTCAGCCATAATCTTCAGGCAACAGAAATTACACTCACTTGTATTGTGCATTGTCCGGCTTCATCCAATTAGGGCCTTTTCGCATTCAAAACCATTGTTGCTCATCACCATCTTTTTAGATCAGAAACATTTTAAACTTCAGTTTTCCCTGCGAAATAACAGATTTTTTTTTTTTTGTCAGCAGCTACTTCACATGGCTCCAAATTCCAAATTCATTATGATTCCAGCTTATCATATATATTTTACAACATTTTCATCACTAGGCCTAATAAAAATTGAATCTTTTTCACTTTTACTTCACTTTCAACTCTAGTATATTAGAACTCACAAACCCAGATATCAAATTCAAGAAATTAGCCTAAATCAAATTCATCTGAAAACTTCATATAAGGAAAAAAAAAAAAAAAGATCATAAAAACAATTAAGAAATCGAACAAAAAATAAATTGAAGCTAAAGCAAACAAACTAACCTGAAAGACTTGAAAAGATAAACCCACATTACATATCTTTGAGAGACCAACATTTGTAAAAGACTTGCAAGATCTTTCGTATTAATCCAAACTTTCTCCCTTAAAAATTAGCGGGGACCCTAGTGGGTTTTTGCAACGTGTGACTCCTCTATGTGTCAAACTAATCCTTTAACACCATAACATGGAAAACATTTTTTTATGAAATGTGCAAATGTCTTTTGTTTGCTTTTCTTTTTTTAATTTCATTTTATGTGAAAATCTTCACGAGGGATTTTGGTTACTACAGTTATGTGGTTAATGTTGGAAAGTGTATGACTTTGAGGCATAGGCTTACAATGTGATAATAGGTTTGAAATGGATTAATTTTATAGGTTCAAAGACTATTTTCCATGCAAGATTTATTGAGAAGACAAATTTTCACCACTCAAGTATTAAGAAAACTAGAGTTTCATCTGTTATTTATTTTTGCTGGTAAATTCTTTCAAGTAAAATAATTAAAAAGTTATTTTACGTAAATTTTTCTCTTTTCTCTTTTATTTTTTCCATGTTTTCTTTACTCTCTTGTTGCTTTTATTTTTTCCTTTCAAAAGTTTGAAGGCAATAGGTATATTAATGAAACTTTTAAAGGTTATAAAAATTCACAAGGTTTAAGAATGCTTTTAATATTTTTAAAATAAAAAATATTACTGAATAGTATGAAAATAACAATTATACCACAAAAAATTAAATAAAGTACAATATTTTAAAAATGGTTAGAGTTTTGATATTTTTTAAAGGTGTAAGAGATTATTTTTAAAAAAAAATTGATAATTTAATATATATATATATATATATAAAGTATTAATGGTAGTTTTTGAATGGTGAAATGACATATTCCTACTCAATGTTTCATTTAAAAACGGATTCTAATCTTTTTAAGTTTTAAAAAATCAAACACTTTCGTAATCAAAAAGGTATTTTACTCATTTTATTAATAATAATTTTTAAAATATAAAATATTGTTTAAATATTAAAAATTAAAAAAAAATTAAAAACAGTCACTATTATCGGTGTTGAAAACAGTAGCTATAAATAATAAAATCAGATCGTCGAAAACAGTCACTTAATTCCAAAGGTGGTCAGATAAATCATCTCTTATTTTGGGTCACCTCTACTAGCAAAAGCAATTAAAAACGATCAGACTTAGTTGATTTTGACTCCACTGATTATTTCTGGCCTTGGTTGTTAGCAGAGGTTATCAAATCTAGTCATTTCGTCAATTGACCCTACAATTAGGTGGTTGTTTCTGATCACCTGATTCAATTAGCAATAGCTATCATCGTTACTGGCGATGGCTATTTTTTTATTTTTTAAAATTTAAATAATTTTTCAAAATTTTATAATATTTTTCAAAATTTTTAATATATTTATATTTTATTTTATATTTTTAATAAGAATATTTTAGTCATTTTATAAAATATGTCAATAAAATTATATAGAAAATGGATAAAGGGTGGGTGTTTGAGTTTCTAAAAGTTTAAGGATAGAAATTGTACTTAAGTGAAACCTTGGGTGGGCATAGGTGCTTTGGCCTTTTTGAAACTCAAATGGTGGGAAGGTGTTGTTTCATCAAACCATGGATGGGACATAGTCAGTTGGCCTCATTTTATAAAGTTGGTTCAGAGTTTTCATAAATTACCAAATAAATGTTAAGTTCCAGTTTTAAATTTACAAGCCTGTTTTCCCAAACCCCCCAATTACTTTACCAACTTAGACATTTTTTTTTTTTTTAATTTCTCAGTCTTTTATAAATCCTTTAAAAATCATTTTAAAGCTGGACTAGTGTCCACATAATTTATTGTTCATTTATGATTTTTATTTGAATTATTTTAGGGGGAAAATTTTGCTTTATTGATTTTGTTTGCCTCTGTATATCTCACAATATAAACTTCAATAAATTTGCTTTAAATAAATATTCATCTTTACATATTTTATTTAATCCATTTATCTTAACAAAAATCAATTTCTTTTAAATGTGTTTATATAATTATCATTTAAATGTTTAACCTTGATAACTATAATTGGAATTCAATATTGATCTTTTGGATTTGGATACTGGAGTGAGGAATTTAAAATTTTTGTTTAAAGCTGGTATGTGATGGGAGGGGTAAAATAAGATTTTGAATTTAAAATTGGATGGAATAAAAATAGTTTAAAAAAAAAAAAAAAAAGCACTCTTTGAAGAGTAATAACATGATATGTCCCTTTTGCCCTCCATTTTGAACATGTGATAAATCTTACTTAATAATTTTACAAGTTTGTAAATTAAATATTGTTTAAGTGTGATTTTATTGTATGAGATAAAATGGAGGCAAATGAGTCATATCATACCAGTCTTTTTAAGTGACAAGAGACAATGTCAAATTTAGCTTAAGATTTTATAATTTTTGAGAATTTGGGGGTGTTTGTTTTTTCAATTTAGACCTTTTAATTTTTTTTTTTAACATATAACTATAATATTATTACAAGGGGGAAAAAAATTAAGGTGAAATTTTGGAAGCCCCTTTGGAATTAAAATATTTATATTAACCCTAGTAGCCTTTGAAGACATTGATTAGCATTCAGACCTGACATTAAATAAGTTCCCTATGTATGGTAACCATATCCCTCATCTACATTTTTACTTAAAAACATTTTTAATAGCATATGATATGGAGTCATGTTGCCATCACACCCTCTTTATTTTTTTAAATCAATTTTCTTATGTTTTATTTTTCAATTTAAATAAAAAATGTGTTTTTAAATAGTTTATGTTAATATTTTGTTTTTAATTTTATTTTTAATCTACAAAAAACATTTTGGTTATAGATTTTGTTTTTTTAATTTACAATATATATATATATATTATATTTAAGAGGTATACTTTACAATTTTCATTATTTTTTATTTTACAAAAAAAAAAATCAAAAGAAATAAAAATAAACGTTTTTAACATATTGTTTCACTTTTATGTAATTTTTTAAGCAACACAAGCAAATGATTTTAATGAAATTACATGGATGAAATGGTCGACCCTTAATATGTACTGGCACAAGGTAGAGGGTATTTTGGTCTTTTTAACTAAGGATCTTCTATGCAAACTAGCTACAGAAATTGGTGGTAGGGGTGTGTAAGTGATTAATTCCTAAACTAGTTAGAGATAGCTGTGATTCTTTCTTTTTTGAGGGGGTGTGAGGGAAGTAACCCTTAATGTCTACATCTGAAAAAATTGTTAAGATAATTGTATATTTTGATGAAAATTTTGTCATTTATCACTAAAAGTAAAATGCTATAATAAGTAATAAATTGATTACATGGCCATAAATAGCTTTCACATGATTCATGATTTAAAGTTGATTTTTTTTGTCAAATGTTTATAGAAATTAGACTAAATTAAGTCATAGATTCATTTTATGATATCTATTCTATATTGCTTTATCTATTTGGGTAGAATATTTAATTTTGCTGAAACTATGCTTTTTTTTTTTTTTTTTGCTGTAGTGTTCATATGAAGTGAAAAATTATAAATTTTGTCATCCCGGATGTGTTTGTTCTTTCCACAAACCTTGAGAAGTCGATTGTTGTGACACCGAAAAAAAAAGGGAAATTATGTTATTCTTTCTCAGTGTGAAAACTTTTTATTTTTTTCCAGTAAGTAACTGTGAAAACTTATTTTCAATTAAATCTTTGTATCTCATAATTTATGAGTCTTAGGATGGCAGATTGCGTTTTTATTGTTTGTTTATGTATGGGGCAGTGTTTAATTTGTATTCCAAAACAGGGTCTTCAGCTTAAATTAAGGTTGTTCAACACTCTCAAGTTCAATGACGCAAGCCTCCAACTCCACCCCGGCGTGTCACTGCTCAGAAGCCTTCCCGCCACTTTTTTATGCTGACATGGCGTTTATCCTCTGGCCACACTATGAAACTACGCTACACACCACCTGCACTTACAAATACAACTCAAACTCCCCACAGCCCACTGTCAAATCTCACCTGGCACAAGGTTTCTCTCTCTCTCTCTTTCTGGTTTGTCTTCAGCCTATAAATTGCTTTCCAAGTATTGACTTTTCACTGTTTAGGCAGTTTTTCCTTCGGTTTCAGTACTTGCCTCATTCTAGTTCAAATATTCAAGAGATAGTCTTTTTTCCTTTCTGATGTTCCTAAATTTTCTTGCAGGGTTGTTGCCCCTTTCTAGTCGCTGCCTGTAAAGTTTAGTTCTTTTTGAAGTTTTAGTTGGTGGGTATGTTCTGATTTTCCATTCTAGTTTTTCTGTTTGGTAAAGTTTTGATCTTCGCTGGGGTTGGATGTAGTTTATAGTACTGAATTTTTGATGATATGTTAAATTGTGTTAATTTCTGGCAGGGTTAGGGCCTCTCTGTTGCTAAGTTTAAAGGTTAGATTTTTTTTTCCCTCTTTTTGAAGATTTTTTTGCTCGGTTGTCTTTAGATTTCTGATCATAGTGTTTCTGTTTAATAGATTAATGATTTCTGTGGGGTCGAATGCACAGGTTATAGCCTTTAATTTGTGATGAACTGAGGCTCTATGACGGTTGATTATTTTGGTTTCTGTTTGAGTTTTTGGTTTATTTGATTTGATCATGATTTTCTTCTGTGGTATCTCTTGTGAGTTTTGTATTGCATGTGGCCTTTTGAGGCTTTCAAGAAGAGGGCTTTTGCGTTTCTGACATCAGCATTTACTTTGTCGCTTTGGTTTTTGAGTCTCTCTCCAATGTTTTCATTTATTGTGTTTTCAATTGATTCTTCATATTCATGATTTTTTGGTCAAACTCACTTTACCATCTTACAACTTTAAGAAGTTTTTATCAAAAGGAGTCTTTTCACATCAGCATTCAAGTTTTCATCTTTATGGTTTCTCGACTCCTCTTCAGTCTGTGGTTTCTTCAATTTTTGCTGCCTGATATCTAGGGTTTGGTCCTATTTTCAAGCTCTTTTCAGTTTCTTGTCTTCAATTTTTTTGAATTGGGGTTTCCGAGTATCAAAAGTTAAGGTTTGTTTCTTCAAATTTGTGCTCTAATCTTGCATTTGCCTAATTTCTTCTTGAAAGGGAGACTGGTTTCATATCTCGCCTGGTCACTGAAACTTAAGTGTCTTTAAGCATATTTGAAGTTATAGTCTTGAAAATGTTTTAATATGGTTCCCTTTTGTCAGCATTCTAGCTAAATTTCTTGTGTTCTGAACGCTTTTATTTTTGCTTTTGTTTCATTAGATTAAGGGTTTTTATGCCAAAAGCGCTAACAGTCTCTAATTGATCATGGCTGCAATTTGTTGCATTGGATTTTTTACATGGTGAACTCATTTGGTTGTTCATTGTGGTTCTGATATGCTTTTCTTGCATTTGATCGTAGTGTTAAGCTCTTGAGCACCATACATACAGCTATATCCAAGCAGTTCCATAACTTATGAACCAAAACTCACTTGCATACTCAAGTACAAATAAAAATTTTTCTATGATGGGGTTGGGCGGTTGAGTTGATTATTGCAAAGTGGATGTTTTTTAACAATCAACAGTATTTTTTTTGGATTGATTCAAGTTTTTTAGTTTTTTTTCGCTGTATTGGAGTTAAGCGGGGCTGCATTGGTAGGATATTGATTTTAGAATTTGTTGAGTTTTTAGTTTTCTGACACTAATGTCAATGTTGGTGATTTTCAAGTTCTGGAAAATGTCTTGACTACTTTGGTCAATGTGGGTGTTTTCATGTGGCAAAAATTGATACCATAAACTACGGATCACTGTGGTTTTTTGTTCTCCAATTTTGTATTTGGAGCATCAGCATTTAAGGTTATGTCTAGATTGCTCTCAATTTACAATGTTCTCTGATTTCAAACCTTCTTTGGTGAAAATCTAAAAATCTCTTTTTGTGATCCAATCAGCTTAGCCTTCTATGAGCATTCTCTCTTGCAATAGTGTGGTACAGGAACTCTGCCATTCTCATCATTAGCTTCCATGCCAAATGTATACCATTGGCAGGAAGATTGTTGAATTTTTGCAAAATATGGATGTTTAAAGAGTTACCATAGATTATAGTCCCTTGCCTTGTTTCAAAACATCTTACTTATACATTTATCCTGCTACAGTAATTAAATCTAGTGTCCCTAGTGCCTCAGTGAGGTACCTTCTCAAGACGAACTCCAACCCCAGTGTCTATGGCTTTTCCTCTGATGACTGGTTTGAGAGTAAGAATTAAATTTATGGGGTGAAGTAAAAAGTATTCTCTGGACTTGTTCTGGTCAAATTAGGGTTCGTTTTAATCTTCTTGCATGGTTCTAAGTTCTGGTAGAGCTCCATGGGCTTGCCTTTTACTATGGGTTTCGAAAAATGTTGAATAAGGAATTCATTTTTCTAGTTTATGTAAGACCTCTGTGATCTTGAACTTCTGGAAATGCTGGCTTTATTAAATGGTTGTGTTTTTAAGACTTTATTTTAAGTTGAAATATGATGGCTCACATGTAACAATTGAGCATTCTATAATTTTGCAGGATTTGTGTTTCATCTGGTTCTCATTGTTGGTTAGGAGATGGCGGCAAATGTGTATAGGAAGAGATCTGGATCTGTAATGCTGAAGGAAAGCAGAGGTGAAAGCAAATCAGAACAAATTGCTGCAGGTGATCATATTACAATAGGGGCCATGAAAGATGACATAACTAAGAAGTTAGCTGGTAGGTGGTGTGCTGCAGAGGTTATGGCAAAACCAAGTAAGTCAGGAGACACGGTGCAGATTATCGGTGAAGAAGCGCCAGTAGACACAGACCCAACCAGTGCTTCCAAGAGAGAGCAGCCATTGGGAAAAGAAAGCAACTATGGCCGGGTTAAGAAGGAAGAAGAAGGGACAGAGACAAAATCTGTGATGGAGAGTGATGAGAACTGTATAACTCTGAGGCGGAAGAGGGGTGCAGATGGAGAAATGGTTCTAGCTTATTTGTCACAAAAGAGAGGTTCACCAAGGCTTCGTCCAAGACAGGTGCCCACTTTCCGGATGGTAACTTTGGGTGAGGATGATGATAACAAAATTGTTGACAAAAGAATCAAGGTTTATTGGCCCGAGTCACGGAAATGGTTTACTGGGCAGATCAGATCTTTCAATGCTGAGAAGGGGCTACATAGTGTTCTGTATGATGATGGTGACAAGGAGGAGTTGAATTTAAGGAAGGAGCGGTTTGAGCTTGAAATTTTGCCAACTGAGGGTTTCAGCTTGAAAGCAGATTCCAGTTCCAAAAAGAAAGGTATGGGATCGGATGGTAACGAGGTGAGTCCACTCATGCTGCCAGGGATGGCATTTAAGGTTGATACTGAAGAATTGATAAAGATTCCAGTATTGAATGTTAAAGCTAAAGAAGTGATGACGACTCCAGAGTCAAAAAAGGAAAACACGTCCAAGAAGGTGGGCCAAAGTGGGAGTTCAAAATTGCAAAAGAAAAGTACTGAAGTAAAGCAGGATTCTACTGCAGAAATGGAGAAAATGGATGCCAAGATGGAGGTTGATGTGAACCCAGGTGATCAAGTCAAGAAGAGCAAATTGGATACTGATGGTAACATTGAAAAAGCTATGGATGTTGATCATCAAACAGAAAACGAGAAGACTAAAGCTCTTGAAGAAGTTGGTGGAAAGTATGCTGAAGGTCAAATTACCGTATTGTCTCTTGCTGCTGTGAAGACCAAAGACAGTTTGGAAGATGGTAATGTGAACGCAGATGTGGAGGACAGAGAAAAGGAGAAGGAACCAGTGAACATAACAGCTTCAGAAGATGCTGTAATCAGTGACATGCTGAGCTTTTCTTGCATGAAAGACAAAACACAGGATCTTCTTCCCACAGAAAAAGTTGAGGAGCAAGCAATCAAAGAAATCAGTTCTCAAGGAACCACAAATGTTGAAATGCAGCAACCCAAGATGGAGTCAGCTGTCCCTCTCACCACTGAAATCACCCTCAATGCAGTCGGCAAGTTGCATTTGACAAAGAATCCAGAAGAAGAAGGAAACAGTGATATTCTGCCTGGGGACCTGAAAGCAGAGAAGCATCAATCTGAAGAAGCCAGCATGCGAGAGATGAAGTCAGCCAGCCAGATGGAAGGAGGGAAGAGGACAGAGAGCAACTAACCGTCGAAGGAAACAAACCTTGGTAGGAACTTTTACAATTTAAACAAAGAGTGTAGGTGTTTATAACTTACCCCAAATGAATAAGTGTAATTTTCTCATTTTCAGAAGGATGTTTTCAAGTGGCTGTATGATTCTCAATGTTTTATCATTTTGACCTTATCCTGACAAGTCAAATTTTACATTGGAAAGCTGCAATTGTTGTAGTTTTTGAGTTTTATGGTTCTGCTTCTGGGAGCAAAATGTATCATTAGTTCATATTTTCAGCAATCATTTTGTTTTTTGCATTGGCAAATCACTTTACAAAAGAAACTGGACTTTAATTCTTCTTTTTCATGTGTTGTAGCTCCATTCATGAGCCAGTTTTCTTGGGTCTATTCCCCCTTGTGAGATTGTTTAAACTTACATAAGCTTTTCAATAACCATAAAAACACCCCAGTGAATATAAACTATATATCCCTTCAATTGTTAGGATTTCTACTTCTGTAAGACAAACCTTAATCGTCCATCTAAACGGATGTGTAAAGAACTGGACAATCATATTTATTTGTAGACTTGTATACATGGCTTGCTCTGTATGATGCGTTATTATTCATTCCAAATATTTTTGAGGAAGATAATGGAGTTTTCTCTCTTTCTCTCCGATTTATTTATTTTTTTCTAAGCAAAGTGTAAGGGATATTGCATGTAATAAGCTAATGGGGTTAACATATTTATAAAACTTAAGTTTTTTTTTTTTTTATATATATATTTTTTATGTGTGTGTATAAATGCACACAGCACTGCTAAAAATGAAATTAATTCAATGGAAACTACAGAAAAGTAGAAAGTGAAACCGGAGGATGACTTGAAGAGTTTTATTGAACTACCATGAAGGATGGTAAGTGTTGGGCAATAAGTATTTCGCTGGGCCTTCATAGTTTATTTTGGGGAGACAAATTGGAAAAATATAAAATAACATGGTGTGAAGCTGCGAAATGCACAACCCAAATTGGTAGCACTGTCCAGCACTATGACCTCTCTTAACACAAATTTGGCAAATAAGAATTGACTCATCAAATTAGGAGTTAAAATTAGAGACAAGCAAAAAGTTTGCTAACTTGATTTCACTTGAGTTTGTGATATAAATCATGAAAGCAGAGGATAAGCTTTGGCAAAGATATCAACTACTTGATCATGAGAAAGTATCGAACAAAAAAATGAAGTTTTATTAACCAAATAATGACAAACAAAGTGACAATCAATTTCAATATATATAGTGTGCTAATGTAAAACATCATTGTAAGGATAAGCTTCTGGATGCTCAAACTCTTTCTAGCTTATTTTGAAATCTTAGTTTAAGTTTTAGCTTTTGGTTGGTCTCTCTCAACTCTCTGATTAGGGTTCTATGGATAAGCATGAAAAGTTAGGGTGAAATAATCATGCAAAAATATCTAAAAATGCTTCATAGAGTTGCATTAAAATTAAGTGTATGTATAGTTATGTGTCCCTAGGATGTACGATTGTACGTAATAGAAATTACAATTTTTATACATTTTTGTGCTATACATGTATCAACCTTCTAAGGTGACACATATACATGCCACACAAAATCCCTAAATAACTATTTTACCCTTAGATATTCTCAACTTAATTTTCTTATTATAATATCTCACTTTTCTCATCGATTTATAGTCTAAAAAAATTATTCTAACATTAAGTTGTTACAGATGATAAAGTTCAAATGTGGATGATTGAGAATGAATCATATCTGTAGACAAGACATAACTTTGACATTGATTGCAAGTCTAAGTACATAACAAATAATATGAGTGAGACCGTTAATAGTTGGTTGGGTGAGGAATGAAAGTTTCCAATCTTAAGCTTATTGGAGTTTTACAAAAGGAGAGCTATAAGGAGATTATAAGACAAATATAAGGCAGACAGAGATTGAGCTACTCTTTTACTTTCTTTAGTGTTTAATAAACTTAACCAAAATATAGAGACAACCAAGAATGTCAGTATTTTATGTGTTGGTGGTGAAGATTTTGAAGTAATTGATAAGAGTGTCAATCCTAGTAAAAGTTTTAGGTTGAATTTGGCCTTGTGACTGTCAAATATGATGATTGTCTAGAGTACCCTATGGGCATGTAGTTTATAGTTGTTTACATATGAATTTCAGAAACTTTCATCAATATGTTGACAACAAACTTACAATTTCAATTTACTTGAGCACATATGTAGACATGATACATCTAGTACCCGATAAGAGATATTGGCTAAAGCTTAACCAATCCAAGATATGACCTCTATTAAAGCATGCAAAACTTGGCAGACTTATGAAATTAAGGAGAAGAGAGCCAACAAAAGAAGGGAAGAAGAAGGTCGTTTCCACACTAAGATACAGTATGTCATGAAATGGGGTACAATAAGAGGACTTGTCAAAAATAATTAGATAAGGTATATCTTGCATAAAAGTGTTTTTCTATATTTTTTTTTCTTCCCTTCTGTTTTCATTTATTTTGTTCACATGGAAGGTTTTTGTCCTTCCCTTTTTACTGTTCACATCATCACATTTTCCTTTTCATTTTGCACACAAAGAAGGTTTGTACCCACCATAACATGCAATTGTGCTAGATCTTTGTTTGTATCCACTTCTTTTAAAACATTTGTTGAGGCAAGAAGTGCACCTTTTCACGTCGTTCACATTAAATTTAATTCTATAATCCTTTTATTTTTTTGCACAAACAGGAAAGATTTATTCATATTTTTTCCTTTTGGTGTTAATAGACAGAGAAATCAGTAGATTCAATAGTGCAACTCAAATACAAAAGTATTAATAAATCATCTATTCATCCTATTTAGTCTTAACCATGTATTACTGTTTTTTTATAATGATTTTTTCGTATAAACAATCTCCACACATCGTATCCTAAGTAAATTTTTTTTTTGTATATAAAACAATTTATAGTTTCAACCAGTTTATAAGGTCTTATCATATGATATCGGTTTCTAAGATTGGTTCTTGTTGATTGATATATGTTTTTTGAATGTTGATTTTATGTTAGTTACATTGGTATTTATGGTAATGACACTGATAGTTTTGATTATAACATTGGTTTCTGTTGTGACTATATAAATTGATATTTATATTTTTAATACATAGCTGTTTGAGTTAAATAGTGATGTTAGGTTAGTGAGATTGACAATGAGTTTGGTATCCATTTGAGTAAAAATAAGTGATATTCAGGTTGAAGATTGAATTTAATGCATATTTGTTTAGGTTGTAGATTAAGTGAGATTGTGTATTCTTAGACAATATGCATATGCCTTTTGGGTACATATTTGTTTGAGTTTCTGGCTTAGATAATATGCATCAGTCTGCTTTTTTGGCTTCAATTTGAAATTGGCTTTAGTCTGTAGTCTGCCTTACATTGCATTACATTACAAATCTGAATTTTTTCCTCACATTTTCACTGCATTACATTTTGGTTTACATTTGTGTCTCTGCATTTTTGGCTTCCCTTTGCATTTCTGCATTTGCAACCATACTATTTTTAGGCTTATATTTGCATATCTACATTTCTGCATTACAAGTTCAATCAGTGCAGCATCATAATATTTTCAGGCTTGTATGACACCATTTCTAGACAAAGTGTATTATTCCATCATCATCATGCAAATTTTAGTCTAATGTATAATTCCAACATCAATCAATTTGACAAATTCAGAACAATTTTATTACCATAATTATTAAGTTATGCAAATTTTTGATAAATAAAATAATGTATATTAAGTATTTTAATTATAATACTATTTTATTCATAATTATTGATAAAATATTATAATTATCATTATTTAAAAGTATTTTAGTCATTTCATTTAAAGAAAAAAAATTTAATTTGATTAAATTTAAAAGAAATATTTTGTTAAGCAGTATTTTGATCATTTTATGATAAAGGGTAAATAAGTAATTTACATAAAAAATAGAGTTAAGGGTATTTTTAATTATAATACTATATTTAATTATAATACTATTTTAATTAAACAAAAGCTTGGGTGGAAATTGGCCATATTTTAATTATAAATACGCAGCTCGAATTCAAAAAAGAGGGCGTAGTTGCGTTGCGTCTAGGTTCAGCGTATTTTAGTAGCAATATCTAGTTTCGCTTCGCATGTCTGTCTGTCAACTTCCACGCGCATACCTCATTCTCCTGCTTTCCCAAATTTTTATTCGGACATTTATTAAAAAATATTTTTCAAATACAGCTCAAATTATTAAAATTTTAACTTTTTAAAGTAAGGATGTTTATGTTTAATTAAGAAAACGCGTGGCGTTTGCGCTTCAATCGCGTCCTTGAGTCGTCAACAGAGGTCAAAACTCAAACAACCAAAGCCAATCCAAGCACGTGTATGGCACGTGGTATGGCGTATGTTAGCAACACTCACGATCAGATATATTTTAAGCAAAGCGCACTTCACTTTCCTGTTCTTCATCACCACCCAAATTTAGCAGTCAACACTAACACAGACAAAAAGAATCCTCGAACGCTGCGTTTTGCTCTTTTTTTCAGATTGAACCCTTACTATTCTAGTTTTCTTCTTCTTCTGGAATCGATTCTACTGACGGCATGACTACGATGGCATCGTTTGCAGCTGCCAACACCTTGATTCCGAGTGATCCGAATTCGAAGCTTCAGATTCGGTGCTTTACCGGATTGAAATCGTTCCACTCGCCCGCTCTGTCCAAGAGCTTACGTGCCTTTCCCGTTCCGTACTCCTCCAGAACTACTACCTCGGTCGTCAGAGCTGTCTCCACGGTGACGTTTTGTTCAATTTTTACTCCTTTTTTTGAAATAATCCTATGCTTCGATGTGTTTGTGTGGGCGTTTGGTTATCTTTCTGCTTGAATGCGCATCCGTGAAGTGTCTTCGAATAACAGCGCTTGTGTTGTGATGCTTTTTTTTTTTTGCTAAAAAATAACGTTAGCACCAAAATAGTGACAGTTTCGACACATTGTGAAAATGGTTTCATTTTTCAAAAATAAAAGAAGAGAAATGTGTAAATAATGCTTTATTTTGCTATCTAAAAAGTGCTTTTTTGTCAATACAGTTGTTAAGTGCTTTGATAGAATAAACCTCAGCCTAACATTGCAGAATTGACATTCAGGCGCTTTAAACTATTTGGAAGTGCTTTTAATGGAGGCAGTTATAAGAATGAATAGCTTTTCGTTTGTGTTTGGTTTATAAGAACGAATAGCTTTTCGTTTGCTTACTGTATGTTGTGAGAACTGATGTTAAAATCAGGGGGACGCTTTGGCAAATGGTATGCAAACACTAGCTTTAAAATGAGCACGTGCAGTGGAATATTATATATTCAAGATCTAAGAACGAATCGATAATATGTTAGGTGGAGGGTTAGTTCAAATATAGTATAAGGCCATGAATTAAACAAACTTATTAATCAGCCAAACTTATGCCTTGTTATTCAAATGAGCTGGGTCATTTTTAAAGACAATGACTTTATGAAATACATTTTACTTATTAATTGTCTTTTTACACTTATAACATTATCACAATGCAATTTTAATGTTTGATGTCATGAAATTCTATGGAACAAACAAGTATAAAAGTCCTGCCATCCAAGGAAAATGGAATATTTGTCTCAGTTATGTATATGAAATCAAGACCCTCGAATAATTTATATACTATATGGGAGTGGCTGTATTGCTGGGAAATAAAGCTCTTACCCCATGTCAGCCCTTGGATCAACTCCTGGAAGGCAATGGGATGGTTTAATGACTGAGATGGGGTGGATAGTCCCGACTCCCTCTTCCCTCTACATCAACATAGCCCAAACTCTATATCTATGATTCTAGCAAAGTACCCTTAGTAGTTTTATCTTTAAATGAAATGGCTGTATCAAGCATAGGAGAAACAAGTCCTTTGAGCTCAGCCTACATAAAGAATTCAGTTCATCAATCATTGTCTTTGTTCCGGTAGTTTTATCATTTTTATAGTATCTTATGAATATAATCAATATCAAAACTAGATTCTAGAATTAGATTCATTACCACTATATGTTTCTTTCCTCTGCAGTCAGTAAAGCCTGAGACTGAACCCAAGCGTAGTAAGGTGGAAATAATCAAAGAGCAAAGTAATTTTATAAGATACCCTCTTAATGAGGAATTGTTGACAGATGCCCCTAATATAAATGAGTCTGCCACGCAAATAATTAAGTTCCATGGGAGTTATCAACAGTATAACAGAGATGAACGTGGTGCCAAGTCTTACTCCTTCATGCTTCGAACTAAGAACCCTTGTGGAAAAGTTTCAAATCAACTCTACCTGACCATGGATGATCTTGCCGATCAGTTTGGGATTGGAACTCTTCGTTTAACTACCAGACAAACATTTCAGCTCCATGGTGTTCTGAAGAAGGACCTCAAGACTGTAATGAATACCATCATTAAAAGCATGGGATCAACTCTTGGAGCATGTGGTGATCTTAATAGGAATGTGCTTGCTCCTCCTGCTCCTCTTGTAAGGAGAGATTACCTATTTGCACAGGAAACGGCAGAGAATATAGCTGCTCTCCTTACACCTCAGTCAGGTTTTTATTATGATATGTGGGTGGATGGGGAGCAAATAATGACAGCAGAACCACCTGAAGTAGTGAGGGCACGGAATGATAATTCTCATGGAACTAATTTCCCTGATTCTCCAGAGCCCATCTATGGAACTCAGTTCTTACCAAGAAAGTTTAAAATTGCAGTCACTGTGCCTACAGATAACTCGGTGGATATCCTTACTAATGACATCGGTGTTGTTGTCATTTCTGATGAAAAAGGAGAGCCTCAAGGATTCAATGTATTTGTAAGAACACATGTGCTCAAACAAAATTTATTTCTACTTTCCTGTGACATGGTTGTAACTAAGATTTCTTATGCAGGTTGGTGGTGGAATGGGAAGAACACATCGATTGGAAACCACATTTCCGCGTCTGGGAGAACCTTTGGGCTATGTACCAAAAGAGGACATTTTGTATGCTGTGAAAGCTATTGTTGTTACACAAAGAGAACATGGAAGGAGAGATGATCGTAAATATAGTAGAATGAAATATTTGATCAGCTCGTGGGGAATTGAGAAGTTTAGAAGTGTTGTTGAGCAATATTATGGAAAGAAATTTGAGTCTTTCCGTGAACTGCCTGAGTGGGAATTTAAAAGTTACTTAGGATGGCATGACCAGGTTTGTTTTTTCACTCAAATATATTGTTGTAATGTCAATTATCCTGTCCTTAGGTTTCTACCTGGTGATACCCCTTTGTAATGTAATTTAGACTGTTTTTCTCTGAACAATAACCCAGTATCATTTCTTTATGCACAAAGTTTTTCTTTGCCCCTCGTTTTTGCTTTTCTGACATTTTAAAAATATTTGACAGGGTGATGGTGCTTTATTCTGTGGACTCCATGTTGATAGTGGTCGTATTGCGGGTAAAATGAAGAGGACGTTAAGGGAAATAATAGAGAAGTATAATTTAAATGTGCGTATCACAGCAAACCAGAACATAATATTGTGTGATATTCGTAAAGCATGGAAGCGTCCCATCACCACAACTCTTGCGCAAGCTGGTCTACTGGTAAATTTCTTTCATATGGAGTGGATGCCTACATTATCTAATTATGCAATGTAATTTGTTTATTTATCAGAACTGTCAGAACTTGGTCTGCTTTGTTACTAATTTTGGAACATATGTTTCACCAGTTGGGTTGAGAAGGGATGCCAAGATAAATAAATATGTAATTGAATTTTTTTTTTTAAAGTTGAATGGGATTGATTTTTTGAACTTACCTGGCATGCGTGCTGCACATAGATAGGTGTTAATATGATGCTTAACATTATTGAAACCTGGATGTAACGAGTACCTTCACTTCATGCAACTTCTTGGACAATTCTATATATTTGTCTTGTTTTATCATGACAGGCTTTATCTTCTTCTGCAATCATACTTAGTAAATTAAAACTTGAGGATTAATTAAACGTTCTATATTTAGTCGTAACTGTGGCATCTAACATTATTTATCAGGTTTTGTAATTTCAATTTTTTAATTTTTTAATTCTAATTTCTTTCCCCTTAGAATTCACTAACTTGGTTATATATGGTTGTGTGCAGCTGCCTCGATATGTAGACCCGCTCAACATAACTGCAATGGCATGCCCTGCTTTACCACTTTGCTCTCTTGCAATAACTGAAGCTGAGCGGGGAATACCTGACATTCTCAAGCGAGTTAGAGCTGTATTTGAGAAGGTATATAACTAATAATACATGTTTAGAAGAATGGCCCAAGTACCTGTGATCGGTGGTGAATCAATATTTTGTGTACACTAAAGTTGTAGATGAACTAACAGCCAATGATCTTTTGAATATCAGGTTGGTCTCAAGCACAACGAATCTCTGGTCATAAGGGTAACGGGTTGCCCTAATGGTTGTGCAAGACCATACATGGCTGAACTTGGATTGGTTGGTGATGGTCCAAACAGCTATCAGGTATTTTAAGCACCGACTTGACTCTCTTTTTCTCTATTTTATGCTAGTAATAAGGGAAGATTCCTATGTATTAAAAACAGATATGGCTCGGTGGAACCCCCAATCAAGCGTCATTGGCAAGAAGCTTTATGAATAAAGTTAAGGTTCAAGAGCTAGAAAAAGTTTTTGAACCTTTGTTATATTACTGGAAACACAAACGACAAACCAAGAAAGAATCATTTGGAGACTTCACGAACCGCATGGTAAGCCCTAAAGCAATGACGTTCTGAAATTTTTATGGATCAATAGAAGCTAGCCTAAATTTCATGTGGATTGTAACTGGTTGATTTCAGGGATTTGAAAAGCTCCAAGAGCTGGTTGAGAAATGGGAAGGCCCTGTAAGAGCATCAGCAAGGTACAACCTTAAACTTTTTGCTGAGAAGGAGACATATGAAGCCATGGAAGACCTTGCCAAGCTGCAGAACAAATCTGCTCACCAGTTGGCCATAGAAGTTATTCGCAATTTCGTTGTGGCCCAGCAAAATGGCAAAGGTGAATGAATGCCATAATGGAATTATTTGCCTTTCCTTCCATCTCTCCATGCTGTTACTTGTTGGTAACAGCTGGAGCTAATTGATGATAGAACCTGTTATCAGCTGGGAAATACCAGTTTTTTGAGTTGGTTTTGTGTTTGAAAAAGGGTATAAAACCTGTACCTGAACCTTGTGCCCTATTTTCCTAAGTCGTTATATTAAGACTTTCTCATCTATTATCTGCTTAATGGAACTGTCTTCTTCAGGTGTTTGATCATCAATTTGTTTTCAGTTTCCTGTCCAAGAAAATATTATGACAAGCAGTAGTAGATTTTGGAATGCAAAAGCTTCTTGGGATGTTTTTACAGGTAGCTTCTATGCAAGTTTGCACGTTCTGCTTTGCTTTCCTGTTTGTTTTTTCGGCAATCAGACTTCTAATGAATAAATTTCAGTTTCAAGAACTAGGCAAAGGTTAAATGATGGAAATGGTGATTGAAATTACAGAGATAAATGGGAGAAACAAGGAGAGAGACTACATAAACTAGCTGTCTCCCATACAAGACAAATTCTTTAACACTGGGCGTTAATCTCAAACCCAATTTACGCTCTAACATACATAATTAAATTAAATCGAAAATTTTCTCACTTGTGACACACTCTAGCTGTAGGCATTGTCACACAAATAGGAGCAAACTTCTTCTTAGCTTCTGGGGTCCCTGCTTTCGGCTCATCTGCCATGGCTATTTTATTGGACATGGAAGCGGCAGCTGCAGCTGCTGCCGCAAATACCATCTTTCTTCTTCCGTTGTTACCGTTGCTTTGTTGTTGTTCCTTACTCGTCTTCATCTCCAAGCTCATTGCTGTCTCACCCTCTGCCCTGTCGGTGCAGCCTTGGCTGCCACCACAACAGTCCCTCTTCTGCCACTTGCAGCCTGGTTTTTGGTCAAGTTGGGAAGCAGTGATGCTGCTGCTGCTGCTATAGTCATTGAAGCCATTTCTTGTGTTGAAATGGATAGAGAATTGGTTTTTTGTTTTGAAGAGTTGGAAGAATCATGAATTCGTCATCCATTTTCTTATCTTGCCGTGATGTTTCAGCTAATGGGTTTTTGGCACGTGTGCGCTTCATCTTGGTCAGACTTTTTTGTGGTTAAGGTTACCAGTACTTCATATATAAAAGCAAAATTTTTCATTAAAAAAGAAAAATTAAATTGAAAATTTTTATCATTTAAAAAAAAAATTACTTCCTTTGACCATAGAGAATTTAAAGAGATCAATGACCTGGCCAACCTGACCACTGTATGAAACAGTGATCGTTTAAAAATAGTAAAGCGACATCGTTTTCTGTACCTCAGAGCCAGAAAATTCAGCTTTTATTCGGTACTTCGATTTTCAATCTATCCCGCTTGCCTTCGGGATTTTTTTTCTTGAATAATCGGGCGATTCGTATAAATTATTTGCAAGCAGAAGACCATACAATCGGCGTAGAAAGCGCCGAGCATTTTCCTGAACGTTTGTACTACGGCTCGCCATACCAAAGTCACGTGTATAAAAATACCATTTAGAATATATTTATTTTTTAAATTTTGTATCAAACTGGTATAGTTGCACTAATAAAATGAATTTGTATAAATCCAATAAAATATTAAATTATTTAATATTATAGATTGAAATTTAATTCATTTATTTACTGTAACGAAACGTACAAAGGGCATGAGAGCAAATTTGAATTCTAGAGAACTAAAATAGATTCTCCATGTCCAAACATGGTCTTATTATAATTGCAATTTAATTAGTCAAATATTAATTAATTATTATAATAATATTTGCATAAAACATAATATCTTTTAAAAATATAAATTTTAGACACACAGCATCTAACGGAGGAGACAAGACAAGAACAAAATCTCCACCATCTAAGAGAAACTTGTTCCTTACTTCAATTAATTTAGATATTAACAATTTTAAAATGTTTATGAATGAAAATATTATTTATTTGTTGTCAAATAACAAAATTAATTAATTAAAGTATTTTTTTAATTTATGATGTTGTAAAATAATGAACTTAAATAAATTACTAGTTGGTTTTTTTTTATTATTTTAATTAAAAATAGGGATAGTTATATTCTAAAATTTAACAAATGAGGGCTCAAATTGCAATAAAATCAAAGACAAAGGTGATAATCTTTTAATAATTTAAATGAAATTGATAATTAGATTACTATTTATATCACTTGTCACGTCATTTTGGTATTAAAATATCACTGAAACTGAAATCTTTTTTTAGCTGATAATACTAAAAATAAAGAATAATGTAAAAATAATCAAATAATATTTCAAATGGAATGACTCCTTAAGGTATTGATGTTAATTGTATGTTTGTATTTGAATTTAAAGTTTTTGGTACAAAAGCATTCAAATGTGTTGACTTGAAAAAATTAAAAAAGGTTTAAGAGATGAAGTCTAGGTTACATGTTGCAATAAAGAATTGCTTTGAGTTTTCATTTTCAAACAATTATATTGGGATATGACCTTGAGAATTTTTTAATCAAAGGACAATCATCCTGAAATCTAACAATATCATCCCCAATTTTATTTCACAAGTTGAAATCAAAGACGAAGGATGCGGGTGTTGATTTTTGAAATTTTGGGATGGAAATTAGAAAATCCATTCATGCATGGCATGATAAAGTGCTAATGAGTCAATTATTAAAGCTAATAATTGAAGTTAAAATATAATAATGGAGTGCAGGAGCCGTAACGGCACGGAGACTTAATTATTGGGGATCCAATTAATTATAATTAATTAATGTGACGTTAGAATTTTATTTAAAAATTTAATTATCAATTAACATGTGGTTAAGGAAATTCCTACTGAAAAAAAAAAAAAACTATTTTTTTAAATATTTTGTTTATATATATATATTGAAAAATTTTAAATAAAAAATTAATATTTTATTATAAAAATTAAAAGTTAGTTCAGTTATAGAAATAAAATTATTATATTTAGTTAAAATTAATAAAAATTATATTATTTTATTTAAATAATTTTTAAAATTATTAGATATAAATTAGTATAATTATTTTAATTAAAAATAAAAATATTTTTATTAAAAAATTTAATTAATAAAGATAAATAAAAAAATCAATAGAACTACTTAAACAACTAATGTCTTTAATTATCAACATTGACGAAAACATAATCTTCATAAATACAAAAAGACTATATAAAATAAATAGTAAAAGAATATTATTTATTTGTGAAGGAAAAAAAACCAAAAATTTAAATTAATAAACTTACCTATATTATAAAAATGGACATTTAAAATATTTTTTTTTGGTCTTATCGTATCAAATTAACAAAAACTATTAGATGAAAGCAAATAATTAATAAAAAATTATTTTATATGCATAGTTTTTGTGTACACTTTATCTTCTTCAAAATGATTTTAATGAAGATAAAATTCTTGTAAGAAATATTTTGTATATGTAAAATTGCTGGCATGATGCGTCCTCTAGATTTGGAGAAAGGTGAGAGGCCATTCAAAATGTCAGTCAAGCAAGTTGAAACATGGAGTCATGGAAATTCTCTGTGATGCTCATTAATAATAACAATGAATGAAGATCAACTGGTGAGTTGTCTTGAGGCTCCTTCCATAAACCTCCATTAATGAATAACAATGAACAATGGCAATGGCAGATTTAAGTAACCAAAAACTCAAAAGAAACATTAAATTCTGAAGATATTCTTCTCACATTTCCATGAAAAAACATTGTCCGAGAACAAATAAATTACCTTTCAGAGAAACACCATAAAACAACACTCTTAATTAACTCTGCTCCCTCTTCACCTTTCATTTGAAAATCTCTGTTCCTCCCTCTTCACGAGGTTGCACGCCTATCTGTCTTTGCTCTTTACTACTAGTTCTCCAGCTCTTTCTCTCTCTGACTCTTGTTATTTTAACCAATGGAGGGCACTCTTTCCCATATTAAAATGTTCACTAGTTTTCTATTTTTTTACAATAAAACTTCATCTCTTATTCAGTTCGATACAACTACTCTCATGCAGTTGTAATATTCTTGTTGGTTCTTACTCAAAAGTGGGCTTTGTTTAAAAAACTCTTTGAACCGTTACTTTCTTCGTAAATAGCCCTGGGTGAAGTTGAAGTGAAACTGAAAGTAGTGGAAACACATTTTTTTTTGTTTTATGGAGAGAGTCGCGGTGGCAGGCGGGTCGAGGAGGCCGAAATGGCAGTACCCACAAGCGCAACAGACGCCGAGGATTCTTCAGCTTCCGGGGCGGCCAAGGAAGAAGGTAGTGAAGAGTGGTGGGAAAGTGGGGGGTAGAGAGAAAAGGGGGAGACTTGAGGTGTTGTTTGATCAGGAGAGGGAGTTTTCGAGAGGGGTTGTCAGGGAAGTTGTGGTGGTGAGTGAGGAGGAGAGGAGAGGGAGAGTGGAGGAGATTGGTGGCGGTGGAGGAGGAGAAGGTACGGTGGTGCTGGAGGAAGAAAAGTGGAGGTTTCAGGCTGAGATGTTGAGAGCTGAGTGCAATCTTTTGAGGATTGAGAGAGAAGTTGCGGTCAAAAAAATGGAGAGGAGGAGAGTTCAAGTGGAGAGGATCCTGAGATCTGCCATTCAAACTCTTGTTTCTGTTAGTGTCTTTCTTTCACATTATTATCATTCATATTAATTCAACGATTTTGTTTGGCTGCTCAGAGAATTTAGTAAATACTTAAAAAGAACACTTATATTTCTACCTTTGCTTGGTAATTAAACTGCAAATGGGTTAAATCTAATGCCTGTTTGGTAGCTGAGAAAATGTAGGGAGGGAAAATAAATTGAATATTTGAACTGATCAGGGGTTCATTTTCTGATCGGAATAGCGCCCATTTAATTCAAATTTGCTTGCAGGGGAGGAGCAAGATTTGTTCAGGAGAGGATGTGAGCATGGTATTGGAAAATGAGATAATGAAGTTGACTGAGAAGCTAGAAAAGATGCAAAGGAGAACAAAAATAGAGTATTCGGGGGGTAAAGATTGCAGCAATTTCGATAAACAAGCATCTCTTCTGCAACGACGACTAGTGAAGAAGGTTGAAGAAAAATCGGATGAGATTTCTGTCAAGGAAATTAGAGAAATGGCAGAAGCAAGCTTGTCAATCCAAACAAGCTGCAGGGTGGATGACAGCTCCATTTCAAATGAGAGCTGCCATGTAAGTATATATCTATCTTTTTACAGTTCAAATTCGGATGCCTAATTTGATTGCGTATTGACTTGAGAATCATGTGTATGCAGGTGGACACTCTGACGAGGAAAATGGAGGGTTTGTCACAGGGGATGTTGCTAGGGAGAATGGAAGAAGAATATGGTTGGATGATCTCCACAGCCACCAGTTCTGCTTCTACTTCGAAGCGAATTGAGTTTCCTGAAGTGTCTTCCATATTAGTCCGGCAACCATATAAGGTATAATCCTACAGAAGGAATAAATTTCAGTAACAGTTGATTATCATAGATCTTTTCTCCTTCAGAATCTGATAGGAGTTTATTTGGCAGGAGGCCAAGCCTGTTGAGGAAAATAGATGTTGTGGACATTGCAAGGCGCTAGTTCGAAGGATTGTGGAACAAGTTCGGGGTGAGACTGAGCAATGGTCTCAAATGCAAGAAATAGTGGGGCAGGTGAGGGAAGAGATTGAAGAATTGCAGGCATCTCGAGATTTTTGGGAAGACCGTGCACTTGATTCAGATTATAAAATTCAATCCTTAGTCTCGGCGGTAAGATAATTTTGAACATTCAATCACATTGCTATGGTAGGAAGTAAAAAGCTCCAGGGAGTCAACTGAGTTTGTCATGTTGTATTATGTTGCTTTGAAAATAGGTGCAAGAATGGAAACAAAAAGCCCTCTGTTCAGAATCCCAAGTGAGAAAGCTTCAGAAGGAGATCGAGAGGATGAGCAAGGAGGAAGATGGAACAGAAATTTGTGGGCTGAATGATGGAAGAAGAAAAGGAAGGCCACCCAGAATCCCCCTTGTTGCTTCCAAGCAATCGCCCTTGCAAGATATAAGTAACAACATGACAAGGCAGAATACCAGAGCCATTTTCCCTTATGCTCCTACAAAATAATATTTTATTTTTAAAAGCATTATTATATTGGGAATGAGGAATGTGACGAGGCTTTTAATCATTTCTATAAATAATCTTTTCATCTGATATTCTTTCTTTAACCCTAGCTTAATATGATATGGTATGGGTTGTTTGTTTAAGGTCAAACCACCAAGTCCCAACCAAGGTTTTTTTTAACTCACAAACCCCTATATGAAAGTTTAAAAAATTAAATACTTATTAATTTTTTTTAAAAAAATTAAAATAGTCTCGGTAATAATCAATAATATTAATATTAAAATAAAATTTAATATATATGTAATATTAAAATAAAATAATATTAAAATAATAATAATAATAAAAATAACAAATTAATAAATTAATAAATATTTTAAAAAATAGTCATTATCACTAGCAGCGTCGTCGGTGATGGTGGCCGACGTTAATCACACCAGGTGGTCTAAAACGACATAGTCTTATTAGTAGTCAGATTTAGTTGTCTCCAGTTCTCTGGCCACCTCTACTATCAGAGAAGGTTGGAAACGATCAGAATGCTTAATATCGATAGTTTTTGACCATTTTAGATGATAAAAATGATTAAATTTAATTATCTCTGCCAGATAGGGCTAGATTTGAACTGAACCAAATGAGAACAGTAACATGTTCATGTTCAGACTCGTTTCGTACTATTCAGACTCGTTTCGTACTGTTCAGATTCGGGTTCGTATTCGTGTTCGTTGAATATTTTTTTAACAAAGTTCGTATTCGTGTTTGGTTCATATAACCAAATTCGTATTCGACTCGTATTCGTATTTAGTTCGTATAATTCGTTTTTATATTTATTAAAAATTATAATTAATACAAATAATTAATAAAATTTAATTAAAAAATTATTATTTTAAGTTCGGATTCGTGTTCGTGTTTGGTTATTATAGTTCGTGTTCGGACTCTTGTTCGCTTAATTTTAAAATTATAGTTCGAGTTCGGGTTCATGTTCGGGTTCGTTTAGCTCGTTTCGGGCTTGTTCGAGTCAAACTCAAAAACGAATCTGAACATGTTCAGTTTGAATCCAGCCTTATTGCCAGATCCAGCCATCAATGGAATTAGGTGGCCATTTTCGACCACCTGATTCAGTAAACGTTGGCCACCATTGTCGACGACTATTTTTTAAAATATTTATTTTATTTTTTAAAATTTTATTGAATTTTTATTCAACTATTATTTTATTATTATTATTTTATTTTAAATTTTCTTATAACTTTTATTTAAAAAGATAAAAGTATTCTTTTAATTTTGGTCAACGGGTGGATATTTAGTTTTTTAATTTTTTATAAGTGAGAATTTGTTATTTAGGAAAACTTTGGTGGGAATATATCGTTTGGTCTTTGTTTAATCTTTAATTTATACTTAGATTTCATGAATTTAAATTTAATTATAATTATCTTAAGTTTAAGATAATCAAGATTTTCATACTTAAAATTGCAAAGCCATTCTCACCAACCAAAATTAAAGTCTTCACAACCTCATAAGCGAGCAAACAAAATGAATTGACCCTTATCAACCTCAGAGAATTGCTTATACGAAATATGCAAAATATTGATAAAATTAATTACCAAAAAAATATATATATATTGATAAAAATTTTTAATATTTTCTTGAT
This sequence comes from Anacardium occidentale, assembly GCA_026122585.1. NCBI lineage: Eukaryota > Viridiplantae > Streptophyta > Magnoliopsida > Sapindales > Anacardiaceae > Anacardium > Anacardium occidentale. The sequence goes on along the minus strand of JAJEJH010000325.1, from coordinate 134,059 downwards.
CCTTCTAAAATTTATTACTATTTTTTCAACCCCTATAATTTATTATTATTTTTAAATTTAATCCCTCACATTTTATTCTTAGTTTTCTCCTTAATTTCATGGATTTGGTTTGACGTGATTGATTTGTTATTTTTTATTTTTTTTTATTTTCAATATAGCAGAATAATAACTGAAAAACAAAATTTTATGTCATTCTATAAAATTGAATCCGTAAAATTTGGGCCAGCCCAAAGGCCTCACGTACTGTCGAAATATTCAATATTTTTCATCTAAAACAAAAAAAAAAAAAATATTATAAAAAGGAACATAAACATTTGAAGACTAGGGCAGAATACCTACTACACTGCTTTGCTCAAGCAGCCGCCTGTTTCTTCTTCCTTGGCAGATGGGGATGAAGAAGAAAAAGCTAAGGGCCAAAGGGTACAACCTTTTTTGGTATGGAAGGAGTTGGCAAGAAATTATTTTGAGTAAGTTAGTTGTAATTTCATTTGTTTTGGGTTTTGATCTTCTATTCTTTTTGCTTGCAAATGATTCTCGCTGTATGGGATGCAATCGTTTCATCTTTAACATCTGCTTTTTTTTTTTTTTTTTAATTTAAGTTCTTGGTGACTTTAGTTCTTAAATTCTTGATGTTTGTACTTAGTTGATGACTAGTCTTAGATCTTATATATGATTCTCAAATTTATATAATTAATAATAATTTTAATCTAAAATTTTTTAATCAACAGATTTATTATAAGTAATTGCTTCTGTTAATTTTTGCTACATGTTATCTAAAAAGATACTTGGATAAAGTAGGATTAAATGCATTGACGTTTAGTGAAGAATGCTCATATTACATTTGTAGTCACTGAATTTTAACATATTGAAAGAAGATCATTGAACTTTGAGTTTTGTTCATTGTCAGATCACTCTTCAGTTTTGCAGTTTGACTATTTAATGTAAGCTGATATAGATGTTGATATAGATGTTAACCGGATGATGATGAGGATGTTCCGTTGACATGATATTCGGTTAATATTTAGGTTAACATCTACATCAACATTAACGACATAACAAGTGAATGATTTGATAACATACGAAACTCAAAGTTTAGTGATCACGGTTACAATTAAAAAAAACTCAATGACTTTGAGTAAATATTTCTCAGAACCACAAAAACAAATTAAATTTTTTTCTATTCAAACAAATAGTAAATATCTCTCACTTTTTCTCTCTATTTTCTTTATGATTTGTGAGTGATAATGATTATGAATTGATTGTGATTTAGTTTTTTTGTTTTAATATTTGAAACTTTGTTTCTTTTAGATTTATATATGAGATTGTGTCTTCATTTTACCCACGCAGGTTTTTTTTATTATTTTAATTCATTTCACTTTCCATCTCTTTGAAACTAGGTGTTTCAAAGGTAGAAATATATATACTGTTGAGGTTTCTGTTACAATTTTCCCTTGTAGCCGTTTTCAAAAACTGTTAATTTATTTATGGAAATACTTTTTTTTAATATTCTTATTTGTTTATTATTTTAAAAATTTATAATTTACGTTTTTTTAAATTCTGTTTGATGGTTGAGAAAGTGGATAAAGAAAAAATGAGATGTCTTCTATACGAGAAAGTCAATTGGAAACTTTTCTTGTACTTTTGCTTTTTATTTATTTATTTTTTACTTGTGTACTTTCTGTTTGGATGCCGAGAATGTGGAGGAGAGTTGAAATGCATTCAAGATCATTGAGTTTTTCATTAATTGCAACCGTGATTATTGAATTTTGAGTTTTGTTTGTCGTTAGATTGTTATAATTATTTATAAATTAAAGTTTTAATTTTAATAATTCTCGTAAGGGTAAAATGGTTAACGCTTTATTAAGGACATAATTATCTTTTTGGCAATTGGTATAAAAGGTTATCAAATTATGTTTGATGGACTCGTATAACCATTTTATAAAAATGTAGAAAATTAGTTTCCAAAATCGACTAAATTCAGAACTCATCTCATTTAAAGGTTTTTGTGCGTATTTTGGAAGCACTAGATTTCAATATTGACGAGGACAATCTCCTTGGTGAGGAATTACAGTAGCTAATCTCCAAAACGCAGAAATTCACTATAGTAGGAGATACGCTTTCGATCTTGAAATTTAAAATTAATTAGTTATCATTGGATAACATACATGTTGAATGTCTTATATTTGGTATCAAAACTTTAGATTTCCTGTCTAGATTGATTTCTGTCTAATTTTTGGATTTAAAAAAATTAGAGTTCTTGAGATAAAATTGGGACTTTTGTGTTTTTTGATGTTGTTGAATGAAATTGATGTTATGTGAAATTTGACATTAAATTAGGTTGGTTGTGAAAAATTTTTTGTTTTCGAGTATGAATTGTGTGAAGTTTATTGAATGAATTTCTGTGTGTGTTGCATTTGTTGATAAGAGATACAAATATATACACTTGTACACTTTCCTAATTGTATCCTATTTGAATTCTATTTTCCTATTTTGATCATATCCTACTTGAATTTTATTTTCCTATTTTGATCATATCCTAAACTATCAAGTATACAATTCAATAAATTGAATCTGAATTGATGTATTATGGTTCTGATCATCGTAGACGGTGACCTTAGCGGTGGTGTAAGGAAATTTTGGTCATTGGGGTTTGTTTTTGGATTTATTTGCGTCAGTTACCCACATCCAATTGCTGGAATAGTGGTTAGAATTTGTTTAATTTGGCCTGAAATTTGTATTTAGTTGTTGGGTTTTTTAACCCGGTTTTTTGTGGAACCCGACTGTTTGCGTACCTGTAACAGTTGATTTGTGATTTTCAAAACATTACAATTGCTGTCGTTTATTTGTGTATTGAGGGCTGGCAATTGAATTATTTAAAACGAGTAAAATAATTATTGTTTGGAACTGTTGCACTGCTTGCATTTAATGACTACAGTGATAAAGCATGTGATATATTTGTTTTCAAATAAGGCTTCAGTTTGCAAATTCTTGCTTCTGATCCAAGTTTCATTAAAATATTATATTTTATGATATTTAAAAAAAGTTGTTTTAAATTATTTAAATTGGATGAGTTGACTCAATAAATTGAGTGAGTTGAAACGTCGAATTGGTTTAATGAATTGGCTCACATATAGGCCAAATCAGGTCAGCTCAACCCAAATTGTTGGGTCGATCTAGGTCAACTTAACTTGATTAAATGGAGCATCAGTTGACCATAGGTTAGACCATTGATCGATCAACATTTTGACCGTTGATCAATCAAAGGTTGATTGTTGATTGATCAATATTTTGACGTTGACTAGTTAGCATTCATCGTTGACTAGGGTCAAAGTGCATGATAGCACATGATTGACTGTGTTGGCATGTGTGCTTATTTTGGTGGTGCGTGGAAGCACATGCACCACTTCTAGTTAAGTGTTTTTGCATGTATGTGCTTGTGGACATCGAATTTCATGATTTTTTTGGGTTTATATGCTGAAATGTGCGTATACATGTTAATTTTTCATATTTATGTTGTTTATCGATATACATTTTGATAATTTAGAATAGTCGTAACATCTTTATTATCGAAATATATGTATTATGTTTGTGATGACATCAAAATTATAATTAAGCATGCTAATGTAATGTTTTGCCCATAAGAAATGTTGTATTTCATGATTAATTAGGGTAAAATGTAAATTAATTTTATTCCTTGATTAGCCCATAGGCATTAAGGAATATTAATAACTTATAGTTTCATCAATAACTGTTAAAAATTATTATATGTAATGTCTTTGCCCATAAGGAAATATTATGATATGCGATTCTTGTTTAATTTTAATTAATTTGCATTGACAAATTAATTATTAATGTTTGATAGGATATGCCTCTTATTAATTGTAAGTATGTTTGTGATTTTTTAAATTACAATTGAGCAACCAATTTTATATATGGCTGATAATGTTTCGATGTTGAATGGTAATAATTATATCACCTGAAAGGAGCAAGTTTTACTCTACTTGGGGTGTATGGACCTTGATTATGCACTCCGTGAGGATGAGTCATTTATGCCGACAAATGTTAGTAGTGAGATTCAAGTTACATTATACGAATGGTGGGAGCGATTCAACCGATTGAATATGATGTTCATTAAATCTTACATTACGGCTAATATCTGTGGTTCGATTACGGAGTGTGAGAACGTCAAAAAATTGTTGAATGTTATTGAAGTTTAGCTTTTGACATTTGACAGGACATTGAAATTTACCCTTATTAGTAGACTTACTTTTTTGAGGCTCACGGGCATTAAAGAAGTTTGTGAGCATATCATGCAGCTGCGGGACATATTTAACAAGCTTAAATCCTTAAAGATGGAGATTGATGATGACTTTCAGATGCATTACATCTTTAACACTCTTCCTCATCATTACAATCCATTTAAGATCTCTTATAACACACATAAAGATAAATGGTTTGTCAATGAGTTGTTGATCATATGTGTTTAAGAGGAGGGGAGACTATTACAGGAGGAGAGTGAGGTTGTGCATTTGGCAACTAGATCTAGTAAGACATCTTCGAGCAAAAAAGTTAAAAGGAAAGCGAAGATGCATGCGTCTGCTCTTGTCATTAAGAATGATGGTTTGCGTTGTTTTCTCTGTAAAAAGAAGAGACATGTGAGGAAGAATTGTCCTACAAGACAAGTTTGACTCTAAAAGAAAGGTAATATCTTATCTTTAGTTTGTTATGAATCTAATATTTGTGTTTCTCATAATGACTGGTGGATTAATTCTGGTTTTACAATCCATGTTGTAAATATCTTGTAGGGTTTTTTAAACCAAAAGAAACCATTGGAAAGTGAAGGCTATATTTATTCTAGAAATCAGATGCCTTCACGTGTTGAAGCTGTTGGAACATGTAGATCAATTATAGATATTGAAAATGTTTTAATTTTAGACAGAACATTTTATATTCCTAGTTTTTTTAGAAATTTGATTTCTGTTTTACGACTTGTACCATTTGGATATATGTTTAACTTTTTTGGGAATTCTATGAAACTGTGAAAAATATGGTTTGTTTAAATTAAATTTGAGTAATGTTCCATATAGTTTGACATCTTCACATGAATTGGTTGGTATTAAACGTTGTGTCATAAATGAGAATTCTTCACTCTTATGACTTAGGAGATTAGGTCATATTTCTATTGATAGAATTAATAAATTGGTAAATTCAGGTCTCTTATATAATCTTGACTTTACTGATTTCAATACTTATATATATTGCATCAAAGTTAAGTAGACTAACAAGTCAAAGAAAAATACCAATAAGAGTAGTGAGATATTAGAAATCATACATACTGATATTTGTTACTTTGATTTGAGTTTTGTAGGTCAGAAATAATCCTATCACATTCATTGATGATCACATTACTTTTATCTTTGTATTAATCATGTATGAGAATGTTTAGCAATTTAGAAGATAGTAAGCAGAATAAATCTGATAGAGAAATTATGTGAATGCATAACAACTAAAAAAATGGTATATCATATATATATATATATATATATATATATATGACTTAATAAGTAAATAAGCATTTATAGAAAAAATTTTCTTATTTATAAATTTAAGTTTTTCACACATTTATATGGTCAAAGGATATTTTTCCACCCATAGTTTGAGGCGGGGACAAAGTCTCACCCCCAAGTTTTCAAAAACTAGGTCTCCCACTCTTAGACCAAAATTCAAACATATTTTATAATTTTTCCAATGAAATGACTAAAATACCCTTTAATAAATAAAAATTTATAATAAAATTATAAAGTAATTTTTAAATATAAAAAAAATTAAAAAATATATTAAAAATTTTTAAAAAATAAACTGGTCACAGTCGTCGATGCCGGCAGCGGTGGCCGTTGATAACGGCACCAGGTGGCCGTCTCCGGCCACCTGGTTATAGGGGAGGCCAGATCGGGCCTCCCCGTTAGGTGGAGCGGCCAGATCTGGCGGCCTCCAGTTTTGGAGGAGGAGGCCAGATCTGGCCTCCTTCGCCGACAAACGTGGTCGGAGACGGTCGCTGAGACCAATGACGACCCTTTTCGATCGTTTTCGATGGCCAGATCTGATAGAGGTGGCTAGATTTAGCCGCCTCCACAGAACGGGGAGTTCAAATCTGGCCTCCCCTGGAATTAGGACGGCCACCTAGTGCGGTTATCAATGGCCATCGCCGCCGACATCGAGGGCTGTGGTCAGTTTATTTTTTTTTAATTTTTAAAATTTTTTAAAAAATTCTAAATTTATATAAAATTTATTTTATTATTTTATAAAATTTTAATCGTAAAATGACAAAATTGCCCTTGAAATGTTATTGTTTTTTATTTTATTTAATATTAAATTGTTTCATGGGTGGGAGACTGGGTTTTTGAAACTTGGAGGGTGAGACTATGTCGCCGCCTCAAACTATGGGTGGGAAATAGTTCTTTGGCCTATTTATATTTATAAATTTAAGTTTGTAGTTAGCGAAAATGCATAAAAGTTTTAAAGCAATTTTTCAATAGACTATTGTGATGAGAAACTTATAAATACCTTTACATACACGTTATCAAAATGAAGTGACTTTAGATTCAGATGTATTATGCAGTTCATTCAGTGTGTATGTAGGATGAGGATTTTATGCAAACAATCATGTTGCTCATATAACTAAAGTTTCGAATCCATATCTCAGCTTAGTCCAATTGGCAAGTAGAAAAAGTTTTAGAAAGAAAGAAGAAGTTCCAAAACACGTGTTTTAAAGTTATACAAGCATACTGTAAAGTGTATTAAGTATATATTATATCATGCATGTCATATATCAAACCTACAATTTTGTTGTGTTATATCAAAGGAAAAAAAATTGTGAACTTAAAAAACACCATGACTGTGCATGTTGTGAAATTGATCAATTGAATTGTTTGATTAATAAGTATTGATTTCTTCTCATATTATATATATTATTCTAGAAAAAAAAGTAAGTAGCCTAATTGTGAAAATGGTTTCCTTTGTCCAAGAGCGTGAATGGGGTAGACCATTCACCATAAATGAGGTTTACGAGTATCTACATACTAAAGACCATGATCGAGAGCGGTGGATAAATAAAAAATCAATGCGTGTTTATGTAAGTAGTTTTTTTCAGTGTTTGATTATGAATGTTATGTTATACATAGATAGTAAGCATTCAACGTTGTTGCTTTCAATGTATTAATGCAAGAAGAATTTATCGATTTGAGGGACCAGTTGTCTCAAACCGATAATGAACCTCAAATGGCTAATGAACAAGTGTTATTCTTAAAGGCAACGGGGAGACGAAAGAGAGCATAGTGTATGAATATGATTCCCAAACATCTGTATACTTTAGGGATTGTAGAGAGTATACTTCAGTTTCAATGTCTACATGTGCTCCAGATGACGATGACCACCTAGAAATAATGCGATAAATGATGGAAAGAGAGTTTGAAGAACGACTTGAAAGGGAAAAAGCCACATTAGCTACAACTTTAAAGGAGCAATTCCAGAGGCAAATAAATCATATGTAGACAAATATAATGACTCAATTGTAGGACAAGATAAGATGACCATTTCAAGCTTTGATGGGCCCTCTCGAGGATATACCATTTTTAGAGACTTAACCCTCATTTCTTAGCCAAATAAATCTAAATGGGTTATAAATTAGCAACATAATGTTAACAAAAATCCAATAATTAGTTTCAAAAAACAATGGAGAGATTACATAATGATATAGATATACTATTTAATGTATTGTTGTTGAATTTTCGTTCTATATATTTACTTTTTATTTTGTTGGGTAATAATGATGTTTTGAATGCATTTAATTGAGAATATTTTATAATTGAATGAGTTTTTATTTTCGTTGCACAAACTCTTGAAATTGGTTTGATATATATGGAAAATTGGTACAAAGAAATGGTGAAAAAATATCATTACAAGATTAGTATTAGATTAGAATATAAATAAAATTGCCACAAAATTTTTAGTTAGCCTTAGAATGGTATGAAAACAAATTAGCATAGGAAAATATAGCATCGGATTAGCATTGACTTTGATTAGTATTGGATTAACATTGAAAAGAAATTTGAGTTTAGAATATGATTAGCAATAGATCGATTTTGAGTCGATTTATAGTTCGAGATTAATCCGATACAGAAATAGCATCAGTCGCTACTTATGATACTAAGTCAATTAGCCTTGTCTGATGCTAAGTCAATTAGTCTCGTCACTTTTAGCATGAGTTAGAAATTCGATACTTATCCGTTATTAATTTAATATACCATCTGATTAGTATCATATTTTGACCGATACAATAAGTTGATTTTTTTGTTGTTGTGTGTACCAATATTTGTGAAATTATATACACCCATATTTGTAATTATAGATAAATCAAAAAGTTAATTGGCAAAAAAATGAAATTATTAGCGGGAAAGAAACTTTTACCGACATTTGCCAACTAATATTTGCCAGATTTATGAATGCCACTAAATAAAAGTGTTAAATCAAATTATATTAATATATTATATATACTTTATAGATGTTGTAGTAGATTTGTCTGGCTTTTCCCCTGAAAGTTAATATAAGGCCAAACAAGCATTTGAAACCTTCCATAAAATAGTAGAAAAACAATTTGACACAAAACTTAAATGTCTCCAAACTAAGTTAGAATGTGAGTATAGGAGGTTTGTCTCTTATTTATCTAAGCATGAAATTTAGATCATGTACTCTTATCCATATACTTATCAATAAAATCAAAGGGATAAAAGAAAACATAAACAAATAGTTAAAAATGGACTCAAATTACTAGTTCAAGCAAATTATTCTCATCTTAAAATCTTGTTATGTGTTGCTTACCCTTATCTTAGATCTTACAATAGATACGAACCGAATTTTTTTGTTGATTGTAATATATTTTATGAGGGGTATAAGTGTTTAGGCTTTACAGTAAGATATACATAGTTCCGAGTGTGAGATTTCATGAATCATACTTTCTATTTAGGCATGATTACATTGTTTATTTCTTTGATTCATAATTCTCATGCTCGAATAGCCAATGAGTCAATACAAATATTCCAAAGTCTTCAAATCAGCATAGGCCCATTTTTTCCTTGTCTCGTATGCATACATCTTATCAACAATAGAATTGCACACAACAGAAATTTCTTATTGATTGATCTTATGAACAAAATAGTTCTTTTCCAAATTTACCTATATGTACTTAGTCACTAGAACTAGAAAACTATATAAAGAAACTAATATTCAAATGAGTTTATCTTTTTAATATTACATTAATCAATTCTTCACTTAGTTTTCTCTCAATTCTCTCTCTAAATTCCGATCCTCCACAGATGGCAAGAGTGACTAACATAGTCTTATCGATCGAAAACTTGAGAGGTCTCTAGGATTCCATTGATTTGTGACATGAAGGATGATTATTTGGGTGAAGACAACAATGGCTAATTATATATGAAAACTTTTTAAAAAATAAAGTCATAGCCTTGATGCTCAAAACAGATTATTTTTCCCATCATTATTAATACAACTGAGTGGTGAAAACCACTCATTAATTTGTTAGATTTATGTTACTAGTATACATTTTGCGAATTCAAATATTATCCAGGAGAAGAGAGCAATAATTGCTGCCTTCCTTTGTGAGATACATCAGTCCACACAATCTTAATCCTGTGTAATAAAGTTAAAGATCTAATCCTGTTTAAATTTTGATATGAAAGCAAAAACTTAGGAAGAAATCTTCCCTGTATAAATGCATACTAAAATGTAACAAGTTTAGAGAGTGTTACAAACAAGAAAATAGCAATCAAAACACAATTCTGAGGACACCAGAAGTTACATTATTTATTCACAATTGGAGGAGAGTCAAATAGCTACCCAGACTCAGAAATTAGCAAAGCCCTTCTGCTTGAGAGATTCTATTGTCTCCTTGAGGCTAACCTCGAAGGGAGTGAACTCAAGTCCCAAGCCCTTAGCTTTTTCTTTTGATACCTGAAATGTTGGAACATATGGCTTGTCATCAGCACACCTGCGAAGGTTTTTAACACAAAAATTAGGCTATGATAATTATATACAGTATCATCAAACGTCATAACCACCAAGATGTAGTCAGTTTAAAGAAAAAAAAGACCATCTATCATGTGAACCAAGTAAAGAAGCAGTCATCAAACCCAAGATTCTATATTTGTCTCATTCTCTTTAAGCAGATTAAAAAATATTTCACAATTGATCAAATCCATTGAAACGACAAATCTGAAGCCAATATAGACTAACAAGAAACTTGAATTTAGAGATCGTTTTTCTTCTCTTTCTTTCCGTTCCTTTCTAATTTAAAAGAGGAAAAAGGTTCAAAGTTCAAATAAAATATTTGAAATGAAATGAAAATAAGATGTGAAAAAAGTTTTTCTTGCTTCATCTTTAGCATATTTGTTCCAGTCAAATTCGTGAACTGGCAAAGAACTCAAAATCCATTAGTTTCAGTAGTGCTATGTTAGAAAGTCATGAAACACGATAAAAGAAGACAGATTTGAGCCAGACAAAACTTACTAAATAACATAATTAAACAAGAAGTAACTCAGTTCATACAAGAAAAATAACCCAAAAGAACAACTACTACAACTGATGATTATTGCCTGTCCTTTTCACTGTATTAATTTAGAGTGGAAAGAACTTACATTTCAGGAAGCTGAAAAGTGGGGTAAAGCTCACTTATAGCTTTCACAACTCCTGAATAGTGCGCAACTCTCTCAACTAAACAATATCTTCCACTGGCTGATGGAACCTCTAAAGCTAAGATATGTGCAGTTGCAACATCTTTAACATTAACCCATCCAAAAGTGGCATTGGGAAAGGTTTGAGCTCCTGCATCCAATAAGGGAAAAAAAAACAGGCAAAAAGGTTAAGATACAAGAACACACATTCAGCAAAATTGATGCATAACATAAACAATTTTGCATTGTATGTTCTTTATTGGAGGTATTTTCATATCAGTATCACTCAAAATAATAGTAAGAAGCATCACTGGTAGTTTCCATGATTCCGTCAGAAGATACAAATAAATAAAGTAAAATTTTTGTAAGCAGAAATCCCCGGAACATCAATTTATAGGAAACATTTTGGTTCAAAAGTGAATCTGTATGAAGAAATAGATTAGGTAAAAGGATGCAGAATCAACCCGTTAGCATTAAAAGAAATACCTTTAATTAAGCTTAGGATTGCTGCAGCACTAGTATTAAGTGTTGGCTGTAAGAGAGGACCAATGACCATTGCTGGGTTTATAACAACAATATCCAAACCCTTCTCCTTAGCAAATTTCCAGGCAGCTTCCTCCGCCATGGTCTTTGAAAGCAGATACCAAAGCTAAGAACCCAAAAGCTAAGTAAATTATTATTTAAATAAAAAACAATCTAACATACAATAGTATTGATTAATGAAGATAGAAGCAACTGGACTCAAGTAAATTGTTAATAGCTTTGCATGATGGACATTAGCCAATCCAGAAAACCGTAAGCCCAAAAGAAAAACAGAGAATATGCAAGAACTTTTTGTATACTGATATTTCAATCAACTTAACCTGCATTACAACAGTGTGTACAGAATCTCTAGAATCAAACTATTGATGTAAATCACACAGCAGAACAAGATGAACTCCGTGTAGAGAAACTTCACAATGAAGCACTAATAGTAAACACCTCACCCCCTGATTCTAATATGGAAGTCAAACATAATGTCATATTCATGATTTGGATCATAGCATCTTCAGAAAGTTTAAACAGGCACATACAGAAATATATCTACAAAATTCAGAAAATCTTTCCTTGCCATGTTGCAAATTCTAATGACTTAAACCAATAGAGGAGCCTCACAATTCAAAAGGATTATAAATTTCCCAAATATCACCTAGCAAAATGTCACTAGAGGTTAATCATGAATATGGTGACTGCCTTTTCCAAATACAACAAGAGGATACAAACAGAGACCTCCACAGAAATTACAGAAACTGATCAAAGAATTATCATAAACCTCCTATGCAGAGAAGGTCTTTGCATATTTTCCAGACCAGGTGTCTATCAACATGCCAAACCTCAAGGAAAATGAAATATACCCCAAAAACAAAAGAAAAAAATGAAAAGAAAGAGAAAAAAAATGCTGAACACCGCATTACTACTTTCAATTAACATACATTGATACAGTTAGTATCAATCAATAATATTTGTTAATGTTTGTATGTGAATCTTTATTCCATTTACAAGTTACTGTTAATAACAAGCAAGAGGTTGAATTTCACTTGAGTCACAACATATTAGTCTCAATAAGATAGAAAAAAACAAAAGCTCACAGACAAACCTTTGACTGTTTGCAGAATTCCTGGTCAGAAAACCAAGTTTCGTCAACTACCGTATCTGGATTTCGAGGTTGTCCATTGTATGCGACTGCAGCCATTGAAGATGTCAAAACCACTCGTTTTATAGAAGGGACTTTTGCACAAGAGTTAAGCACATTAAGGGTTCCCTTCACTGCAGGATCAATTAACTCTGCCTGAAATGAGAACTTGAAGACTTAAGTGATGATTGCAGAAACTGAAGCCAAGCTTGCCATTCAGTTCAGACAATAATATGCATTCTTTACTGCTGGTGCATATATGTATCTGTGAGAATATATTTACCTGTGGATCCTTGACATCATGGTAAAAGGGAGACGCAGTATGAAATACACCATCACATCCTTCTACAATAGAATCAAAGGATCCTTCTTCCAATAGGTTTGCTTTAAACAACTGAAGTCTCTCTGAAGCTCCATCAAGTGCAACTAAGTGCTCTGTCTTTCTTGGATCATCTGCAGAAGAATAAAAACTACATACAGTTAGCAAATCATTTAAAATGGAAAAGGAAAAAAACAGCAAATTGGTGGCTATAAAATTATGATTACAATTAGAGAGGTTAAAATTTTCCCTTAAAACATGAATATGAAAGCAAATCATCTTATTAGTTACTCCACTCCAAAACAACAAAAAGAAACAATCATTCTGTTATGGAAACCCATAACCAACACAACATTTCAGATTAAAATAAAAAAAGCATCAAAACAGTGTAAAAGCCTTCTGCAGATAACACTGTTCACGATTCTCCACCATTCAAAAGCAGTCTCGCATTTTTTCTTATAGAAATTTATACCCGATTCTTGAATCACAAGCTAAAATAGCCCCAAAGATCAAAGAAAAGAAACAAGCAAACAGCATTAAAAAAATTCTCGATAATATCCAAAGTTCTTTTCTCAACAGAATTGGAAATACATGATGTCTAATGGAGTTTGTCCACTGAAAAAATTGCTAATTTAACTTCCTACTCTCTAGATTATTCTTTATTTTCAAGCTTTTACATTAACGGTCCTCTATATTGAATTTTTTATTGATTTATTTCCTAAAGCATTAAGCAAATGATGTAGATGGCATCAAAAACTAATCTTTCAACACCGGATCATCATATCGATAGACAAAGCAAATCAAAATGATCCACTTCAACAACTTAACAAAAAAAATTATGAAACCAACCAAAACAAAGTAATCCACACAAAAAATGTCACTAAAATCATTAGAAAAATAAAAATTTAATTAACAGAACGAAAACTAACTGGGATCACGAACAGTGGCCTTGACAGTGTAACCGCGAGCGAGAAGAAGTTTCACAAGCCATGAAGCTATGTAACCGGACCCTCCGGTTACGCACACGACCTTACCTGCTCCACTGCTCATCATCTTATTATCCTGCAGCCTTACCCGTATAATGTCTGGGAGGCGCTCTATTTATATATATATACACGTCCACTTTACACTTTATTTATCAAGGGGCATTAATTAAAGTAATCATATTTTTTTAGGGTTTTATAAATTAATCAACCAGTCAAGGATCAAGGTTTTTAACATTTAAGGAATATTTGATATTTTACATTTTACACTAACTTTGGGAAAAAAAATTATTATCTTACTTTTTAATAATTTTCATAATTTGTTGGACATAATATAATTTTTTTTTGGTCCCACGAACTAATTTTTTCTTTTAAATTTGTTTGAAAAACATGGGATACAATGGAAAAAATGAAGAAAAACTCGACAACAAAAACAAAACAAATGATTAAGAGGTTTTTTATCTAGGGTTAAAGCTAATATTTAAGGCTTAAAAGTTTAAGGTTATAATTTATGATCATGATTTATGTTTACTTTGAATATACACTAAAAAAAATTACATTAAAAAAAAAATTTGTTTTATGATCTTGATGTGACCGAGTAAGATGGGTCATTATGTAAATTTACCTTTTAACTTATTTGCCCAAAGACCAATATCTCTTAGTTATGTGAGTGTGGTTACGTAATAATCTCTTTAACAAGTGATTACATATCATTACTGTTATACAAATACTTTCCTAAAAAGTTTATATTTTTTTCTTTTGTAGATACGCCTCTAAATACGAAAGTGAAAATTTCATCTGCCCTCTTTATATTTTAAAATCTTACACTTAGCCCTCTTTTATTCAAATTTAATAATATCAATATGAAGTTTACCGTAATACACTAAACTTTTGGAAAAACTTTAAGATTTCGTCTAATCCATTAAAATATGCCAATATTGCCCCTTTGTCGTTAAATTCAATAATGCATCAATTTAAGAACAAAAAACAAATATTTAAAGATCTTAAAGTTTGGATTTAATCCTTGAATTCCTTTTTTTTTTTGTTTTTTTTGAATATGAAATTGTTAAAATAGTAGTTAGATTTAATTATTTGGTTATAAAAATATAGTCCTCAACCTCTTGGTTAGTTTATAACTCCATCAAGTATGATTATTTTAATTTACAACCTAAGAAATTTGAGCACATCTCAATTCTATAATATTTTTTAAATTTTTTAATTATTATATTTTTAAATTTATGTATTTTACTAAAATAGAACATGAAAAAAAATTAAATTGTGATTAAAAAGAAAAATAAAAATACCGTTGATTTAATCATAAGGTTCAATCAGTAATTAACTATTTATAAGTTTATACATATATACCAAATCTAATAAGAAACATAACATAAAAATTTTATCGTATTTTTTTTCTAAAAGGCATTATTTTTAAACCCAAAAATTTATTCAGAAGTTACATTCTGATATCACACTTAAATCAAATAATATATCATAGGAAGAGACGTAGGAAGTGAAAAAAAGGACCTTTGTTCAAGGTTGACGAAGAGGAGAGTAATTGGGTTCTATGGTCAAACGAAGGCAAGGAACCACCTAATATTGTTTGAAACAAAGTTTAGAAGGATAAAATATATAATTAATTAATAAATGACTGAGAAAAAAAGGTGGGGAAATTGACAACACAACAACTAGTGCACAAAGCAGCCAGACATGTGTCTACGTTTGTGTTTAGTTCAAGAATTGCTTACTGAATGGTGAAGTACTTGCTTACCTAAGTGCCTTGACTTTGTGACTACAACAATTGAAAATTCTACTTTGTCCAATTGATGTTAAAGGCTTGGGTTAGAATTAGGATGCTCTAAGTGTGATTATATTACTGTTGTTAGTAGGTTAATGATCCACTTAAGTATATAATTTTTTAAATGACCCATCAAGGTACCATTAATCTCTCACACAAATTTGATTTTGCAAATGGTTCTCCTCAAAAGTATGGCTCAACTGCTCCTGTGAGTGGCTTGGGGGACAACTTCCTGTGTCCTATGCGTTTATACTGAAGAGCAGAACATGGGTTCAACTTATGAGGTTGTCTCATCAAAATAATGTTTTTGAATTTGGGAATGTTGGTTTGCAACTTTTTCAAATTTGTCAGGATAGAATTAATACATAATTATGAGTGGAATCACATTATAGAGCTATTTGTTGAGCTTTCCTTCAATTAAGAAAAAAGAAATACTACTCTTACATATACGACAACAATAGCAATAAAAATACATTAAACATAAAAATGATTTTTATGTTATGTGTGTAACTTTCCTGATATAAAGTTGTTGACAATATAATTATACGTGAAATCAATAAAGAAAATAAAAGATGGTTTTAAAACGATTTGATTTATTGCTTAAAAACATATATCCATTATTATATTATAAATTATTTTGAGTAAAATTCGATAGAATAAATACAAATTATACAAAAGAGTTAAGTTATCGAGCCACCCTCCTTTACGTATGCATGTTCCTTCATTTATGGAACCACAAGATTAAGTAATTAAAGAAATTATATGAGAGATATGTCTTATATCATAATACATCAAATTATGATATTCAAGAAAAAAGTATTTGATCATCTTAAATGTGAGATAATTGTCTATTATCACATGCTTTCAAAAAGAATAATGAAATATAGTTAATTATATCATGAAATCGTTAAGATTGTGCTTTTAAATGTTTACAAGTGAAGAAACTTATTTATTTATTTATTGTTTTGTATTTTAAGTTAACAGGTAAATGATGAGTGTTTGGTCCAATATGTTGTCTAGTTTGTTTCTTAGATATCATGTCTATGAATTTGACTAAAAACTAATTTAATTATAAGTGCTCATAAGATTATCATGATCAAGTCATATGTTGATCTTGTTATTAGTGTTTTACCAATTTCAAGGCAATCATCAGACATATTTTGCACACGTATAAATAGATAAAGAATTTCCATTTATTTATTTTTAAAATCATGATACATCGTTTGAATGAAATTATAAAATTTTCTTTGATAATTGGCTTTAGATCACCTACTCTAGCAATATTGACTATGAATTATGCCAAAACATTTGACAAAAACATGAACTGGTATAGCTTTGTTGGTAAAGGAAAACATATATTTGTTATAAATAACCAACACCATTCCATATATGTTGTAAACAGTTAAAAGCTTCAAAAGGAAAATGATAAGAAACAAAGTTCAAATGAATATGGATTGTCCTAGTAGCGTTGTGTTGGAAGGCTTTACTTGGCTTAATATTTAATCAGGATTTTTAATTAATATATCACCAGTTTTAAACCTTATGTGAGGCGTTATTTGCAAGAAATAAAACCTAGCATGCATTCTGCAACATAAAAACAAATGTACTGGTATACGAGTTTATCTAATGTCAAGCCCCCTGAGCCGAAGGGACTAACCAATCAACCTAAGTCTTGTTTCTTCAATCATGAGACTTCAAATATGCTACCCCCCTTTTTTCATTAATTCTTGAAGTAATTACAATGTTTTGTCTTCTAGTTACATAATTCTATAGATTGTCTAAATAACTCCTATTCTAAATTTTACATCATAAAATCAGAAACCTCAAGTTACACTTAGAAAAAAAGGTAAAAAAAGAA
This sequence comes from Anacardium occidentale, assembly GCA_026122585.1. Taxonomy (NCBI): domain Eukaryota; kingdom Viridiplantae; phylum Streptophyta; class Magnoliopsida; order Sapindales; family Anacardiaceae; genus Anacardium; species Anacardium occidentale. Next base: position 116,687 of record JAJEJH010000325.1, on the reverse strand, counting down.
TTATACCAAAAATTAATAAAGAAAGTAGGAGACTATATATTATTTAAAAATTACAACATAAATTCCCAAAATCGAAACCTACGTAGGCAAGTCTATTTGAATACAAGACATCATGCATATACATCAATAAGTATACACATAATTAGTCAAGTGTTAAATTTTTTTAGTCCTTATAATTTTATAGAATTATAAAACAATCTGTAAGTGACAAAAAGTTGCACTTTGGTCCCTAACAAGTCAACTAGGTCAAAGCCATAATTTTTTTTATCACACATAGGCATGTGATGAGTTGCACGGTTGTGTGTACCATAAAGTCTAAAATCAACTAAGATTCTAGACACCCACATAGGCAGACACATGACCAATGCACGATCATACATATTGATGGATTTTGGTCTACACATAGGCATACATTGGAAATGCACAATTGAGCATAACCACACAAAATGAATACACGAGGTCGTGACCTTATGTATTATGTCATGCACAAACACACGACCATGTGTGGCATATTTTTCAAAATTCTTAATGACAAGAATTGCCAAAAATCCATCTAAATTTGACAAGTTGAGGCCTATAATGACCAAAATTTGGCATGAAATGCCAATGGTCATTCTAACATAACTCTCATTACACGTAATAGGAGTGATTTTGTGTGACAATGCAAAATCGAGTCAATTCAACTAGACATCTGCAATAATAAACCCAATTCAATAATTCTATAATAAAATCATAGAAAAACTAAAACTCAATAAAATGGCACATTTATATTGCAATAATCATATTCAACACATTATCTTGATATTCAGCTAAATACAATAACATGCATATACCAATTCGCAAGTATAAATTAATCTCATACATACAAAAATGATGGCTCTGATACCATTATTGGGTTTTCCAAGTTCATTGGAATGACAGTCATACGATGAAAATTATAAAAACCTTAATCAAAGTCTTAAGGAACTAACAAGATGCTCATTTTTGGATACATACAAGAATTAAAATAGTAAATGCATAAGGTGTTTTACGAAACCATTCTTATGTTTGAAGGCTCCTTCAATTCTTTATGTGGCAAGCAGTTATGTTTCTCTTTAATCCATGAACTAATGACACTCACAAATAGTCCAAACGAAGCAATTAGAATGAAGGAGGTTGGTCATGTTTTTGTGGTGTGAGAGTCTATTCACACGAGTGTGTATATGAATAGGTCATGGGTATGTTGTAATAACCCTCGCCATAGGTCATTGTATACTATTACTTATAACAATAATTATACTAATAATAAACCTGCAACGGGAAGTCCTATAACAAAATCTGCTGTTGAATTTAAACTTTTCAACGTGGAAGCTATAAATTAAGAATAATTATTGATAATGATAAGAAAGTATCAATTCTTTGATGAAAATCCTAGGCTTTTTTCATTACTAAGCATACTATCATATAATGCATGGTAATAGTATTACACACACATAAATGCATAAATCAAAAGCTATACAAAGCATGCGAGCCATGAACATGTTGTTTGCTGCCAAGTAGTATCCCCTAAATCTAACAGTCTTCTCACTCATGCTTAGCTCTAAGATCACTGACCTGCAAAAGAGGAAACAAGAAAAGGGGCAAGTAATAAAATTACTCAATAAGCATTTCCTATCTCTAACACAAACAAATTTTAAGCTTTGTCTCGTTATATTCTGCTTTCGTATTTTCTTTACTTTTTATCTCTGTATGTTTTTGTTTATCTATAGTATCTTTTATCTTTATATAGTTGTGGTTTTCAAAGAATATTATACATAACTTAATATGCATATGTTGATATCATGTATATGCAAAATAGTTATAAAATTTGTCTTTGAGCATAGTTTTCTGAAAACTCTTTTTGAAATAATAACTATGATCTAAAGATTTTGAATATATATATAAATTATATACTGAAAAATTGTTTATGAAAATATTATATCTGAAAATAACTGTTATGTTGGTTAGACTGAAAAATTACCTATAAGTATCTAATGTTTGGATAACTGTATGATGCAGCGAAGTGATAAATGAGAATCAATTGATACTACTTGGAATTGGGACTCAATGACGATTGTGCTCCACACTCAAGGGACGCATGGGCGTGTGGTCGTGCTCCAAGCATAAGCCATATAAAGCTTCAAAAAAACCATTTTACTTTCTCAACTCTGCCTAAATCTAGTTCTGACTATAAAATCTTTTTCTTAACTTTGATCTACGGTCTAGAAAGACCATTCTAACTTTGAGATATTACATAAACGAATTCTAAAATTTATCAAAGATATACTTAGCATGGATTTATTTGTACAATCAAGTCAAATGTGTAGCTAAATTAATATGTTGATGCATATTAAGCAAGCTGATTGATATTAAGCAAGCTAATTGCAAGACAGGAGATCCATTACAAATTACTGTTAATTTCTTGCATCAAACTTCATCTAATTATGCTTTAAGAAGCAAAAAGTATTAGCTTTATACTCCACAAAAATAGAATGTCAAGTCTTGACACAACCAACCACTAAAATTGCTTGGCTCAAAAGTCTATTTTTTGAACTTGTTATGTATTTTTACTCCAGTCATGTTATTTGGTGTGATAATAAAAATACTAATTCTTTAGCCTCCAATCTTATTTTCCAAACTAGGACTAAGCATAAAGAGATTGATGCTCACTATATCAAAGATCAAGTCTCAAGCAAATAGTTGACCATTCAATATGTTCCCTTAAAGCTTCAAAAAGTTGATATTCTGACAAAACCTTGAGCCACTACTAGGTGTGAGTCATTAAGAGAAGATTTGTGTGTTTTATCCTTGGAAAAATACTTGTAGCAAACACCATAGTGCAATGTTTAGATGAGAAGAAGAATACCTCCTCCCATAAATCTCTTCCTGAGGCTTATATTAACAGAGGATGTTAAGATGAGAAAAGATGAACACCTCCTTGCATAAGTAACTTCTCACCCTATTTCTACTTAGTCTCTAAACGTATAGATTTTTCTCGCATGTTCTCTCCTCTCAAATACAAATTTGTTTCTTTGAATGGTAAAACATATTAAGTCTCTCCACTATATAAAGAAACTAATATTCAGATGAGTTAATCTTTTTAATATTACATTAATCAATTCTTCACTTAGTTTTCTTTCAATTCTCTCTCTAAATTCTGATCCTCCACAAATGGCAAAGAGTGACTAAAATAGTCTTATTGATCGAACACTTGAACGGACTATAGGATTCCACTGATTTGTGACTCCAAGGATGATTATTTGGGTGAAGACAATAATGGCTAATTATGTATATAATCGTTTTAAAAAATAAAGTCATAGCCTTGATGCTCAAAACAGATTATTTTTCTTATGATCATTAATACAACTGAATGGTGAAAACCACTCACTAATTTGTTAGATTTATGTTACTACTTGTATACATTTTGCGAATTCAAATATCATCTAGGAGAAGAGAGCAATAATTGCTGCCTTCTCTTATGAAACACATCAGTCCACACAATCTTAATCCTGTGCAATAAAGTTAAAGATCCAATCCTGTTTAAATTTTGATATGAAACCGAAAACTTATTCCTTGTATAAATGCATACTAAAATGTAACAAGTTTAGAGAGTGATAAAACCAGAAAATAGCAATCAAAACAAAATTCTGAGGACACCAGAAGTTACAAACATTATTTATTCATAATAGGAGGAGAGTCAAATAGCTACCCAGACTCAGAAATTAACAAAGCCCTTCTCCTTGAGAGATTCTATTGTCTCCTTGACGCTAACCTCCAAGGGAGTGAACTCAAGTCCCAAGCCCTTAGCTTTTTCTTTTGATACCTTATATGTCGGAACATATGGCTTATCATCAGCACACCTGCAAAGGTTTTTAACACAAAAATAAGCTACGATAATTATATCCAGTATCATCGAATATCATAACCACCAAGATGTAGTCAGTTTAGAGAAAAAAAGACCATCTATCGTATGAACCAAGTAAAGAAGCAGTCATCAAAACCAAAATTCTATATTTGTCTCATTCTCTCTAAGCAGATCAAGAAATATTTCACAACTGGTCAAATTCATTAAAATGACAAATCTGAAGCCAAAATAGACTAACGAGAAACTTGAATTTAGAGATTGTTTTTCTTCTCTTTCTTTCCATTCCTTTCTAATTTAATAGAGGAAAAGGGCTCAAAGTTCAAATAAAATATTTGAAATGAAATGAAAATAAGATGTGAAAAAAGTTTTTCTTGCTTCATCTTAGCATATTTGTTCCAGTGAAATTCGTGAACTAGCAAAGAACTCAAAAGTAGTGCTATGTCAGAAAGTTATGAAACATGATAAAAGAAGACAGATTTGAGCCAGACAAAACTTACTAATAACATAATTAATCAAGCAGTAACTCACTTCATACAAGAAAAAATGACCCAAAAGAACAACTACTGCAACTTATGATTATTGCCTGTCCTTTTTACTGTATTAATTTAGAGTGAAAAGAAGAACGTACTTTTCGGGAAGCTGAAAAGTGGGGTAAAGCTCACTTATGGCTTTCACAACTCCTGAATAGTGCTTAACTTTCTCAACTAAACAATATCTTCCACTGGCTGATGGAACCTCTAAAGCTAGGATATGTGCAGTTGCAACATCTTTAACATTAACCCATCCAAGAGTGGCATTGGGGAAGGTTTGAGTTCCTGCAGCCAATAAAGGAATAAAAAATAAAACAGGTAAAAAGGTTAAGATATAAGTACACACATTCAGAAAAATTGAAGCATAACATTAACAATTTTCCATTGTATGTTCTTTATCGGAGGTATTTTCATATCAGAATCACTCAAAATAATAGTAAGAAGCATCACTAATAGTTTCCATGATTCAGTCAGAAGAAACAAATAAATAAAGTAAAATTTAGTAAGCAGAAATCCAGGCAAATAAGTCTTGCCAACGGCTGAACTAATGTAATTCAGTGAACATCAATTTATAGGAAACATTTTGGTTCAAATGTGAATCCTTCTTCAAACAAATATTCTCATAAAAAGCTATAAATACAATTTTTATTTTCTCTCCCAGTACATAAAGATTATTTACTTGCAAGTATGAAAAAATAGATTAGGTAAGAGGATGCAGAAATCAACCAGTTAGCATTAAAAGAAATACCTTTAATTAGGCTTCGGATTGCCGCAGCACTAGTATTAAGTGTTGGCTGTAAGAGAGGACCAATGACCATTGCTGGGTTTATAGTAACAATATCCAAACCCTTATCCTTAGCAAATTTCCAGGCAGCTTCCTCCGCCATGGTCTTTGAAAGAACATACCAAAGCTAAGAACCAAAAAGATAAATAAATTATCATTTAAATAAAAAACAATCCAACATACAATAGTATTTGCTAATGAAGACAGAAGCAACTGGACTCAAGTAAATTGTTAATAGCTTTGCATGATGGACATTAGCCAATCCAGAAAACCGTAAGCCCAAAAGAAAAACAAAGAATATGCAAGAACTTTTTATATACTGATATTTCAATCAACTTAACCTGCATTACAACAGTGTGTACAGAATCTCTAGAATCAAACTGTTGATGTAAATCACACAGCAGAACAAGATGGACTCCGTGTAGAGAAACTTCACAATGAAGCGCTAATAGTAAACACCTCACCCCCTGAATCTAGTATGCAAGTCAAACATAATCTCATATTCATGATTTGGATCATAGCATCTTCAGAGAGTTTGAACAGGCACATACAGAAATATATCTACAAAATTCAGAAAATCTTTCCTTGTCATGTTGCAAATTCTAATGACTTAAATCAATAAAGGAGCCTCACAATTCAAAAGGATTATAAATTTCCCAAATATCACCTAGCAAAATGTCACTAGAGGTTAATCATGAATATGGAGACCGCCTTTCCCAAATATAACAAGAGGATACAAACAGAGACCTCCACAGAAATTACAGAAACTGGTCAAAGAATTATCATAAACCTCCTATGTAGAGAAGGTCTTTGCATATTTTCCAGACCAGGTGTCTATCAACATGCCAAACCTCAACGAAAATGAAATATACCCCAAAAACAAAAGAAAAAAATGAAAAGAAAGAGAAAAAAAATGCTGAACACCACATTACTACTTGCAATTAACATACATTGATACAGTTAGTATCAATTAGCAATATTTGTTAATGTTTGTATATGAATCTTTATTCCATTTCCAGGTTACTATTAATTACAAGCAAGAGGTTGAATTTCACTTGAGTCACAACATATTAGTCTCAATAAGATAGAAAAAACAAAAGCTCACAGACAAACCTTTGACTGCTTGCAGAATTCCTGGTCAGAAAACCAAGTTTCGTCAACTACTGTATCTGGATTTCGAGGTTGTCCATTGAATGCAACTGCAGCCATTGAAGATGTCAAAACCACTCGTTTTATAGAAGGGACTTTTGCACAAGAGTTAAGCACATTAAGGGTTCCCTTCACTGCAGGATCAATTAACTCTGCCTGAAATGAGAACTTGAAGACTTAAGTGATGATTGCAGAAACTGAAGCCAAGCTTGCCATTCAGCTAAGACTATAAAATGCATTCTTTACTGCTCGTGCACATATGTATCTATGCGAATATATCTGGGAAAATTAACCTGTGGATCCTTGACATCATGGTAAAAGGGAGATGCAGTATGAAATACACCATCACATCCTTCAACAATAGAATCAAAGGATCCTTCTTCCAATAGGTTTGCTTTAAACAACTGAAGTCTTTCTGAAGCTCCATCAAGTGCAATTAAGTGCTCTGTCTTTCTTGGATCATCTGCAGAAGAATAAAAATTACATACAGTTAGCAAATCATTTAAAAAGGAAAAGGGGAAAAAACAGCAAATTGGTGGCTATAAAAATTATGATTACAATTAGAGAGGTTAAAAATTTTCCCTTAAAACATGAATGAGAAAGCAATAATCTTATTAGTTACTCCACTCCAAAACAACAGAAAGAAACAATCATTCTGTTGTGATAAACCCAGAACCAACACAACATTTCAGATTTAAAATAAAAAAGCATCAAAACAGTGTAAAAGCCTTCTGTAGACAAAACTGTTCACGATTCTACACCATACAAAAGCAGTCTCGCATTTTTTCTTATAGAAATTTATACCCGATTCTTGAATCACACGCTAAAACAGCCCCAAAGATCGTAGAAAAGAAACAAGCAAACAGTATTAAAAAAAATTCTCGATGACAACCAAGGTTCTTTTCTCAACAGAAATGGAAATACATGATGTCTAATGGGTTTATCCACTGAAGAAATTGCTAATTTAACTTCTTACTCTCCCGATTATTCTTTATTTTCAAGCTTTTACATTAATGGTCCTCTGCATTGAATTTCTTATTGATTTATTTCCTAAAGCATTAAGCAAATAATGTAGATGGCATCAAAAACTAATCTTTCAACACCGGATCATCATATCGATAAACAAAGCAAATCAAAATGGTCCACTTCAACAATTTAACAAAACAAATTATGAAACCAACCAAAACAAAGCAATCCACACAAAAAATATGTCACTAAAATCATTAGAAAAATAAAAATTCAATTAACAGAACGAAAACTAACTGGGATCACGAACAGTGGCCTTGACAGTGTAACCGCGAGCGAGAAGAAGCTTCACAAGCCATGAAGCTATGTAACCGGACCCTCCGGTTACGCACACGACCTTACCTCCACTGCTCATTGTCTTATTATCCTTCAGCCTTGTCCGTATAATGTCTTGCAGGCGCTCTATATATATATATATATATATATATATATACACGTCCACTTTACACTTTATTTATCAAGGGGCATTAATTAAAGTAATCATATTTTTTAGGGTTTTATAAATTAATCAACCAGTCAAGGATCAAGGTTTTTAACGTTTAAGGAATATTTGATATTTTACATTTTACACTAACTTTGGGAAAAAAAATTATTATCTTCCTTTTTAATAATTTTCATAATTTGTTGGACATAATATAATTTTTTTTTGGTCCCACGAACTAATTTTTTCTTTTAAATTTGTTTGAAAAACATGGGATACAATGGAAAAAATGAAGAAAAACTCGACAACAAAAACAAAACAAATGATTAAGAGATTTTTTATCTAGGGTTAAAGCTAATATTTAAGGCTTAAAAGTTTAAGGTTATAATTTATGATCATGATTTATGTTTACTTTAAATATACACTAAAAAAAATTACATTAAAAAAAAAAAATCTGATCTAACCACCCGATAAGAGAGTGGTTATGTGGTTATCTTTATATAACTGAGCGAGCTTGATCATTATGTAAACTTACCTGTTAACTTGTTTGCACCGTGACCAATATCACCTAGTTATGTAAGGGTGGCTACGTAACAACCTCTTTAACAGATGATTACGTATCATTACTCTTACAGAAACACTTTCCTAAACAATTTATATATATATATATATTAGATACCTCTCTAAATACTCAAGTGAAAATTTCATCTACCCTCTTTATATTTTAAAATCTTACACTTAACCCTCCCTTATTCAAATTTAGTAATATCAATAGCAAGTTTATAGTAATACACTAAACTTTTGAAAAAACTCTAAGATTTCGTCTAATCCATTAAAATATGCTAATATTGCCCATTTGTTGTTAAATACAATAATGCATCAATTTAAGAACCAAAAACAAATATTTAAAGATCTTAAAGTTTGGATGTAATCCTTGAATTCTTTTTTTTTTTTTTTGAATATGAGATCGTTAAAATAATAATTAGATTTAGTTATTTGGTTATAAAAGTATAGTCCTCAACTTTTTGGTTAATTTATAACTTCTAAATGTACGCCTATTTTAATTAACAACCTAAGACGTGCGAGCACATCTCAATTTTATGATATTTTTAAATTTAATTATTAATTTTAAATTTATTAATTATTATATTTTAAATTTATGCATTTTACTAAAATAGAACATAAAAAAAAATTGAATTGTGATAAAGAAGAAAAAAAAAATACTGTTAATTTAATAATAAAATTCAAAATATGTATTTTTTTTTTCTAAAAAGGCATTATATTTAAACCCAAAAATTCATTCAGAAGTTATATTCTGATACGACACTTAAATCAAATAATATATCATAGGAAGAGACGTAGGAAGTAAAAAAAGGTCCTTTGTTCAAGGTTGACGAGGAGGGGAGGAAAGTAATTGGGTTCTATGGTCAAATGAAGGCAAGGAACCACCTAAAAACAAAGTTTAGAAGGATAAAATATATAATTAATTAATGAATGACTGAGAAAAAAAGGTGGGGAAATTTGACAACACAACAACTAGTGCACAAAGCAGCCAGACATGTGTCTACGTCTGTGTTTAGTTCAAGAATTGCTTACTGAATGGTGAAGTAATTGCTTACCTATGTGCCTTGACTTTGTGACTACAACAATAGGAAATTCTACTTTGTCCAACTGATGTTAAACGTTTGGGCTAGAAGCGTGACTATGTTACTGTTGTTAGTAGGTTAATAATCCACTTAATTATATAATTTTTAAATGACCCATCAAAGTACCATTAATATGTGACAAATTCTCATCCAAGATTTTTTTAAATGATAAATTATTATTCATGAAAGTTTAAATACCCAATACTCACTTATCAATTAAAGTTAGAAATGTATTTTTTATTTTTTTTAATAAAAATATTAAAATATAAATTTAAAATAATAATAATAAATTTTAAAAAAATTAATAAATAAAATAAATATTTTAAAAAGTGGTTACCGTCGCTAGCAGTGTTGTTGGTGGCCATGATCATCATTAACTTTATTAGGTGACCGAAAACAACTACCTGATTTTATTGACGATCGGATCTAGTCGTTTTTGTCATCTAAAATGGTCGGTGTTAATTAGAATTATATAAGATAAATTATTAGATAAATAGGATTTAAATTTAAATAAATCTAATAAAAAGTTTGTATAAAGGGGAGAACATTCATATTCTAAGGGGGGGACTATTGAAATTTCCCAAAAAACAAACTAAAACCCTCAAAATTATAATTTTAGAATTCCTCTAAAGTTTTAAAAATAAAATTTTGAGAAAATTGAGATAACCGAATCACTAAAGTCTATTTTAAAAATACATCGCCGAAATGTATCGAAAAAGAGTACTATAAGAGTTGAATATATAAATACATATCTTGAGGGGACTTTAAATATAAAACGACATACTTATTTTGTTTTATTTTTAGTTTTTATTTTGTTATGTTCCATATATATATATATGTGTGTGTGTGTGTGTGTGTGTGTGGTGTGTTTATATGCATATGCTATATATTGCATAATGTATATATTCTTTGTATGTTATATGTTGTTTTATATTTTATATTCTACATCTATTATGTATATTTTTATTGTATGTGTTATGTAATATTATGTACATAGGTGTTACACTGTATGTATGTAATAAGTATTCCATAAATTATATTTTTTTATATATGTATATTAATGTTGTAATTCCCTGTATATTGTATTATATATATTATATTCTATTTTAAATAAATATATTTGTATATATTTTATTATGTACTATATATTGTATGTGTATAATAAGTATTTCACCAATTATATATGTTAGTATACTTAATAACTAGTATTTAGGTGTTAGGCTTTGTGTGTATTTTGTGCATTGTACATTTTATTATGGATTCATAATTACACAAATTAAGTTGATTCCCCTGACAGTGAGAGGACGGGATATGCCTCCTTGTCACCCAAGTTTCAAATCACGCAGGGGAGAGATACGGAGGGGTCTGGCCGCGATTACTGCATATATTTAACTTACCATACATAAATATATATATATATATATATATTATTTTACATACATATTAATGTATTATATACTGTACATACATATGCATTGTTTATATCATACTCTGTGCATTATATTAGTTAATAACATTTTATTATGTATTTTATCTATACAGGAATTGTGCATTGTATTATAAATTATATTATACATGCATATCCAGTGAAGGAAGTAGATTGAATGGGCGGGCTGGACTGCTATTTCCCTTTTCCTGGCTGGGCTACATACTGTTTATTGGGCGGGCTGCTTTTACTAGTTTTAACTATTATTTTATAAATATAATTTTTTCTACCCAAATTTTGTTTTACAAGATTTATTTATTTATTTATTTATTATAAATTTGTTTAAGATTAGATCAAATGTATAAGGGTGTATGTTTAAGGGGATGTCATTTTTTTTTCTCTTCCTCTATTTTTATTGTTTTATTTTATATTTATCTTTATAATGTGAATGCTTTATCTTTGTACGTATTGCATTGCATGATAATTAAAATGAGGGTATATGTTTAAGATGATTTATCTTAGACTCACCGACAAAAATTTCTGCTATCTTCATTGATGATATGATATGGACAATGTAAAAAAAAAATTAAAAAAGAAATTTTAATGTGGTTCAATCCAATAATAATAATAATAATAATAAAACTATGTTTATAATGTAGTGCTAATCTAATGTTATAAGATATATTGAAAATAATGTGTGTAGAAGTAAGTAAATAATTTGATGTCTTGCTAGTGTGTCTATGTATCACTAAGTTCGTCCTTATGGATCCCTTTTTCCTTGTATTAATCACGTATATTTATAGGACTTAAAATGAGAAGTTATATTCAAATATAAATATCTCGAAGTTCCTATCTCAAATATGATTTCGAGGGTTTGTTCATATTCTAATTGAACTAGAACATATTATTTATAATAACAAATTTATCTTAATTAGGAAGGAGGAGGTATCTTTGTTAAGATAGGTGTCTTTTAGTAAATCATATTTCTTTACGCTGTAAACATTTTGTATATTAATAAAGGTAATTTTCAGTTGATTATGCATTGTCACTTTTTTGTATGGGTGTATTTATGATATATTTGTGTAATCAGCATATTTTTAGAATGACATAAGCGAATCGAGAGATTCAGATGACTGATTATATTTTCTCTATGTAATCAAAAGGTGATCACTCTAGAAAACATCCGTAAATCCAATATTACTTTGCTTAGGGCATAAGTAATGGTGCTAGGACTTTCATCATATAGAATGACCATACTAATAAGTGGCGATAGTTTTTATATGTTGAAGCTATTGCTTGTAGTTTGATACAGTGCATGGATACATGTTGTGTATTAGGCATGTTTACTATACTAAATTAACAAAAAGATTTCATATAGAAGGTGTCTCTTTTGTCTATATAATATATATTTTTAATTTGGTGGTATAAGTAATCCTTTTTTATTTAAAGACATTAAACCATCTTATGCAATTTAACACAATTTAATATGCTACCATAAATGGAGTTACAATAAGAGTGGTGATTGGTTGTACCAAGATCTATATGAAGGCTATGGTGTAGCATCCCAGATTAGACAAGCCCTTAGGAGTAGAGTTTTGGGGATAGAAATGAGATTCAAGAATAGATTGAGAGTCTAGAAGAGTTTAGGGGTGAGATGGTAAGTTCCCAGAGCTGTGTGGCCTTCGTATGATTAATGTAGCATCCCAGATTAGACAAGCCCTTAGGGATAGAGTTTTAGGGTTAGAAATGAGATTCAGGAATAGATTGAGAGTCTAGAAGAGTTTAGGGGTGAGATGGTAAGTTCATAGAGTTGTGTGACCTTTGTATGATTCTTTTAGGGAGGTTTCAATCATACGAAGCGTAGAAAATGAATTATATTCATTTTCCCTGGTACACTCCGGTGCACCTTGCCCTGCACGCCCGTGCAGGTGGGTAGAAAAAAAGAGAGAGACGAGAGATTAAATTTATTTCTCACCTATTTCAGTCGAAGTTTCTTTTTGTTTCAGTAGCTCCCAGCCCTAGACTTGATTTGCAGCCACCAGCAGGTCCCAATCCAGTAAGAGAGCCAAGAGATTAGCTTGAGAGATAGACATTCCAGCAGTCATGTCCAGAGGTAAGTGTTTCTTACTTCTTCCTTGTGTTTCCCAGCTTGCTTTGATGACTGAGGTTGTTTGAAAATGCTTGTTTACGTTTCCAATATGATATGAGATATGTGTATAATGATATGTGATGTTTGAGATGCTTATTTCCACCCAAGAAACATGCTTGTTTTGCTTGTGTGTGTTAGTGAGGGAAATGCTAGATTTCCATGGTGGATTCAACAGTAGTTGATGGTTGATAAAATTGATGCTTAATAAGTGTATATTGGAGTGCCTGGAATGTGTGTTTTCAATTAATTTGATTTTAGTTGAAAATGGATGGGTTCCTGCAAGTTCCAAGTGAGCCATGTCGATGCAGAACAAGACACATGCCCGTGTGCCCGCAAGAGCACGCCCGTGTGTCCTTGTTTCTGTAAGGACACGCCCGTGTGCACGAAGTACGCATGACCTGCTTACAGAAGGCACGACCGTGTGTCCTGAAGGACACGACCGTGTGCTTGAGTTTTCAGTGAAATGACCAGAAATTCCAGAAGCATGCACGATCGACTGCACAGCCAGCGCACGACCCCGTGCGTCTGGGCACACGCCCGTGTGCCTTTGCCATGCACGCCCTTGTGTGTGTCATGCACGACCGTGTGCCTTGTCCACATGCCCGTGCAACAGCAAAATTCTCCAGAATTTACAAAAAATGAGTGATAAAGCATGAGAAACTAAATTAAAAGCTAAATAACAACAGAAAAGCAAGAAATCAGTTGATAATTGCTGCATGAGCATATCACAGCATGACATGTAGCTTGAGAGAGGATCAAGGGATCCGAATTCAGTAGATTTCAGCATTCAGAATCTGATATACAGGTTAGAGTTTTGGTAAACTCGAGGGGACATCTGTGAGATTCAGCTTTCTGACACCAGTCAGATTGTTCAACATTTTATTTTCAGCTTTCTAGCTAGTAGTTAGACTGTCCAACCCACATGGCCAAGATGTCGAATCTCTGTGTTCATCAACTTGATCAGCACAGCAGGTACCTTCGGATACATTTAGATATTTAGACGCATGCATATCAGTTATTTTCAGCTAGCATGACATAACATACACATCATGCTATGATTACTTAATAAACAGATAACCAATAATCAGTTTTAGCGCTAGCAAGTGACTAGATGTATGATTAGGGCAGAGGTTAGGTACGTTATTGCTTGTGTATTGCTTGCTTGTGTTGAGGGAAGTAAGGAATGCTTACTAGGTGATCTTTATCACTCATCCCTCTCATTTTTCCTTCCTTTTCAGGTCAGTTTGCTGCTGGCGAGGAGCGAGTGGATCGAGGCTGATGGAGAGGACCACACACACAGTTTCCAGTTTGTATTTTCAATTTTGGCCTGTTGGGCTTTGTATTTTTGTACATTTTATAAATTTGTACAAAACAACTTTATATTTATGAAAAAGGCCATTGGGCCCATTGTACAGTTGTAAATTTACATTTCAGTTTCAGTTTCAGCTTCCGCAAATGCGCAATGTAACTAGTAGCAGTAGTTTTATTTTCGTAGGATTCTCGTCGCGTGTACCCAAGTTTTCAATTTATTAATAAGAGAACCTTATTATTCAGCAGTAGAGGTACGCGTGGCGGCAGGTCTTACATATGGTGTGCCAATAGAAGATTTTTCACTGTCGAACATAGGAGAAAGGTTTCTCTAATAAGGTCGCTGACGAAAATGTAGGACCATATGAGTTTGTGGTCTTAGTAGGATAAGGTTAATACCAAATTTGTGAAAGTCGTATCAAAGTTAAATTATAATTATAGGGAACTCTTCAGGTAATTTACCCAAAAAAAAAAAACTCTTCAGTAGATATCATTTACGTATCTTTCCCTCAAGAGATACAATTTGACAAAATGATTTGTATTATACATCAACTGTTAGGTTGATCAGACTTAGAGGTGTTAATTAATATTGTACTAAATGACTAGTCATAATGGTTTGTTAGAGTCTGTTTGTGGTCTGTGCCTGAAACCCAACTAGATTTAGATACTACTTGATTAGTAGAAAACTTAAGGTTTACATACATTAAAAGTCTATCAAAATCTAAAGGTGTCGAGTTTGTTAACCCTAATGGGAAGTATGAATAAAGTTGTAACTAACTTATCAAATCCAAGAGGATTAGGTTAAATGTCAAGGTTTGATTTTGGTCTATTACACGATTATGCATCTCTTACATGCACACTTGTATCTTATTACCAAGTGAGAGTGCTTGACACATCTTGAGTCATACGTTTTTTTATGTTTCATATACGCCCATGCTTACATACGATGGTTTAACTGTCAATTATCTAAAAAATACCTATTTTAGCATTATCATGAGAAATCAAATAAGCACTATACATATGGTCATACGTGTGCATGTTATGATCATATGTCATGAAAATCAAGGCACATATCTGTGGTTGTTTAAAACATACGATTGTATATGATCATTTTTTATAAATAAATAATTATACTTTATCCATCAATATATATACTTATACTCCATGTGATTAAAAAAAAAAACCCTTGTGGGGTCTTTTAATGCTACAAATGATAATAAGTCAGATCCACCATGTCTGTAATGCTAGTAGACTTTATCCCCAAAATGTAAGACAAGAACAAGCACAAGCACAAGTCATTGCCCACCTACCTCAAAAAGCTTAGTGGAAACCTTTATGCAGAACAAGGGATACCGACACTTTGAATTCAATGATTATTATATCTCCAGGCACGACTTTAGACATTGCCCTTCTTATAAGTTATGATTTATTATACCATTCAGCTTCGTCCATCCCCAATTTTTTATAGGGTCATTTAATTGCATTCAGTAATATCATATATCATGAGTATATTCATTTTAAATCAATCAAAAATAACATAATTTCTTACCATTTCAGGCTTTCTCCGGCCAGCGAATTCTTTGATCAAGAATGTCTATCCATCGATGTCCCACTTTAGCTAGGTAACTCAACTTCCCCCGCATTTAAATTACCTTTTTCTCACACACAAAACCATATAAAATCATAAACTCGACTATTATTTATAGTACTATATATTGAAATGAAATGCTGCACAAAATATTTATCCATGCCTTAAAGTTAAACACATAAAAATTCAAATAAATGTACATACAACCTAACTCAACATGTATTTCACCTAACTCTGTTGACTATTTTTTAAGGCCTTTCACATTTGCATTATTGATCTGTCACTTTAGTCACAACAGTCTTATCTCTCCCTCAATCAGTCTCTATCACTCGCAAACATACGATGTATACAGATATTTCATCACTAGTTCTCCTATCCTTTCTCCTTTCTCTCTCCCCCCAATAATTCTTTCCCTCTCAGGCAGGCAAATTTGAGCAACGATTACATTATTCCAAACTTTCTAAGCAAACCCATTTCAGCCTCAAATAAGGTAGCTCGAGACTACAATATTGTTTCGAATAATGTGTGTGGACGGTGTGTCTGTCTGTATTGTGATACACAAGTAGTTGATTTTGAATTATTAGAGCTCAACAAATTCACGTGTATCAACTTTGACCACACTCGCAGAAAGTGGAGCTCAATGAAATGAACATCAATCGCCAAAAGTGCTTGTCGAGCCATTTTTCTCGCATTAATTCTCATTTTCTGCCCACCCACCTCATTACAAGGTTAACGTAATGAAATGGTCAAATAAAATAAAGATATATGGACAAAATTTGAAACCATTATTGTGGATAAAGGATGTTGAAAAGGGAAAGAAGCTTCGATTAAGGGTGGATGTTGAGAAGAGTTCACATGTGTTGAGAGTTTATTTCCCTAGAGAAGAAAGCTATGTTTATGGTCCAGAAATGTAAATTGTTGAAATGAAAAGGACTAAATGGTAGTTGTAATAGTAACCAGTTGACTTCTATAGCCAAGTCTATATTTTGTAGGCTCTTAGCTACAATTTGATTGAAAATGGTAAAATTTTTCTCGATTTTGTGACCTTGTTTGTTTCTTGAGAAAAGATAATAATAATTATTTATAAATCATGGGAATTACAAATGTTACTATATATATATATAACAAAGATATCTTTGCATGCCCACCACTTGAGAGGACTCTGCTATCGCTTTCGTCTTTTGAAATGATTTCCACTTAGACAAAGACTCACCTCTTGTCTCTCTCATAAACCAAGCAAACGAGAGAATATCAATCCCAAACCTGAGTAAGAAGAAGAAGAAGAAATAGAAACCTGCAATGGCTCCTCAACTTTTATCTTTCACCAATCCTATCAAATGCCCCTTCCCACCATTTTCTGAAATTCTCTTGATGACTAGATCATTCCATAGAAAGGAAACCAAAAGCCTTTACCCCTTTCAGTACAAACCCTTTTCTCCAAAAAACTCTAGAACATTCAACGGATGTTCTTCAGCCTCAAAATTGGAAACTCCAAAAGTTCTAAAAGCAGTAGAAGAAGAAGACCGAGAGTTTGAAGAAGTAGAGATAGATTTTGAAGAAGAAGAAGAAAAGCCATTAAACGAGATGTGGAAAGAAATCCAAGGCTGCAACAACTGGGAAGGACTTTTAGACCCCATGAATTCTCATCTTCGCAGAGAAATCGTTCGCTATGGCGAATTCGCTCAAGCCTGCTACGACTCTTTCGATTTTGATCCTCATTCCAAGTATTGTGGCACTTGTAAGTACCAAGGCTCCCAATTCTTCGAAAAACTCCATATGGCCAATTATGGCTACCAAATAAGCAGGTATCTTTATGCAACTTCGGACGTTAATCTTCCAAATTTCTTCCAAAAGTCCCGGCTGAGCAAAGTTTGGAGCACCCATGCAAACTGGATGGGCTACATCGCCGTAACCACCGATGAAGAAGAGGTCAAACGGCTGGGAAGAAGAGACATTGTCGTTGCGTGGAGAGGCACAGTTACTTATCTTGAATGGATTTATGACCTCAAAGATATTCTCTGCTCGGCAAAATTCACCGACGATCCCTCCATCAAGCTGGAGCTCGGATTTTACGATTTGTACACCAAGAAAGAAGACTCCTGTGTCCATTGTTCCTTCTCCGCCCGCGAACAAGTCCTCGCAGAAATCAAAAGACTCCTTGAATACTACGATGGAGAAGAAATCAGCATCACGTTTACAGGCCACAGTCTCGGTGCAGCGTTGGCGCTAATTAGTGCCTATGACGCTGCAGAGTTGGGTCTCAATTTCACCAACGATGTCGAATCAACAAGAAAAGAAATACCAATAACAGTTTACTCCTTCGCCGGTCCTCGAGCGGGGAACCTCAAATTCAAAGAGAGATGCGATGAGCTCGGAGTTAAGGTGCTGAGAGTCGTTAATGTTCATGATAAAGTCCCAACTGTGCCGGGAATTCTCGCGAACGAGAAGCTTCAGTTTCAGAAGTATTTAGAGGAAGCTACAAGTTTTCCATGGAGCTACGCGCATGTTGGAGTAGAGTTTGCATTAGACCACAGTCACAGTCCATTTCTAAAAGACACTAAAGACTTAGCGTGCGCGCACAACCTCGAGGCGCTGCTGCACTTGATCGATGGCTACCATGGCAAGGACAAGAGGTTTGTGTTGGCAACGAAGAGGGACATCGCGCTTGTGAACAAATGCTGTGATTTTTTGAAGAGTGAGTACGGTGTTCCGCCCCATTGGCGACAGGACGAAAACAAGGGACTGGTGAGGAACAGCGACGGCCGGTGGGTACTGCCGGAGAGGCCGAGATTGGAGGCTCACCGGCCAGAAGACACGGCCCACCACCTCAAAGCAATCCTGAAAATAACCACTGTTACCACCGACGGTTCTCCTCAACTGGGGGCAATTTGATAATGTAGCACCGAAGGTAACTTTCAACTAATAATTAATTAAATGACTACTAGAAATAATTAGACTTTTAATTGTTGTATAATATAAATAATGTCATGAAATATCGTTCTATGAAGAAGATTATATTTCTAATGTAGTTGAATTGATTTGATTTGTGTCACTTTTTCCCTTCAATATTTTGGTAAATCTATTGCCTAACCTAATCAAGGCTAATTGATTGTATCTTATATTAAAATATTTAATCAATTTGTAAAAATGACTTGTGACACCCCAATGCTTATACGTATTATTCTGATTATCCTCAGTTACTATCGCACTCCTAATACAGTTTTCTGAAAACCATTCTATATGCATATTATATTATTTTATAATATATTATAGCATTAAATGTTCTGCATAACCTTCATATACATGAATATACCAAAAATATTGTATAACATGTTAAAAATATCATATATTATTATTTTATAAAATAAACTATATATTTTATACATATAAACAATACAAATATATATATAAATACATGTGAAAGCTTTAAACAAAGTTACATGAACATTATACAGTATTATAAAAACTATCATATTTTTTGCTATTTAACAGCATCTATAAATATACATAATACTACACATCATATACATAAGCACTATATAAAACATGCAAACCTAACATGTTAGCTACTAAAAACTGTATCCTGCTTCATAATCATCTCATGTTTCAACTCAGTCTCTAATCATTGATTTGCAAAAGAAAAAAAAACTTTGGAGAATGAGTCATGAGTCATTCAATAAGTATCTCTTATCTCTATGCACAAGTAAGTTCATATTTCTTTTTATCTTCATGATTTATTATGAAACTCTATATTTTCTTCCTAGTCTTGTTTCTTAACTTATACCGTTATTGATCTCTTTTCCTTGCTTATCTTATTTCTTATCTGATAAACTTTGTTTAGCTTATTTCTTGACTTATAATTTTTTTTTTATTTATTATGTTGTATATATGTTGATTTATGTCATGGTATATAAATATATATTATAGTATGAAATATTTATATTTCGTGACTTGTCACACTTTCATTTTCTTTTTTTGACTTATTATCTTTTCCCTTTTATTTTTTATTATGATAACTTTATTTTGTAGTACTTGTGATTGGTCACAAGTCTTTTTCCTGGTCTCCTGTGTTATTTTGTTTCTTGCTGCTTATATTATCTGATATTCTTTACTTTTTTTCTTGTATTATAAGTTTTACTTTACTTGACTATTACTTATCATAATCTTTTTGCTTTGTTTCATTTTATGTTGTGCATGACATATCATGTAATGCTAATAATACATGATATCTTATTATCTTTACTTTTTATTAGGTTTTGTGTATACAAAAATAGTTTTTGATTATATGTTTTGTATATTTATCGCTAAAGTTTTTGATTTTATAGCTTTACTATTTCTTCTTATTAAATTCTTTACACTTGTATAAAATTCTTATTTGGGTGATGTGGTTTCTACTTATTAACCTTTTCATACTTGCATATGCTTCAGACTTTGATTCTATAATTTTGTACTTATTACACAGCTGTGATTCTTCAAGATGCGTGGTCATGCATTAGCACGCAGTCGTATCCTTACATCGCACCGGCCTACAGACTCTCACTCTTACATGATCGTTACCCCTAGGCATGGTCTTGCAAAACTAGAACACGCACACGATTGTGACCTTAGAATGCACAATCGTCATATGTCAAAGGAATATAAAATACATGCTACGAAAACAAAGAAAAGACGTAAGAAATTACTTACCTCTAGTTTGGATGCTATCTTTTCTCTTGAATTCTTGCTTAATTTCTAGCTTAATCTGCTAGCCTTGGCTGATCTCTCTTTGATTTGGGGTTAGGGTTGGTTGAGAAGGAAGAAGAAGATTTAGGTAAGCCTTTTTTGAAAAGTGGAAGAAACTTTGCTATATATATGATGGTAAAACAGTCGAGATGCACCATCATATGTCTTTGGGATACATGATCATGTATCTGAAAAATTTTAGTTGTAAACCTTTTTTAGTCGATAATTATTTACAAATTTTGTCTTTGGAAAGCAAAGATGGATAAACAAGTTATTGATGGATTGTCTAATCAAAGAATAATATTAAATGTTTATAAAAATTATACTAATTTATTCATACAAATTGATTTAATAACATATAATCGAATGGTTTTTAAATATAAAAGGCCAAAGAATTTATTCCTACCTAAGATTTTTCTAAATGACAACCTCCCACCTAAAAATTTTTTAAAAACTAAATACTCTTCTTGTTGACTAAAATCAATGATTAAATTTAACAGTCAACCGTTAAATTAAACTAATCAAATGAATATTTTTTATCTTTTAAATAAAAAATTCAAAATTAATTTCATAAAATCATTAAAATATAAAATAATATTAATATAATATTAAAGTAATAATGATAAATTTAAAAAATTACAAAATAATTCAAAAATAAAAAATAAAATTCTAAAAAAGATAACCACCACCACCAATAATAATTAAGTTAGGAGTATTTGTTTAATACAGTTATTTCTTGATATATATATAAAGAGAGGAGTTATCTATTTTTGAATAGAAGTTGTCTCTCTCTCTCTCTCTCAACAAAAAAATCTCTCGATAATCACTCAAAGAGACAATAAAGTAAAGGGATTTTCTATTTGTTTTCGTAGTGAGAAGATAAATTATAAAAATATCTATTTAGGTTATGAATTTTAACATAAAATTTGTTATATTATCATGATTATATCGAATGATTCTTGATATATAATAATTTATTAACTCTGCTTGAATTAAAGGTTCCAACAAAATATACATTAAATGGTATTTAACATCGATTAGAAAATTAATATTATATGCTTTTGTGATTGCTTTAAAAATACAAATGGATTTTGATTTTGAGTACTATTTTGCCCTTTAATTGTTTCTTTTTCTTTTTCCTTTGTCATTGGCATGAATCCACAAATAATTCGACATTACGATATCCTTACTGCCCCGAAGAACAACGTGAACACTTTGATTGACTTGATCCAGAAATGGCAGAAGGCTATATATAACTAATTGAGATTCCTCTTCATTTTGAATATTTTATAATTTCAAAATAAATAAAATAATAAAAAAATTCAAAGCACACCCATCGCGTGCTGCATAATGCTATGCTAGGTTTCTGTGTTCTCTCACCAACCACCACGCCACTTCCCCACAAGTTTTTTTCCATTTCCCACGCGCGTTCCAGAGCGTGTGACACACTTTCTGTCGTAGCAAGACAACAGTGAAAATAATGTTTAATTTTAAAAAAATATATTAAATTCACAGATAACAAGAATATTTTATTTTAGGGAAGATAATAATAATAATTATAAAATATTTGAAAAATTCTTTAAATTTCACAATATTTTATTTTAAAATTTTATTAAATAACTTTTTGTATGATCTTTTAAATTAATTTTGATAAAAAAATTAATAAAAATATTATTGAACATAAGTAGAAATATTATCAATATTTAATCCAATGTCTATGACATAATATAAAAAAAGTTGAAAAATAAAAATCTTAGGATTGCTATCAACTATAAATAGAAATATTTTTACCGAATGTCAGTTAAAACTAAACCATTCATAAATCAAATTATAATTTTTAAACAGTTTAGTATGGTTTTACAGTTTAAATAAATCACACACACTCTTATATGATGCAATAAATAAGAAGTCACATTAAATTATATATATTTACAAAACATACACGAAAATATGATAATTTTTCAAACAAGTTATAAGAAATATTTTTTGTAATATATTTTATAAAAAAAATATATTTACACCTGTAAAATACTGTTTATAACTTTGTTCAATAAAAAGTTATTATAATATTTTAAATTTTAAGAACAAATTTATAATTAATTATATTTTTATTATAATATTTAAATAAAATAATATAAATATCTTTTAATTATTAAAATGGATAATTTAATTTAATTTTTTAAATTTAAACGATGAAAAAATCATGGTTAAAAGACTTAATCTAACCTAAGGTTTTTCTTAATGGCAAAATTTTATTTTTCAATTTTTTAAAAGTCAAGTGCTCATCTATAAAACATTTTTTATTTAATACTTTGGTATTTTTATGAAATAATTAAAATGCCTCCGATAAAAATAATTTTAATAAAAGTATTAAATAATAATAAAAAATTTTACTTACAAAAAAAAAAAAAAAAAAAATTTTAAATTTTAATAAAATATTAAAAAATATTTTTTTATAATAAATAATAGTAAAAAAAACCATCTGATTCTATTGGCAACTAAATGTAACCACCTTGTTAATAAAAATGGTTAGATTTAATTACCCTCGCCATGAATGATGGTCAAAAATGAACTGTCTTGTTCCTAACAACTGTTTTCAATCATTATTTATGACGAATTTGATCAAAATGATGGGCAAAAACGGTTTGTCTTGTTCTCAATGACTATTTTTAGCTATCATTTATGGCGGACTAGCCACCTTTGACAAACAAAAAAGTCAGATTAAATTGTTAACCAAACTTTTTTTAATCACTTGATTCAGTTTTCAATAACTCATATAATTGTTTTTAATTTAAATTTTTATATATTTTATTTTATTTTAATATATAATATTTTTATAAAATTTATTTTATTATTTTTAATATTTTGTTAGAAAAGATAAAAATATTTTTATAATTATTAAATTTAATCAATAAACGAGGTGTTTAACTTTTAAAATTATAAAAGGTCGAAGAAACCTTGAATGAGATTCCTTTGGCCAAAAATCATTTATTAGAAGTTGGGCAGGAATTTTCACAATTTCTGCACGGCACCAAGCTGCAAACCTTAACAAGAAAAACGATAGATGTAGGCCAAATGACTTATTAGAATCCCACTTTTCTGGTTTGTAAAAACTAAAATCTCATTTTTTAATCAAATTTTAACCAAATTTTATCTTTTATAATTTAATGATTAAAATATCTTTTAATAAATAAAAATTTATAATAAAATTATAAAATAAGTTTTAAATATAAAAATTTTAAAAAAATGTTTTAAATAATTTTAAAAATTTTAAAAATATATTTAAAAATATTAAAATTAAAAAAAGAAAAATAACAAAGTGGCTATGGTGGCTATCGATAATGAAATCAAATAACCGTTTTCAACTATCTAGTTCTAAGGGAGGCCAAATCTGGCCTTCTATAATGGCAGAAAATGGTGGGTGGGACAAAGGAACACTCTTTTCAGTTGTTTTTGGCTTCTT
Source organism: Anacardium occidentale (assembly GCA_026122585.1). Taxonomy (NCBI): domain Eukaryota; kingdom Viridiplantae; phylum Streptophyta; class Magnoliopsida; order Sapindales; family Anacardiaceae; genus Anacardium; species Anacardium occidentale. The sequence continues at coordinate 92,592 of JAJEJH010000325.1, read as the reverse complement.
TTTCTGGTTGAAGGGGCCATATTTGGTCGTCTTCATCACAACAGGAAATGGTCAAATTTAATCACCTCCACCGAATGAGGAAATTAGATTATTAGGTGGTCAAAAACGGTTATCTGATTCTGTTATTAACAGTCACTGTTGTCGTTATAATGTTTTCTGTTTTTTAGTTTTTAAAAAGTTTATGTTTATATAAATTTTTTTTATTATTTTATAAAATTTTAATTTTAAAATATCAAAAATACTCTTAAATTATTATTGTTTATAATTATATTTAATAATAAATTTGATAAAAAAGATCGGGATTTTAAGTTTTACAAAGCTGTGACGGGATTTGTCCCTATCTTAAATCCGTGGTCCTTTGGCCATAGATCTATATAATACTGAGAGTTACTGTGTGACCATTTTATCCACGATACTTGTGTAGCACGTGAGACCATGCATTGCTACCTCAGTTATTCCATAGATTATTTTGGTCAACTTGTTGCTTAAGGGTATAATAGTAACTTCAATATAATTGTTTAAAGAATTACGAGGCGAGTCTGTCAGCTAATGAGAGTACAGCGGCGGTGGGGGAAAATTTAGAAACATATAGACCGACGCAGCTCGTTTGGGCGTATTTCTCGATAACGCCGGCTTACGAAACTCAATGTCAACCTCTTCATAAATTACGCGTCGTTCTCAACACGACTTAGCCCCTGTCTTCTGTCTGATCGGCCACTGTCACCTCCGCAACTCGGCTGCCGTTTCAACCAGGTTAACAACAAGCATCACCACTAAGAATGTCTGTTGCCACCTGCGTCTTTGCTTCCTCTCTTTGCCTTCCCAGCAACAACAACAACATCAGTAACTTCAGCCCAAAACTCAACCTCCACCGCCCCTCTCCTCTCCTCCTCCGCCACCACCTCCTCCTTCCGTCCGCCAGCATCACCGCCTCCACCAAAACCACCTCCCCTTTTCTTGTCTTCTCCTCTGGAGGCGACGATAACAACAGCATTAACAACAATAATAACGACAACAACGGCAACAATAATAATAATAACAATGGCGGAAATGGGGAGGGTGGAGGAGAGAATGCGAAAGGCAAGAACAGGGAGGAGGCGATGATGGTGTTGGCGGAGGCTAAGAGATCGTTGAAGAGTCTGCCGAAGGACTTGGCGGCGGCGATCCGAGATGGGAGGATCCCTGGGGCGATCTTAACGAGGTATTTTGAACTTGAAAAGTCTGGGTTGTTTCGTTGGTTGATGAACTTTGGTGGGTTTAAAGAGAGGTTATTGGCTGACGATCTTTTCTTGGCTAAAGTTTTTATGGAGTGCGGTGTTGGGATCTTTACCAAGGTTTGGTTTCTATTTTTCAACTCTTTTGGTTGGGTGATAGTGGTTTTCAGGTGATGATGCACGCTTGTTTGTTTGTGTTTTTGTTTAAAATGGTTGTTGAAGTATTGAATTTTATGAACTTTTATAAAACTCGTGGGTTTTATAAACAGAGGACGTTGGAAAGAACGAGAATATTTATAATCAATTTCAATTCTAATATGCCGCTCAAGTGCTGCAATTGAACCAAATTGTCTATTTCGATGGATCGGTTGATTAGGGTGACATGGGTTTGCTCCCTCAAAGTGTGTGGTTTGATCGAGGCAGATCTAGTTTCCGGCTTTACAAAGATTGTAGGATTCTGTGGGGGTTCTAGTTGAGACCTTAATGTTGCCTTGTTTGTGAATGAAGACAGGACATGTTAAGGAAGTGATATGATAGTTGCTGAATTACCTGTTGATGATTTTTAGTTATGTTAACAGTGGGGATTGTTTTACGCCCTGCCGTTTTGGAATTGGAGTTCAGAACAATGGCAGTAGCTAAAATGACGGTTCACTGGTAGAGGAATGGATTAAGCCGGGAATGCATCTGAAGTTCCTCTGAGCAGTGAGCTGTAAAAGATTACGTTGAATTACATCTTTTATTAGGACTGCTCTAAGGCTGGTCTTGTTTATTCAATGATGGTCAGTCAAGTAACATCAAAGACATAATATGTATTGACTTTGATGAGAGATCACGTTGAAAAAATTGATCTAAACCAAGGCGGGCTGACAGTCATGTATTTTGTAGCAGTGTTGTTACTGGTATTTGCTGTCAATATGTGATTGCTTGGTACTATGTTTTTGCATAGTCTCAATTGATTTGTTGGTCATGTTTATTTAAGCCATAATAGACAGTAAATCATGGACGTCATGAGAAAACCTTTGTTTTGCTGGATGCTTGACAATGCTTGCTTCTGACCTAGAATCAAAATCTCATAAATGTTAAACTTTTTTTTCGATTTTCCAGACTGCAGCAGAATATGACCGGCGCAGAGAAAATTTTTTCAAGGAGCTGGAAATAGTTTTTGCAGATGTGGTATGGTTCTTTTCTTTCATGATCAATTGTTATAAATTTCCAGATTATTGTTGCTTTAGCTGCAAGGTTGTTATTTCTTAGCTGAAAGGGTAATATGATTTAGGTTTATTTTTTTTAAGTATATCCTATTATTATGTGAATGGGTTGCTCTAATAGCGGGTGCTCAATATTGATGTTCACACTGAGGCAATTTTTCTGATATGTTGCAGTTGTAATTGACTTGATGTTCGTTATTCTTTAGATTTGTCCATTTGGGCACCCTAAATTGAAAAATTCATTGGGTTTTGGGATATAAAATTGAAAAGATGTTATTCTTGTATTGTTCATAAAATTTTTGTCTTGATAATATTATTTTACTTCTGGGGATTGACTTAGGTTTCTAAGTTGAGATACGTATTATCTTCCATAAGTCACTGCTAAAATGACCGAATTACGATTGTAATTCAAGGCCTTTTTTTAAAGTCAATAATATGTGGGATCTCTGTGCCCTGCATTTATGTGTAAGCGTTATCATTTAAATTTTCAATTAATTTTTCTCTTAGGTCATGGCCATAATTGCAGATTTCATGCTTGTTTATCTTCCTGCTCCTACTGTCTCTCTTCGATCATCTGTTGCAGCAAGTGCTGGACCTATTGCCAAGTTCTTCCACAACTGTCCAGATAATGCATTTCAGGTTCCATACTGCCCAAATATTGGAAAGTTTGTTTCTGATAAAATTTGAACTACAGAAGTCAATTGATTTCTGAATGTTCCATGCAGGTTGCTCTGGCCGGAACTTCATATTCATTTTTGCATAGATTAGGTGCCATAGTGGTAAGGAGATATTATTGTGTGTTGCATTTATTCAATTTTAATTTCAATTTTGTTGTGCAGGGTAAATCTTTTTCATTTTGTGTTATTTATATGTATTTTGCAGCGAAATGGGTCTAAGCTTTTTGCAGTTGGTACCACTTCATCACTGGTAAATTACCATTTTTCTTATAGGAAGTTCCTTGATTTCACCACATGCTTCTCTGTTTTTTTTTTTTTTTTTTAATTTTTTTTATTGTTCTCTTTTTGACCTTGGTATGATTTTCATTATCAATGAGGATATATACAGGAACATGACATGTTTTAAAAGAATAGACTAAATTGTGATTCATTTAAAGCCATTTGGTGCAAGGGTCAATTGTTGTATTACTTCGGATAAGAGGCTATCAAGTAATATCCTGACCTTTAACACCCAAAGTGTGCAGCCATGCTCAAGAGAATCCAATTTCAATAATGTGTTCACAAAATTAATAATAGTTTGAATTTGAGGTTTTAATTAGATGAATGTGGTTACTTTAAAGCTTCATGTTGGTATAAAGTAGAACTCTTTATGCGTTGATGAAAAATAAATTTTGCTGTACCATAATTGGAATACAACGATTGAAAGAAATAGGTAAATGGTATCTGTCTTTTTGTTTTTGTCTTGCATCTTCCCAGCAGTAAATTAGTTACTAAAACTCAAGGGTTGGATTAAGTGTTAAGGTGTTATGTATAACAAGCAAAAGAACAAGAATCAATTTAGTGCAAATAATAGCCATGAGAGTAGCATTGGAAAGAAATAATGTGCATCCGAATAGATTCAATTATTAATATAATAAACATTGTATTCAGTTACAAAAATTGTAATACAAGTATTTTGAAAAAAACAAATAGTGGACCCGTTAGTTTACGTATAAGTTAATCTGGCTGTAAGTTTTGACATTCTGAATATACAAGTAATTTTTCTCGCAAAATTCCTTCTCTCATTCTCTCAACCTCATACTCGCTTTTCTCTCTATTGCATTTCTTCTTTTTTTGTACTTAGCCTAATCAATCAACACTTCTTGATCCTGCACACGAACACCACCTCAAATTAGATCTTAAACATTACAAATTAGTATCAGAGCCATTCTCTTTAGCTCAATAAAAAAAAATGAGTAAGAATTTTTTAATTATATATGTTCTAAACATAAACACGAACCCGAACTCGAACTTAAATTAAAAATTTTTTTAATTATATTTTATTAATTATAATTTTTAATACAATATAAATACGAATTATACAAAATGAACATGAATACAAATTGAACACGAACTCAACTCTTGAACCCTGATATGAATCTAAACTTCATTATAAAAATATTTGATAAATAGGAATACGAATCGAATCAAAACGAATAAACCTAAATATGAACATATATATGTTCGTGTTTGGTTCGATTCAAATCTAACCTTACAACCACAAATCTCTTGTATCATGGGGCTAATCCAGTCAATATTTTGCCCTATAGGTACTCTTACTTCCAAAAGGGAAAAATTGAAAGGCTCACTCAAGAGATGCTTACATTTGAGATAATTCAGCTTAGCAAAAGTCCATTTGCCTCCCTGGTGCTTTTGGTTGAGAAGAAAGATGGAAGTTGGTAGTTTTGTGTGGATTATCGACAACTCAACAATCGAACCATTAAAAACAAATACCTAATTCCTATAATCAAAGACCTTTTAGATAAGTTATACAAGGCTAAAGTGTTCCCGAAACTGGATCTCTGTTGGGGGTACCACCAAATACGGGTTGATCTTACAAATGTGGCTAAAACGGCTTTTAGAACTCATGTAGGGCATTTTGAATCTCTAGTAATGTTGTCTGGCTTGACAAATGCCTCGACATTTCAAAATCTCATGAATGATATATTCAAACCCTTTTTTCATTAGTTTGTGTTGGTATTCTTCGACAACATACTCGTCTACAACTTCGATTATTCCTCTTATCTGTAGCATCTTCAGTAGGTGTTAGAAATTTTAAAGCAGCAATAATTGTTTGTAAAAATTTCCTAATGTGACTTCGGGAAGTTGGAGATCACTTACTTAGGCCATTTGATTTCAGGTAGTGGGGTACCTATTGACCTAACTAAAGTAGAAGCGATGAGCTCATGGCCATAGCTAAAGACCTTGAAAGAGCTAAGGGTTTTTTTGGGTTTGACCGGCTATTACCGTTGGTTTATTCGAGATTATGGAGCCATTAGCCAACCATTAATAGATTTATTAAAAAACGGGCAGGGGGATGGAATTCTGCAGCCAAGTAATCTTTTATTCAACTCAAATAGGCCTTAACTTCTGCTCTGATATTAGCCCTACTAGATTTTACTGTTGAGTTTGTCCTTGAATGTGTGCTAGTTTGGAGGGTATAGGCGTGGTTTTAATGTAGCGTGGCAGACCTATCGCCTTTCTCTCTAAGAGCTTGGGCCCCTGAAATCAACAGTTGTTGGCTCATGAAAGGGAACTATTTGCGATTATGATGATAGTTGGGGACATTACTTGGAACACCTCAGTTTATCATAAAAACCGACCTCCAAAGCATTTGACATCTTTTGGAGCAACGCCTCCATACTTATGTTTGACAAAAAGGTGTCAAAACTTTTGGGTTTGGATTATGTAATCCAATATAACAAAAGGCAAGATAATGAAGTAGCTAATGCTCTTTCGAGGAGGCTCAACACTACTCATCTTTCATATATCTCCTCATGTAAAGTGCCTGCTTGGATTATTGATGTAATGGCTTCCTATGAACTAGATGAGCTAGCTGCCAAGCTCATTCCTACCCTTACTATTGTCCAGCCTTAATGCCACCTTACTCTCTCGAATCGGGTGTATTGTATTATAAAGACAAAATTTATGTTGGCAGCAAAGAGGGCCTCTAAGAGAAATTGCTGGAAGTGTCTCATGAATCTTCGATAGGGTGACACTCAGGAATTCAAAGCACTCTGCCGAGACTGAAACAATATTTTTTCTGGCCTGGTCTCCAATGCATTGTGATATAATGGGTTTTGATGTGTGACACATGCCGATGATGCAAGTCTGAGACTCTGGCATATCTAAGTTTATTATAGCCTTTGTCTATTCTAGATCGATCATGGCAATCTGTTCCAATGGGCTTTATCACCAAATTACCGAAGTCTCAGGGATTTGATACAATTTTGGTTGTGGTTGATTGTTTGACCAAGTGTGGCCACTTCTTTTCTCTATCACATCCCTTCTCTGCTGCCATTGTAGCTGAAGTTTTATGAATGGAGTGTTTAAACTTCATGACTTACTAGACTCCATCATTTCCAACAGGGACAGAATCTTTACTGGCCAATTTTGGCAGTCCATCTTTTCCGCCTTGGGTACCAATCTCAACATGTCCACCACCTACCATCTTTAATCAGGTTGCCAAACGGAGCGTGTCAACAGGTGTATAGAAGCGTTTTTGTGTTGTATGTATTGTGGACAACTACGACAGTGGACTAGGTGGTTGTACCTTGTTGAATGGTGGTATAATACTTCCTGTCATACATCCTGAAAATTGTTCCCCTTCCAGGATTTATATGGGTACCCACCTGCTTTACCCATTCTTCCCCCTAAGGCTTTGTAGCTTATCGATTGAAGTTGCTGGAATCTAGTTCTATACATCTTATAGTTCATGTTTCCTTGTTGAAAAAGAAGATCGGGGACCAGATTGTGCCGGTGACTGCATTGCCTATTGTAACAGTTGGTGAGTTCATAATTCAACTAGAGAAGATTGAATTCCAAAATTACTGTTAGGCAAGATGCTTTTGTGCAGTAGGTTTTGGTTAAATAGTTGAATATGGATAATATTGATGCAACTTGGGAGGATCTATCCTTTATGGAATCACAGTTTCCAGCCTTTATTCACTTCTGGGGACAAGAGTGTGCCAAAGGGAGCAGAATTTTTACGTGTAACAGGCAAAAGAAAAAGAATCAATTCAGTGCAAATGATAGCCATGAGAGCGGCATTGGAAATAATTAATATGCAGCCAAATAGATTCAGTTATTAATATAAATAAACATTGTATTCAGTTACAGATATTGTTATACAAGTATTTTGAAAGAATTTGTTTTCAGTTACAGATAGTGGACCCATTACTTCACATATAAGCCAATCTGGCGGTAAGTTTTGACATTCTGAATATACAAGTAATTTTTCTCTCAAAATTCCATCTCTTATTCTCTCTGCCTCTGACTCTCTTTTCTCTCTATTGTATTTCTTCTTTTTCTATACTTAGCCCAATCAATCAACACTTCTTGATCCTGCACACGAACACCACCTCAAATCAGATCTTAAACATTACATAAGGCCTTTGGTTTCAATGAAGAGATGAATGGTTCCATTCACCTTGGCTAACTTGTGATATTATATGACACAGGTTTCTTAACTTTTAATATTGCAGGATTTGGCTAAAGTCTTCAATATGGGAACTCTGTGAACTTATAAGAATGGTTGGCGATATTTGGATTAAAAAAAAAAGAAAAAGAAAGAGAAAAAAAAAAAAGTATAATACTGGCTTGGCCATAAGTTCAACTCTCCTGATGCACTATAGAAGCTGTCTTCAGGCTAGGTTTTGCTTTTTGCTTTCAATTACTTGTTTTGTGTTTCTCCCTTATTTGAAGAAGTTCTAAAATAATGAGCAATATAAAATAGTTGAGGTGTTTATATTGCTGTTAATATTATTGTCTTTGAGATTTGATTATTCAATTGCTGTACATGCGTTTTGATTCAATTTTGTTGTTTTAGGTTGGTACAGCTGTGACAAATGCCATGATTAATGCACGGAAGGCTGTAGATAAGAATGCTGCTGCTGAAATTGAAAATGTGCCCATATTTTCCACCAGTGTTGCCTATGGTGTTTATATGGCAGTTTCTAGCAACCTCAGGTATGTGAGTTCAGATAAATATCGCTTTGTTCAGATCCTGGTTTTGCTATTATTTCTGGAGCTGCTTTTGCGATTTTTTTTTTTTTTTATAATGATATTGGTAATACATATTATATATGCCACATTGCTTGTTAAATATCTTTACAAAATGATAGCACCAGGATGATATTTGGTAGTTGGCTTGCAACTGATTTATCATTATTATTCTCGTGTTGCATGAGGTCTTTAACTTGATTTTGGCTGTTGAAGGCTCATATAGGCCTCAGTAATCAGTATGATGATCAGAAGTCATCTTTTCTTGTCAAAGCATTTATTTCTAATTTACTGGATCATATTTTCTCAAAATTTCAAGCTAAGACCATCTAAGATCACTTTATCACTTGTGCTAGCCCAAGGATGATAGACCTGCAAATTTCTTTAAAAAAAAAGTTGTCATTGATGATAAATTTTTAGGATGTTGGGGTAAAATATGCCTTAAAGAGTAACCTAAACAAATAGAGAGGATGAGGAAATGGAAGAAGGTTCTTTGCTATAGAAATACTTACGCTGTAGTTGTGTTCGACAGGTACCAAGTGTTGGCGGGTGTTATTGAACAGCGGATTTTGGAGCCCTTACTGCACAAGCACAAGCTCATACTCAGTGCACTTTGTTTCGCTGTTCGAACTGGCAACACATACGTGGGTTCATTATTGTAAGATCCTGTTTCTATCCTCCCAAAAAACTAGCGTAGCAAGGATAATTTGACTATGTCACCACTTACAACTTTCAATTTGCCATGACAGGTGGGTGGATTATGCTCGTTTGATTGGAATTCAAAAGGTTCACCATGAGCAAAAATCGTTGTCTGCTGTCAATGATGAGCTTTGAGGTCTCAAGTTGTTGGTTTCAGAAATGTAGGTATAAGGTATCAGTGGGATTCACGGGAAATTTGGACCATATAATAAGGTATATTGAGTACACATGTTGAAAAATCGGAATTAGTCTTTGGTAAAGCTGGGTTATATCATTTCCCGCAGTTAGCTGACATTCGATTGTGTCAATTTGTTACGGAATAATTCCATAAATTTCTATTTTTGGCAATTTGTTTTGAAGTTTTGCCTCCATTCAATCTGTTTTTGCTTCGGCCATTTGATATCTGATTATTGATCTTTTAGGCTCAGATCTTTTAGGCTCGATTCAATCTGTAGTAAATAGAAAGATTACTATAAATTACAATACTGAAGATAATCTACGGGTTTGCAGAGTAACTTATTGCATAAAATAGCTTGAAAATTCGCAGAGAACTTAGGAGCATGAAATATATAGTTTGAAGGTCGCATGCAAACAGGACTTCCGGGAAATGCGCTATTGCTGAACGTAATAGGAAATATTAAATAATTTCATCTTCCTGGCATGCCGTCACCTCCTTGCGCGTTTTTGCCGGAGAAAAAACGTGAATTTTTTTTGACGGAATCTGCAGAATGATTGCCAATGATCATACAAGGTGGTAGGTTTCCGGGTGATGCCTGGATATAGGTTGTAACAACTTGGTTTCCTGTAGAAATATTGAAGGAATCAAAGAAGAAAACATGGGGTGTTTCACATGGATTATTCTTGACATCCCGGGTCTCAAACGTGAAAAGTGGCAGCCTATCGTCCTTTCGCCAAGGCCAAAATGTCTGAAGGGGTTTCACCAGAACATTTCGAGGGTATATCATTTCGTATATATGCGCTGAGTAGCCCCAGGAGATGGAGAAAGACCAGTCGGTATGCCTGCGGTAGCATATCGTCTGCTGCAAGAGACGTGAACTGCCGACTATCGCAGCCTTCATCAGATGGTTTATCGATTCTGAACGATTGAGAGAGCGGAAGATTGGGTTAACAACATCGATGTGGTGGAGGGAGAGCACCGGAGACTGAGGATGAGCTGACAGAAGACCTGATATGTCATTGCGTAGATCAATCTGCAAACAAGCAATATCCTTACCGTGTTAAGATTTTATGAGATGAACGTATAGATTGCACCATTCTGATAGAATTAAAGTAAAATGGCTTACGATTTACCTGATGAAAGCCCTTCTGAGGAGTGAGGGCAACTCCTAAATCTGTCAAACGGGAGTAGAGCATGAAGTCACTGGCATACAAATTCTGGTATCTCTCCAGACACTCATCTATCTTTCCTAACAGTTGTTTGGCTAGAGGGTAGCTCAAGGCAACTCCAGCTCCACCAAAAGCCATGCCAAAAGAAGTCAAATAATTAGATGTAATACACTCAGAATTTGTCCCAATGTAAAGATTTTGAGTGTGGTCATACTTCCCTAGCTCATTAACCAAATTATCAACAAACAGAATAGTATCATTGTCCGTCATTATGTACCATTTTACGTCTTTATGTTTCTCTCTGAACACCTTTAGAATAGATCGAAATACTCGAACTTAAAACTTGTTAATTTTCATAGATAAGTTTAGTCGAGAGATGTCTCTGTTGACCTTGAAGGGAGGCGATGATGATGACCATGGCAAAAACTCTCTAGGAGGAGGAAAATCTGAAAAGAGGTTACCCTCTTGTCACATTTTTTTGCCACCATGATTCTATGTATCGTCTTCTAAATTTCCATCCCTTCAAGGAGCCCGCAATGCCAAAAACAATGTGACTAACATTGGTGGGATGAGAGGCAGCAACTTTTGGAGTTGAATTTGCGAAACAGGAAGAATTAGCAGGCCACATGATTTTAGAGAGAGCTAAATGGTTTAAAAACAAAATGTAGAACAGGAAGAGAAAGAACCCAGAAATAGCTATAAATTTCCACAATTTTCCTAGAGGCAAATGCTGCAAATTTTGATGCCTTTTGATGAATTTGATGCCATTTTTGAAAGACACTCAGTAGATTAAGAAACTGAAAGAGAAAAGTGAGAGAAATGAATATTATAAATGAAACAATAAAATGATCTATGCACACCAAGTTGCAATTTATATATTGAATTTTCTCCTCAGTGTTGCCAATTTAAGTTATTTAAAGCACATTATCAGGGGCATATAGTAATTAAACTGTCACATATTATAAACAAAAGAAAATATATAGTCGATATAATTTCTAATCAAAATAGAAAATTAACAGAAAATTTGAGTATTGTCAAAATTCAGTGGAGGTAAAACGATCCTTTGGATTACATTACAGCCATGCCCCTGCATGTGATCTTAGCTTTATATTTTATAGCAAAGTTTGCTAATAAAAACAAATTATGAAGTGGAGTTTAAATCGTGATACAGCATGATTTTTATACTAGTTTTCTTTTTCAAGTGCTTCAAGGCAAGCATGCTTGAGTTCCCTGCGGTTAATAGTAACCAAAACTTCCACAAAATGGCAAGCACTTTCATGGAAAAGTGCTTTTTCTATATATATATATATATATACATAGGCCTTTTACCAAAAATGTTCATTGGTATAAAAAGAGAGAAAACGGAGCCACTTAGTTTTATTTTAAAAGCAATGCTCACCCAAGTCAGTGAATTGCGCATGTTTTTAGTAATTGATTTTGCCCAGAAACAACAGGTAAAGTAAAGTTAAATTCAAACCAAATATATTTGAATTTGTTTTTAAATTTAATTCGAATAAGTTTGAAATAAATTGGTTAAATCTGAATATGAACATAAATTGAAACTATAATTTTAAAAATCAGCGAATACAAGCTTGAATACATACTGTATAAACTGAATACGAATACGAATCTGAACTTAAATTAAAATTTTTTTAATTATATTTTATTAATTATTTGTATTAATTATAAATTTTAATAATATATAATTACGAATTATATGAACCGAATATAAATACGAATATGAATACAAACTGAGTTATACAAACCCTAACTTTATTATAAAAAAATTCGATAAATACAAATCTATACAATATGAAATAAGCCCGAATACGAACTTGTACATGTTTACATTCGGTTTGACTCGTATTCAACCCTAGAGCAAAGCATCTTAACATGATACAATAGATAAGCCTTTTCGATTTTTTATTTCCTTTGCATGTTTGTGTTTATGTTGAAGTTTTGGTTTAGGGTTTAGGCAGCATGTTTGTCTTTATAATTCAAATTTTGGTTAATAAAAAATGGGATTTTTGTTATTGCGTCGATTGCAAATGATAGACGTTTATGATAGGTTTTAAAATTTAAAGACATTTGTGTGAAGTTAAAAATTTTTTATAATTGATTTGATAGATTTAAAGTTAAAAAATGATTAAATTTATAATAATGTGAGCACAGTGCTCGAGGTTCCCCTTTACGACCCCCTTAGCATCACCAAGTACACCAACACCCTACTGAATCTACTACCATCACATGGTTGTAGTAATCTTCAAAACAAGTCTCTTTAAATATTATCTGCCATCTCTCACTCAAATATCATGTAATCTCCCTCGTAGCATTCTTAACTCCATAGACGGATACTTGCGCTCTTCCTCGAATCTCAAAACCCAGCCGGGATAACTTGGCGCTCTACCTTATGCATTTTATACCCGGTTATGGCACTTTGTAACAAAAAAAAAAAATAAAAAAAATTACATATTTATTTAACAAACCCTTCAGTTTTGACAATTTGAAAAAATAAAAATAAAAAAAATTCTTGCCCTCAACCCAGCCGGCCATTCGTGTGATGGCAACAAACTTTGCATGGTGGCATCTAACCACGTGTAGTTGTTCTACAATCACCAAACATTATAAATCTCCTTCATACATACATATATGTATATTATTTGTACACAATATATGTACAATACATACATACATACATATATATATATATATATATATAGAGTTGTTGTGCCAAATGAGAGCAAGTTTTGAAGGAGTCGACTCCAGCCAGAGATCTCCATTTCTCTCTCTTCACCGTTGCTGCATGGTCTCCAATCACTCAGTCATGTCTCCGAGCAAGCTCGACTTCACCGTACGTCTCGAATATTCGTTGACTTTTTTTATATTAATTTTGTGTATTTTTTTCATTTTTGTTTGAATTTCTTTGGTGGAGGTATAGTTTACAGAGGGAGCTAATTTTAGTGATTTTGATTGATCAAGGTAATCATGAAAATTGTAAATTAATTGGTGGAACATATATATATATATATATATATATATATATATATCTATATGTATTGAAGTTTTTATTTGAGAAATTATCCAAGGCTGCGAGATGTACAGAATTTTTTTTGGATTTTTTGTGTGCATATTTTTGTTTTAATTTCTAGTTTTTGGTTTAGTTATTAGTTTATAGAGCAAGCTAATTCAGAAAATTTTGGTTATTAATAAAATTGTTGAAAATTATGGAGTTATAAGTGGATTTGTTAAAAATATCGGTATTTCACATGTAACTATTAAACCAAAAAAATTCTTTTTTTTTTTATGATTGGAGTTTGGATTTATTTTTATTTCTATTTTTTTGTTTAGCTATGATTTGGACAATTACTGGAATGAAGGTGAAGGTCTGTTTGTAGCTTTATACGTGGAATTGTTAAGTATCAGTGGTTCTTATGTGAATATTATAATTGGTCTTGTAAATGGGGCAAACTCTGTTGAAGTTTGCATCTCACCAATTATGCATATCTGCAAACTTCATGGATCGCTGTGATCTGAAGTTCTGTCTGCTTGTGACACTCCGGTGAACTGGCAATGATAGACCTTGATCATCTATCAATTGTGCAAACATTTGGAGAAGTTAAGTTAGTGGTAATTTTCCTTTAGTATTTGGAGATTCAAAAGGTTTTTTTGGCTTCTTTTAATTCCATAATTTTTTTTTTAATTTAATTGAAAAATTATGGAAGAAATTGATTCTGTTATGTCTAGATTCTGTAAACTAATTTTTTTTTATTAAATATGAAAGATATATTATACCCTTCAACAATGGGGTTCGTTTTGTGTGTTTGTTTTTCCAACTTTTAAGATAACATCGGCAAGTTAATTAGTAAATTTCTTTACTCTTTTTTGATCTTTATTACCTTATTGATCATATCTGTATGGTCTAGATAGTGTTAGAAATTTATTAAACACCAATATTAAAGCTGATAGTAAACGACTCTGCAATTGTGTCTAAGTCTTTAATGCCACTATTTGCATAAAAAAATTTTGTTGGTAGACTTGTCACATGGATCCAAAGACAAGCCTATCTTATTTGGAAAAATTTGAAACATAACATATTTTCTTACCTTGTGAAGTATTTGATTTTTTTTAATCTTTAGGTGCTTGTGTTTTGCCTCAAGTATTTGTATGTCTTGTCTGATAGGCTTCGTTTGAAAATGGGGATGCAAGTGTTTCATGCTCACAGCCAGAAAATGCTTTTGGCTATTCACTTCCTCTCATCCAGTCAGAGAAGGCAGTACAGGAACTTCTTCAACAAACTCCTGTTCAGGGAACTGATGAACATCTTGTAGAGTTTTCTGAGGCCCTGAGAAGTATTTTCATTACCTGTTCTTGAATATATCTCTATCTTAATGGAAGCATATGCCTTCCTGCCATCTCAATTTGAAATTTGATGATCATTTCAATTTTGAACACAAATTTAGCTGTTGCTAAGGCATTAAGGCGAGCTGCTGAAGGAAAGGCTTCTGCTCAAGCTGAGGCTGCTGAATGGAAACGTAGATACGAACTGGAGAGGAAACGGAATTTGCAGATGGAGTGTAAAGGTTCTTAATGATTTTATATTATAGATAAATTATTTATTGCATGACTTTTAAACTTCTGTGCACATTTTTAAATTTTGATTTATCAATGCTCATTTCATTTATGTGCAGTTAGCTAGACCAATCTGCTTTTGCATTTGAATATTATAATAAGGTGAAACTGTAGTTGCATTTCCCTTTACAGCTTTTTTTCAGTTTCTTTTTCTCTATTTTGGTTTTATAGTAATTACAATGTTACTTATTAGTACATATGGTGAATATTTTCTGAACATAGCTGATCTGATCTCTTTTAGTTTACTGGTTTAGATTTTATTTATATTAATTACTAATTACGGTTTATCTTGATCTTCTCTATCTCTCTGCCTTATGATATGGAGCGTTCATCTCTGTTATGTACCACAACAGTCTTTCAACCAGTGTATTTAAAATGTAACTCTCAAGTTGTTGAAAGAATATAATCACTTCACAAAAATTATGAAATTTTGTTCTAACCTGACTAGACAAACAAATAGGGCAACATGGATATCTATACCAGAAAGGATAAGAAAATCCATTTCCCTCTGAAACTTTCCAGATTCACGATATAGATTTGGGTTACAAGGGTAACTTTTTGGTCTGGCTTCTGCGTGTCTGAAGTTTATGAGAGGGATCTCTAAGACTGCCTGGTTTTGGCTGGTATGTGACTATGATGATACCTCTGGCTCATAAATATTCTTGTTTATATAGTTGTGAATATGAGACCAGTGTATTGTTTTGTTGAATACTTAATGGCACTACTTTCTCCTTGTTGGTAGGCAAAAGGAAAGTTTAATTGCTTTCTTCTTGATATTAGCAGCTCTGAGAATGCGTTTCACTATCTAAGCAGTGAAATACTAGGATTTTGTATGGATTTGTTTAGCATGCTAATCTACTTTAGACTCATTATCTTCAGATTATGGCTATTCCCCTAGCAGGCAATGCAATCTGTGAAATACTCAAAAATTGGTGGAGTCAGACTTTTTTGGGACTGATAAGATTAATTTTTCCTTGTCTTGTCTGCTGGAAATTTTGGAAAGAACAGAAAAGGCAACTATCTGAAGGTAGTTGCTTTAATCTTTTGTAGCATTATAAGTCAAATCAATGCTTCTCTGGAAGTACTTTCTCAAACGTCTTTGCTTGCTACATTCCTTCCAGTAGTTCGTAAGCATCTAGATTTATCAGGTTTAAACAATGTATTAGTGGTTTTGACTTCAGGTTTTATGGAAGCACTCATGTAATTAGCTTTCAAAGGGCTTTGCAAGTTTAAGGCTTTCTCTATATACTAAAATGGAGAGAGTAACATAGTCCTGTAAGTGAATACCGATGGTTAAAAGAGAGGAGCAAGTGGTTGGCCATTCCACCACCATGTGAGAAGTTCCAGATAATGTACTAGTTCCCAACTAAAATTGGCTCTTCTGTGCTGTGTTTTCAACGTATAACTATGCCACTTCTCACTCTTGTTTTGTGTTGTTTCTTTGAGGATCCTTTCAAGCCTGTTACAGTTGACTGGCCCTCTTATCATATTTAACATTGATTTCATTCGAATTTTCAATGTAAGCTTTTTAAAATTCTAAATTTCATGCACAATCACCAATAACTGTCTTTTTGTTGTTGCACACTCATGAGACAATTGTAATGGACTGTAAAGTTTGTAGCTGGCTTTAGAAGTACGAATACTGTAGCTCAGTTGACAACTGATTTTTAAGAGTAGTAATTTTAAAAAATATTGTTTCACATGCACATTTAATTTCATAATCATACATACGTGCATATACACAATGCACACTCATGAGTCTGCTTTAATGGGCTGAAGGGTTTCTTTTAGCTGACTTAAAAGGCTTTATTAAGTACTAATATTTTTAGTTCAGTGAAGAAATGACTTATCAAAAGAGGGAATTGTCAATCAAGGATTTGCTTGTTTATATAATGTAAACTTAACCGCTTAGTTGATATTATGTCGTTGGTAGATTCATATTTCTTGTTCACCTTTCTTTCATTTTTGCATTGAATTTACTTCCTACAGGGGCACCTCCAAGTTGAGGTTTGCAGTTATGGTCAAGTTTTGCAGTTGTTGACTGTAGATGATCTCGAGGTGTTTGCACTTCTGGTTTTTATTAGATGCAAATTGCCTTAATCACATTTCTGTATCAAATACAGCCTATTTTGTGTGTGTTTGGTTTTGGTCCCTTGCCTCTCTTACACGGTGGATCAGCTTCTCTTATGACTGCAGATGATGCCCATTTGTGCACATTAATATGCTTTTCATATTATGCTGATTTGCATCTTATTTCTCCATAATTTTTTAATCCAACTTCATTTTTTTATTTTTAACTTCTGGATGAACAAAATGGTTTTGGTTTATATTACAGAATGGTCTCTTGGAAATAGTAATGGCCATTGTGAAACAGGGAGGTTTGAAAAGTCAACCAACAATCTTGGGCCTTGCAATCAATATGAGGAGCACTCAAGAATAGGTTCTTTGGAGCATGGGATTTGCTCCCATGAGGTTCTTCGGGATGCAGAATCTGATTTTGATTCTAATGCAATTCATAGTAAGATGATGAGAAAGGTATGCTTTTATTAACTTTATCTTTTGTGTTTGTCCGCCTGAATATTAGAGGGTGGTGGCTTAGTCTCCTGAACTGCTTTTTTTATAAATGCTTGTGTTTGATCTAAGTTGAATGTGCTACATGTTTAGTCTTTATTCAAATTGTCTTGGCCATGCTTGTGAATGTTTTTATAAGTTCCAGATGATATATATCTGATGTGGAGAACAATAATTACTGAAAGCTTTTAGCCATTTTGAAGAATACATTGTGGGAAAGCCTTTTCTCTTTGTTATAGACTTGTTTGAACATACCAAATGGGAGAGATGTAGCTTCAAAATTACATTAAGTTATAGCAGTTGACATGATATCATTCATGTCAGGGAAGAGCCATTTATACAAGCTTCCAACAGAATTTTATTCTATTTTTGTTTTCTGAGGTAGGCATCATTTAAACTTTCATGGAGAAGCAAAGGTGAAAATAGTGATCAGCACAAACATGACATTGTCTATTTTGAAAGAGGAAATATAACAACAGCAGAGCGCAGCAGTAAACAGGTACTGCTTTTGCGAAGATGAAAATAACAACCTGTACAAACCTTTTGTTATCTATTCTGATGCTTTGTCTGCCTATAAGTTTTGTGATATTCATAAATTCTTTCCTTCTCATTCAGCTTATCTAGCTGTCCAAGTCAATTTAGTCATGAATTCCTTATATTTTCTAATTCGTAAACTCTTCTTTGTTTCAGATAAGTCTGAAGTGGGAATCACAGCCACAGACTGTGTTTATTTTTACCAAACCAAATTCAACTTCTGTTCGAATTTTATGTGCAGACATGGTCAGGTGTGGATCTTACGGTAATAGTTTTTTCTTAACACAGGTTCCACACCCCCCCCAACCCCGAATATGCTTATTCAAATTGTGTTTGCAGAAACTACAGTAGTCAAGAAGATAACTTCAGTAATTCATGTTCTTTTGTGTGTCAATTTCTCATTATAGTTGCTCTATGCTTTTTAATGATAAGGAGAAGATTGATTTGAGTGGCTAGTGTTGAGTAACAATATCTGCATGACATGGAGTGGTATTTGTGTTTTCTGATAGCTGTATCAGTTTATATGCTTGGCTCATTTGAATTTTCTGTTGCCAGATGGTTAAGAGAGCAGAGAAAGGTGAACATTTATGTGGAGCCACGTGTGAAAGCTGAGCTTCTAACTGAATCAACTGACTTGAACTATGTACAAACTTGGGAAGATGGTAAGTAGTGGAACATTTATGTTTATCAAAAATTTAACAAGATACATATTTAATGCTAACTTATAAACCTTTGTTTCAATTATATTCATGTCTCAACAGAACATAATTAGAGGACAATCCATTATAAGGCATAATTTGATTCATAAATAGGGGTGCTAACAATCCGAGCCAAATACTGACTGGCTTGAGCTTGACTCTCTGGAATTTGGTTGGAGCTTGAGCTCGGCGAGCTCCTGTTTTACTTGCTTGAGCTTGAGATATTATTGAATAACTCGAGCTCAAACCAAGCTCAAACCACAAATCAAATTAAGGATTGCAAACCTGAACTTACATAATGGTGAAAGAAAACACTTAGTATGTTTACAAAAAGGAAATCACTTACTCTTTAAATAGGAATGGAAAGCAATTTACATAACGAAATAGGACTGTAAAACAGTTTTCATAATGAAATAGGAATGGAAAGCAGGACAAAATTACATTAGGATAAAATCAAATAGGAATGGAAAGCAGGACATATTTACATTAGGATAAAATCAAATTGGAATGAAAAGCAGTTTACATAATGCAATAGGAATGGAAAGCAGGACAAGTGTACATTAGGATAAAATAAAATAGGAATGAAAAGCACTTCACATAATAAAAAAGGAATGGAGAACATGATACCATTCAATTGCAAAAATGGGAATCAGTAACATTTACAAGCTTCTTCCCAGTCTTCTTTAAGCAGTTAACATTTATAGCAGAAAAAACTTGGAATGACAAGGGTTGCATTAACGTAGCCACAGAAACTGCATTGCATATCTACAAAATATCCACAGTACGCAAACATGTCAAGTAAGAATTCAGTCACCAAAGGGTTTAAAGTAACTTATGTATCCGCTTCCTTGCCCAGCTCTTTTTAAGCAAAGGAAATTGTTCCATTTAAATTGGTTACATATATGTTTGTGTCAATGATCTGTCACATGCTGCTTCTTAAATTTAAAGTAAGTTATGTATCTATTCCAATGGTGCTATTATTCCATCAAGCTCTTACTGAAACTAAGGAAATATTTCCTCCTAAGTTGGACGGCTGGTTAGTGTCATGACTCATGCTCTGTCTTTTGTTTGGAGGTCAGCATAGTGTGATAATCCTCAATTATAACACAATTTAGAAGTTCTAACAAGCACTGTCTAGCTATGATGTGATAACATTTTGCAATTTTAAATGTCTCATACATCCCATCTTTTTTTTCTCTTGGCTGTAGTGATGGATACCATATATCTCATGATAAAAAAAGAAAAAAGGGACTATTAATCATGTTTTAGCTTTCTGATCAATAGCTGTAATTTCGTAAGTCAGACTCCAATACCATGCAAACTTCTTATTTACCTTCCATGATTATATTTATGATTTGTCATTGACAAGTTGATCGCATTGCTTTCCAGACAAAGAAATTCCGCTCCTGCACACAAAGGTTGACCTTGTCATAACTCTTGGTGGGGATGGAACCGTCCTTTGGGTATGTGCAGTTATTCTTGCCAAAGCTGCATTTGAAATAACATGAGATAACATGACCTATTTGTCACATTTGGTCGGTTGAATGGGTTGATCGGATTCACCCTTATCATAAGGAACTGTTTCCAGCTTCAATCTGTTCTGCTATATTTTCCTTGGCTATATTTATTTACTCCTAGGTTTAATTTTAATCTCTTTATGTCCTCTTTGGTGACTGATGTATAGACCTAAGCAGGAGCATTAATCACCTATTCCTTGACAAACTTGTTACTTTGAAAAAGTTTAACTCATTATTATTCATTTTCTTGGAAATAAAATTTATTCTATTTCTTTTGATGAAAGTGGATAAATGTTTGCTATTTAGCTTCAGAGTTTCATTCTTTTGCCTCGATATCTAAAAAGAAACTGTCTTCTACTTCTTTTTGCAGGCGGCATCAATGTTCAAAGGACCAGTTCCTCCTATTGTGCCATTTTCTTTAGGGTCTTTGGGCTTCATGACCCCTTTCCGTATCCTCTTTGTGTCTTGAAGGAGCTTATTTTCTTTCAACAAATGAACTCCATGATTGAATTTACTTATAGGAGTATCTAGCTTTCAAAGGCTAATAATGCTTGATGGTTTCTTTAACAGTTGTTAGACAGCGAACATTACAGAGATTGCCTTGATTCAGTCCTAAACGGTCCAATCAGCATAACTTTACGACATCGATTGCAGTGTCATATTATCAGAGATGCTGCCCAAAACGAGGACAAAGTCGATGAGTCTATACTTGTTTTGAACGAGGTTACTATTGACCGTGGCATATCTCCATTTCTCACAAATTTGGAGTGTTACTGCGACAACTCCTTTGTCACACGTGTTCAAGGAGATGGTCTGATTTTATCAACAACATCCGGTAGCACTGCATATTCATTGGCAGCTGGAGGATCAATGGTCCATCCACAGGTGTGTTTCTGTGTATGATAACAATCATACAACTCCAGCACCTCATTGTTTTCATCCGATTGTAAGAAACATAACACTGAAAATTCTGAGGCAATTGTGTAAGTGCAGGTTCCAGGCATCCTTTTTACACCAATTTGTCCCCATTCTTTATCGTTTCGGCCTCTTATTCTACCAGAGCATGTAACAATTAGAGTACAAGTGCCTTTCAATAGCAGAAGCCCAGCTTGGGTATCATTTGACGGCAAAGACAGGGAACTGTTAGCAGCTGGAGACACTCTTGTCTGCAGCATGGCACCTTGGCCTGTTCCAACTGCCTGTCAAGTTGATTCCACTGATGACTTCCTCCACAGCATCCATGACGGACTCCATTGGAATCTCAGAAAGACTCAGTTATTCGATGGCCCTCGAGACTTTTAACTCGTATTTCATTGCTTAAACAATTCTAGTATAATCTGACTACCATGGCCAAAGCATTTAAAATTTTGTAATTTATATTCCTTAATTTTAGAATCATATATATATAAACTTTAACTTAAAACGTAATTTAGAGTCTTCGAAGATGTTAATTCATTGTCTTTCTCTTACCGCAAAGTTCGGTTGAAAAAAAAATATAAAAAAAATAAAATTGATTGTTTAAAAAATATGCTTTTTATATATAAATAAAAAATTGAATAACCAATTTAATATAAAATTAATTTAAACTTTAAATTTATTACAACTATGATTCAAATGATTGTATTGTAACGTAAAGTATAATTTAATTTAGATTACAAAGTATAAAAATAACTTTAATATATAACATATTTCAAACAAATGTGCAATTCAATTTAAAGTATACTTTGAATTTTTAATTTATTGTTTGTACGATTCAATTTTTGATAATTATTATAATATAAAATATAGCTTAGTTTATATTAAAATGTATGAAAAATGTTTTAATATAGAGTATAAAATTAATGTGTAATTTAATTTAAAGCTTTAAAAAGATTCCTTAAACTTTAAATTTAATTATAAGTATGATTGAATTCGATTAATAATTCTATTATAGAACAATATGTATATAACTTAATTTATATTACAAAAAGTAAAATGTTTAATATAAAACATAAAATATTCAGAATCATAATATTTAGAGTTACATGATATATTCAAGCCCATACATCAAGATTTAAAGAGAGTCACGATCAAACTATTTATATAAGCTTTTATTGTATGCGGTCGAAGTTAAGTGTAAGTCAACTAAAAATGCATGCCCATACATGTGAAGCATTCATGCATACATATATAAAGAAGAGTCACAACCAATCCCTCATGTGTAAGAAAAGCCAATGTGTAGTAGAACCTTACAGAAATCAACGATTGAATGCACAATCGTGCATGCGATTTAGGCATGCCTATACATCCTTACAATGAAGTCATGAGCAAGCACTCTCATACATAGGCAAGTTGTACATTCAAGTAAATAGTCAAGATCATTATGCATGCCCGTATAGCAAGTATACACGCTTGTACATAAGGTAAAATTCAATTGTTAAGTTTCTTGTACATGCAAGCCGTTTAAGTTTTTGGATCTTCACTCATTGATTTAAGTAAAATTATGTATGATTGTGCATGATAGATGCACAATAATACATGTATTGGAGCCAATGAAAATTCAACTATTTGAAGGCTAACTCAAGGCAAAAATCAAAGATATCACGAGAGTCATGCTTGTGCACTTAATATGCACACTTGTTCATATGAGTTATTTCACAAAAAATATATTATTTTTAGATATTAACGATAATATTTTTAGTGACAATAATTATATTACCATTTCCAATCTATAAAGACTATATATTTTGAGTTAGAAAATATTGGAGAGGACAAATATATGGAATTTACTCATCTTCTTCTTTATATAACCATATACCTTTTTTTTCAAACTTAAATTTTATATCTTTAAGAGAACATTTGAACTTCATATTTTGTATTCAACCTTTGCAGAGGCATCACAAATTAATTTTCTTTATGCTAAACATGTTGTGAGGGGATTCCCAAATAAAACATTATAGTAAATATATTTTAGATAACTATTGTACTTCGGTGTAATCCCGTATCTCTTTTCCTCAGCAAAGAAAATTCCATTTCATTCATATCCTCAATTGTATGGTTACGGTATTTATATTGCTCAAGTATTACAGACAAAAACAAACAATAACAAACTCCAGTTCACGAGCTCTTAAGGACTAAACTTCTGCTGTTCTTATGTTTTTCATCAGCTACAATTGGGCTCATCTATTTCATCTTCAGTGGATCATTTTCTTCCATCTAGGCCGTGGACCAACAAGTTGCTATCCTTTGGGCCTTCACCTGGTCTACTACAATTGTGGCCCTCATTTAGTTCTCCACGCGATAGTCCTAGTGCCAAGTTGGGGCCTTCTTCTCTCGGACGAGTATATCTGCCTGGTTTTCGCTTTCCATTTGGGCCTCCTCGTCTAAGCACCTCATCATCGGTGTTCCTATCGAGTTGAAATCTTTCATTACCTGAAATTCTACAATCTGATTTCATTATGTTGAAGAAGTGACAAGTAGATGAAGATTTTACGCCAGTGGTTTAGAGGCTCAAAAGATACCAGAGATCAATCCCACCCCTGGCGGATTGGGATTGTGAAGACTCCGGTGTACCATTTAAATAACCCAAGCTAATTCCAACCCTGATCCGACTGGTTGACATCGTTGTGTTCATCAATCAATTTCCTTTCAGTTTACTCTTTTTAGTGTTTTCCCTTAACTTCCTATTAAATGGCAGTACATTGTTTTTTCCGATATGCACTTCTCTTGGACATTGGTTTGCCTCCAAATCAAATTGTCATTATCGGTTGTTAATTGCATCAAATCCTACTAACAAATGATATGATGTGATAGGCTACTAATGACTGGGAGTTAAATGCTTTTATAAATTCTCAGGCCTCTCTGTACATTTTGATTTCCTGAATTAGACCCTTCATGTGATTATAAGACGACCCCCCTTCTTCAACAGCTCTCTTTGCCAATTCCTTGAGACCATTCGCTTTCTTCCTCATCTCTAGTGCTTCATCTTCATTATTCATGACTACGCACACCGCCTTCTTGATTTTGTCTCTCCCTATCAAAGGCGTTTCATCTGTCGCCCAAATCTTCCAAAACTCATTGCCTACGGGAACTCCAAATTTCATTACTTGAGTTATCAGCTTCTCATTATAGAACTGCTCTGCAAAAACAGGCCAAGTGACCATCGGTACTCCAGCACTCGCCCCTTCCATGACAGAGTTCCAGCCACAGTGTGTCAAGAACCCCCCAATGGCTGGATGCTCAAGTATTAGAATCTGTGGTGCCCAGCCACATATAATCAATCCTCTATCACTTACATTTTCCTGGAATCTCTCTGGTAACCAGAATTCACCATCTATAGAATCTAGAATTTTCCCAACGACCCAAACGAAGGAATGTCCTGATTCTTCAAGTGCACAAGCTATTTCTGTAATTTGAGCTTTGCTGAATCTTGTCAAGCTTCCGAAAGAGATATAGAGGACCGAATTGGGTTCCCTGGAATCAAGCCAACTCAGGCAACTGTGCTTAGATACATTACTATTGCCCCCTCTTTCAATTTTATCATTGATATCTCTATTGAACATTGAAACAGGACCTAAAGGCCACGCCCTGATTCGGATATCTTTCCTAAATTGATCGACATAATCTGCCTCCATATCATAAAAACTATTAACCAACACCCCGAAACTGTCCCTCTCGGCCTTCTTGAGCTCTTCAAACAAGGAAGAGAATTCATTTTTTGTTTTAACAATATCCGGAAGCTGTGATCTTGTGAGTTTCACTTCGTCTGGCAAGCCTGGAACAATAAAAATTTCTGTTTCCGATTTGATATCGTCATGAGGCTTGTATTTATCAATGTTATGTGAGACACAAAGATTAAAGAATCCACTGCCACTAAAAGCAAGCCTTGGAATGCCGAGTTCATTAGCAAGTTTAACCGTCCATGTGTACAGATAGTCAGAGACAATACAATCAGGATGGTTTTGACGAAAGAGATGTTCGAATTCCGGTTTGAGTAGTTCCAGTGCGCGAAAAAACAGTTTGTACATTTCTGGAGATGAAGCTTGGTACATATTTTCACAGCCTTCAGGGAGGCCGGCTTCTACAGAAGGGAAACGAAGAGTTTGGAGAGAAATTTTCCGACCAAGGCGAACGTCTCGAGCAATCGAATTCTGAAAAGAAAGAGCATTCTTTGTAGTAGATAAAATGGTGACCCTGATGCCATTTGCAGCAAAGAGCCTGGCCATGTCCACCATAGGTATGATGTGGCCTGGTGCCATGTAAGGAAGGAACATGATATGGAGATGATGATCTTCGGCAACCATTGTGGATTCTCAAAGAGATGAGGGGAAGAGAATAAGAATAGTTATATGTTTAAGCTTTTATTAAATCATAATATTCTTTTAGGATTGCATTCGTCTAAGAAATAGGGGAATAATTTGATAAACTCAAGATCCGGATTTTCCTATCTTTAAAATAGAAATCAGAACTCAGAAGATAGATAAGGAAAAACGACTTATTTTTCCTTTGAGATAAATTGCCTATTGCATATTTTATATATATATATATATATATATATATATATATATATATGTTAAGAATGAAAATAAGAATCAAAGGAACTATTCCGATTTGATGGAAGTTGAAGATTCAAAAAAAGTATGATCTCCCCCCCACTGCTTTTCCAAATTTTTGTTTTGTGCATAGGGATATATGCTTCTACACTATACAATCAAATCGAAAAATCCCGGGGGATGATTTATGAATTTGGAATAGATTTATGGGTTCAGGGGCTGTTGTTGAGCGATCTAAAACTGGTTCTCATTATAGTTCCACCAGTAGGATCTTCTGATAAATTTTCACACAGAGTGAATCTATAATCTACACACAATAACAAATCTCAAATTTCCTCCACTGCAGGTCCTCATTATAGTTCCACCAATAGGATCTTCTGATAAATTAGTAATCCCAGCCATCTGTAGGGCAACAAAGTTGGCCAATTCCATATGACCATCCATCCGTCATAACCAAACCTACAAGAGGAAGATATCTTGGACTAAGAAGTCAATATTTCGAATTCTTATGTCTATAAAAGTAGAGACTACCAACTAATTTATGACCTCTTACAGGATTATAAGGTGCAATATCATCAATCGAAGTTGTCATTGGCAAGTCTCCTTCCCAAAGGTCATTGTTCCATCCACTAACCAGAATCCAGGAACCTTTTTTCGAATCTGAAAACATTTATTTTAAGTTTTCAGCTCCTACAACATGGTACTATACATTAAAAGCAAAATAATTTGGAAAAGTCTTGCTGAACCACTGTAACTTAAAATTTGTTCCTAATCAATAAGATTTCACTCATCACGACCAAAATTATGATTAACGGACTCGATATTTCCAAATACCAAGCAATGAAGGTGTACGTTGTCGCTGCAGTATTATTTTGAAGCTTTTTTTACTAAAAAGGGACTGCACTATTATCTGCATTCAACCACTTTTATCCCCAATAAACTACTATATCAAAATTTTATAAAGTTGATTATGTTCATGCAATAACATCACGGCTCAATTGAATGTTCAACTACTTTTAGAGTGTCTTCTATGCAAGAGAAACAAGGTTTAGAAATCATAGGGGAAAGCCTGCATTAAAAACTTAAGATTCAAACTTAACTACTTTCTATACTCAGACAGAACAAAGAGAAAATATTGTCATTTGATCAAGAATACTAACACATGTCTACTCCAGCTTACTAGAAAAATGGTCATTGCACAGTAATGTGAATTAATAAACTGAAACCTGTATTTTTGAACAGAGCTTGAGGAATGACTTCTGACTGCTTTGATTCTCTTCACAAGTTCATCCGTATGGTTTACACCGTGCAGTTCCACTTGTGCCAGTAAATATCACAGATTATAATTTAGTCTATAATTTATTTTTGATTGAAAAGTAGAAGAATTTTTTTCTTGAAATCTGCATGAAATTAAAACTCATATTCAGATTAAACTTATAAAAATTACATTAAATATTATAATATTACAGCATATCCCCCTCCCTAAAGTTTTGCATAAGTATAACTTCCTTTCTCGCATATCATAAAAATATGAATGTAGTCTCTCACATCGGCATTTCTTTAAAATTTCGACACTTAGCGACTTCAGTGTAAAGTATGTAAGTCAATCAACTGAAATCCTAACACAAAACAGTGCCATATGGGCTTCTGATACTTGAAGAGGGAAATTGTTATTAAGGAAACTTGTGGGGTATATTGCATTAAATTCTATACTATAGCATGTGCATAAAGGTAACCAAATTGTAGTGGCTATCCCCTGTCACTCCCTTTTAAATTACCAATTTGTGTCTCAGAAAATGATGGCAAATTGGAAGGGTCCCAGGTTCATCTTCATTCACCCATGAAATTTCGAGTTTCAGAGTCCAAACACATGAGCCAATACATGTGTATTTATTTGTCATTTGACAAGAGAATCCAGGTTTATTAGACTGTCCGACGTTTGCGTTTTCTACTTTTCTAAATAATTCAAGTTTATTCTTGTAATGAAATTCTCTTCAGCAAAATTCAATTGTGGTTTCAAAAATGAACTCATCTAGATTGGCCAAATGTAATTTTTCCTTCATCTATCGCAATCTTAAAATTTTTAATATGCAAACCAAGTGTAAGCGTTGGATCTCTGATTTTTACTTCTATAATTTGTGAAGTTAGAGACTAGAGGTTTACCTTTGATCTACATGTTAAAAACTTCAGTAACGTACTAGAAATTGACTATCATAACATGTATGCCCCACTAAAACACTGTAAAATAGCATTGAATTTATAATTTGGAATACAAATATCCCCATCTAAATACCTAGTTATCATCTTCGCTTTCTCTTCTGAATCCTCTCCCAAATGAGAACATTGAGGAAGAATCCTAGTTTGGTTTCTCTTCTACCATAATTAATGAACCCAGTGGCCTACCTGTGGCCCTGCCCTTTATTGTCATCAAGGGATTCCCTTTTTTTTTTATTCCTTGGCTGAAATAATATTTGTTTCAAAGTTTTATGGAGATAGAACATGGAAAATTTCCATGGGGGCTAGTCCTCAGAACTACTCGTAAAAATAGGAGAGTGATGATTACTATTTTGGTATTCAATTATATTTTAGCACATAAAAGTTAACTCACATTTAAAGTAATCAATTACATTCTTGTTGATAACTAGGATAGATTTAAAAGAAATAAATACATACATTGTTAAATAATCTACCTTTATATATAACTTATTTAATTAAATAATTAATTATAACGTGTTTATGATAGCTTTCGTGAATATCTAATTGTGGATTATTATAACGCATCGCAATATAGTCTTCGAGACAGTGACCCATCTCAAAATAGACACGTGGTACATGTGATCTCTTGGTTTTTGTTCTTAGATGGGAATACAATAAGAACATTTTACTCATTTTATATATGCAATTATAATTGAGGATCACTCCTTATTGTCCTCTATCTTCAGGACATTCTCAATGTCTGAGTTAGATGACGAAGAGTTCACTACCCATGGAGTCTTCTTTTCTTTTAATTGATCCCCACTAGGCTCATCCTCGTTGAGCTGAGCCTTAGTCTCAACTTAAGTTGATAGGTCTACTATGGTCAGTTGAAGGGCGCTCTCTCACTACTTATAAAGGAATCCTTTTAGCCTATTGGCTTCGAACCAATGGGGTAATACTAGACTCCTTCACTAATTGAAGTTTTAAAAGACATTTCGAAATAAGAGAAAAAAAACAATTATTAATTCAACCTTAATGTTCAACTAATCATCAATTACTTAGAAGTCTAAACCGGGCATCTAACCATATTTACAAGTTTTAGTACCACTGAAAATCCTAACATGTTTCTACATTAAATCTTTACTGCCTTACCTTAGTGTCCACTTAGAAGATAGTTCTTAGAGATGAAGCTCCACTAAACCAAGAAACTATAAAGACACAAACAAGGAAATGTAGAAATACATGCAAAGCTAAGAAGGTTAACCTTGTGTGAAGGTAGCTAAGAGTACTTTCATACGTTTGCGTATTTAATAAAAAATACTAAATAGAGTCCTCGCAAAAAGTAGTTTAGAAGAGTAAAAGAACTTGGTTCCACAAAGACATTTGCATTTTAGAAAGTTGGAGAATTTGAAAGCGAAAAAATAAAGTAAAGAAAGAGTTGAAGAATAGGTTCAGTATAACTTTTATAGGCAGGTTGGGATTGAGTTAGAATCAACTGTAGTTGCTCAAATCAAATTGGTGATACATGTTATTGGTCTAGTGAGACACACAAATTGTTCCTAATAATAGGAATCATGGTGATTCGAACTATCATGGTGGGTATTTCACACATGCATGCAATGCATTAAATCTAAAGTGGAAACATCATTTTTACTACATGCTTTAAAACAAAGATCCTAATTGTTCATGTGTGATTCATTTGTGAAAAAATGTGAAAAGTTTTTGAAACCTTACTTATACTTCAAACAATAGGGAGTAGTTGTTGAGTGGTTAGACTTGCCTTAGTCAAATGTGCAAGAGCAACACTAAAGAAGCAACTAGCTACAAGAGTAACAATTAGACACATCATCTATAGACAAGTAGAACCTTTTCAACCAAAAATAGCATGAAGAAAGACACTTGACATATTCAACAGTTTTCACAATCTTCTCAATATATCATTACATTAATTTTCTATTATCACGAAATCAGTTTTTGATCTCTTATCTCCTATTTTAACAAGATAATTTGTTTACGAACATATATTATGATATGTTTAGCTTTCAATATATTAAAATCTAAGTATATTCAATTATGTAATTAGACAATTTTTTTAACCGGTGAGGGTATTACTTCAAATTTATACTAGAAAACTAATAATGTATTAGTGGATATCAAGTTTCGAGCAATAGACAGAACCACTTCAAAATTAATATGTTCATTGCTTTTGTTTGCATAAAATTACACCTTACAAATACATGAATTTATTATGGTGAAATTTTCACTGCCAACAAAAATGTCACAATAAATTGATGCCTCTTATCTTTTAAAACTTTGCTATTCCCCGGCAAGCATGTGCTACGGCTTTAGAAATTTTGTAGAGAGGAAAGAGTAAATAAATGTGCATGTTACGGTAACTTAACGACATTGCCTTAGGATGATGGCGTCGGCCACATCCATACAATAGAGAGGAAAATTTTATTGCCAATTTTTGCTTCCTTCGCCG
This sequence comes from Anacardium occidentale, assembly GCA_026122585.1. Lineage (NCBI taxonomy): Eukaryota > Viridiplantae > Streptophyta > Magnoliopsida > Sapindales > Anacardiaceae > Anacardium > Anacardium occidentale. Next base: position 62,246 of record JAJEJH010000325.1, on the reverse strand, counting down.
TCACCAACTAAAACGTGAGCAAACAAGCTTCCATTCTATGCTCCTACATTCTACTTCAACATGACAAACATTTAGTTGGCAGTTGGAGTCGGAATAACAGCAAAGCCTTTCGTTAAAAACTGTGCACGGTTATCAACAAGAAGAAAATATTCCATGCAAACTTTCAGGAATTTCATGAATATATATGTATATTTACAATAAATATGATTTAATAAAATAAAAACCAAAAAATAGATAATTGATATTAATGTAAAACAGATAAAAATTATTTGTCTGTTTTATCTTTTTCTTTTTTCAAAACTAATAAAATTATATTTATAATCTATAACATATATATATATATATATATATATATATATAGATGAATTTGATCCAAAAAGCAATTTGAAGAGAAAAAAAAAATCTTCCATTTCTCTCACTTCCATTTTCTTCTCTGTAAATATATTAATTGGAGCATTGACTGTGACTTTAATGAACGGGTTGGTAATTGCAGAACTAGCAGCTTGCTATGGATCATCTATTTCTTCTATATATTCTCTTCTCTACGGCTAAAACTTATGCGAGTTTTAGCCACTTAGTTGCTTTGCTACAGAGAAGTTATTCAAAAGGTGATTTTCCAAAATCCTGTACACTTGAAAGCCAGCCGAAACCTACGGGTAATATTATTTTTTTAACAAGCATATTTTACTTCTGAAGACTATGGAGATAGAACAGGTGAATCCTGGAGGTTATACCTTTGGCTGTGAAGATGATTCTGAGGTGGGTTTATCGAGATTTGGATATGAAGGGGTGATGTACCTTGTCTGGGAAGATCTGACTGTCGTGCTGCCAAACTTCGGCGATGGACCTACTAGGAGATTGCTTAATGAACTCACTGGGTATGCTGAACCAGGTAGGATCATGGCGATAATGGGTCCATCTGGTTCCGGAAAATCCACCTTGCTTGATGCATTAGCAGGTTAGTCTTCTGACTTCAATCTTCTTTGGCTTTCTCTCAAACTTACGCTCATAAAAAAAAAACTCGACAGAGATTCATTAATCGTAAGCATACTGCCGTTGAATGTATTCATTCAAAAGTCTGGTGCAAAAAAGATAAAGGAGTCAGGATATTCTGCATACACAAACCGAAAAAAGGAAATTTTACTAAGAAAAACAGTGCAGATATCTTGATGCTAGACCTTAAATGTACTTATTTCTGATCTTATCTACTAGTTCAGTTCAAATGGTTAACAAAAGTCTTATATTATAGGAACCCTCAAGGCCAAATATCTGTATCTGTTGAGTTTGATCCATATGAATCAAAACCTAAATTCAACGTTAGAGAAGCCTACCAACTGAAACTGTTCAATCAACTGGGTACTTAAACACATAAAACTGTTGTATATGCAGTAGCAAAGCTACTCTCATATATTCTTTTTATCTAATACAGGTACTTTCATTTCAAATCTATTTTCTACTTCTGGTAATCCTTTATTAGGAACCACCAAATTCCTATTTATGTCCCTTTCCATACACCTGAAATGCTTAAACACAGCAAAAGCAGTGGACTATAACTATACAAACCGGCAAGTTTGTTGTTAGAATATGGTAAACTTGAACAACGGAATCTAGCTTTTTTAAGGTAACGATGGCCTTGATAAACACAAAGCAAAATCACACTTTTGTTTGTTGGTAAATCTTAAATGTATATGTATGTATGCATATGGTAGTTACTATCATCCAGAGGAGAGCAAGTTTTGGATTTTATTGTTTTGAATCAGCTTTTTCTTTTTTCGAATCCTCAAAGCTCTGAGCACTTTCAAACTCCCATCAAATAGATGTTCTCTGGTAATGTGAAAACACTTTAAGGAAAAGTGATTCTTGTTGTAGAAATAAGGTGGCCTTTGCTTTTCATGCTCCTACGAGGTGTGGCTTCAAATAAATTTATGAAAATTTTGCCTCAACAGTACTTTCACCTGGTTCAACATAATACTACAAAGAATATTAGATGAAACAAAAATTGAAATTATTTGAAATCATTACTTCGCCAATATTATAACACTTTCCAGATTCATGTTAGACTTTCATGCGAAAAAAATTGTTCCTGCATAGGAAAGTTATATTTTTGAAGAAAATGACACAGCCTTGCAATTGGTTGCGCACATTAAACATAGGACGGAAACTTTCAGTATCATTTAACGACATATCATGACCCTATTGATGAGCAACAACTGCCCCAACAAACAAGCACTGAGTAATTTACTAAAGATTCAATTCCTCCCAGTATAAAATATCATTGAAAACTCAACAACTACCAGAAAAGATACAAACAGGAATCATTTTTTATTAAATAATTTTTAAATCTCTTAAATCAAATAAGAAACACCTTAATCCTAATTGATCTAATAGCTTTGTTCCCTTTTATGGTTTCCCCATATTTTTATGTTCAAAATTTGCTTGTAAATGTTTTACAGAATATTTTTAATAATTGCAAAGGAGAAAGAGAGCATGTCCTGAATATATAAACTGTGAAACCTATCTACTATTAATCTTTTAGAAGTTTAAAAAAAAAATAAAAATTCACCATGCTGGTGATTTAAATTGTGAAGTTATTTTACTGAAACTCAAAGAGCACAAATGCTCCACATAGAAAAAGGTTGCCAAAGAAATGAAAATTAATTGGCTTGTGACCCACAATCTTTTGACCAGTTCAGCAAGGAATTGGACTAACAAAGAACATCTATTGGTCTTTTTTTTTTAAAAAAAAAAAATTCATTCATTTCGGACAGGAAAGAGGATAGAAAATAAGGAAGAGAAACTTCAACCAAAAAGAAGGAAAGCAAAGAACATAGACAGATAATTAATGCAATTTAATATATCCACTGTAGAATTCATAGGAATAATTAGTTTTATGCAAGTTGTCACAAGCCCTTCCATAATAATGATATGCTTCATTGTTGACTGCCAGTATGCTTGTATGTATAATAATAGGGTGTCAAATCATGCATAAGTTCATCTAGTTCAGTGGATCAACCAGATAAGGAAGCTTAAAAAAAGAAAAAGAAAGGCCAAAGGAGTTAATCCCACCCAAGATTTCTATAAAGTCTCACTTTTTATTTATGAAAAACTAAATATTATTTATTAATTAAAATCAATAATTAAATTTAATAGTAAAATATTAAATGGTATTTTTTTAAATAAGAATTTTTATAAAATTAATATTAAAATAATAATAAAATAAGTTTTAAAATATAATAAAATAATAAAAAATAATAAAAAACAACTATCACAATCAACGATAATGACAAATGAATATTGAATCAGATGGTTAAAAAAAGCTATTTGGTTTAGACTGTCTCTGCCATCAATTATAGTGAAAACAGTTGAAAATAGTTGGTCTTGTGTTTAGCGACCATTTTCGATAATCATTGATGGTTGCCTTTACCAAAATTGTGGTAATTAAATCTGCTCGTCTTTACTAAATGAGGCGGTTAGATCTAACTGTCAACTAAATCAGTTTGTGTCTTTTGATCATTAATTAAACTAACAAATTGATTTTTACTTGCTATCAAAGGTCATGGCCAATTTTTTATTCTTTTTATTTTTAAAATTTTTTATTAAATTTTAAAAATTAATTTTATTATTATTTTATGTTATTTTAATATTTTTATTATATATATTTTTTTTGAATAAAAGGTATTTTAGTTATTTTATAAAAATGTTAATAGAAAATGGTAACCTTCGATGGGATTAAGTCTTTTGGAAAAAAAAAAAAAAAGGTGTTTACATGCAGAAACCAGTGTTGCCTTCATGAAAGATTGAATACCATCGAGGTAAAAAAAAGCCCTTCAAAGGTACACTGAACCAGGGTTGAATAAGTACACTAGAAATTTACGTAATTCCTAATACCTGGCGATATGATTGTTGCATCAGTTATTTTCTCCTCCAGTTTTTTCATTCAAAATGGTCAGTGCATTTGCTGAAAACTCATTGAACTTGCTACAGGTAGACTCTCGGGAAATGTTGTCATGACTGGGAATGTTCTTCTTAATGGGAAAAAGAGAAGACTAGACTATGGTGGTGTTGTAAGTAACTATATCTACTTTCTTATAATGGTTTCAAAGAATATTGAAAATTCAGTCTGGCCTGAAGCAGAAAACATAGTGAAAATCTAGGAAATCTCATTTTGAAAAGCCATTTCTTTTACCTGTGTTTCTTTTGCCCCTGTTGAAATTCCAGGCATATGTAACTCAAGAAAATATACTTTTGGGAACTCTAACTGTAAGAGAAACGATAACTTACTCAGCTCATTTGAGACTCCCGAGTACTCTTACAAAAGAAGAGATAGCTGCCATTGTACAAGATACAATCATGGAAATGGGTCTGCAGGACTGCGCTGATCGGCAAATCGGAAACTGGCATCTGAGGGGTATCAGTGGTGGAGAGAAAAAGAGATTAAGCATAGCACTTGAGATTCTTACCAGACCTCAGCTTCTGTTTCTTGACGAACCCACTAGTGGCCTAGACAGTGCCTCGGCCTTTTTTGTGGCCAAAATTCTAAAGAATATTGCTCATAGTGGTAGAACTGTTATCTCTGCAATCCATCAGCCAAGTAGTGAGGTCTTTGCACTCTTTGATGATCTATTTCTTCTATCTGGTGGAGAAACTGTTTATTTCGGAGAAGCAAAAATGGCTTCCAAGGTATGTTGTAATGCATATCTAGTAAGCAATATATTCTTTTCTCAGCTCTAACATTAAAACAAAATCAGAAATTTAAAATAGGTTAAACGACATTATGCAAATAGTACAATCAGAAATTTATTTTGCAGTTCTTTGACGAAGCAGGATTTCCATGCCCAACACGAAGAAATCCTTCTGATCACTTTCTTCGGTGTATCAATTCAGACTTCGACATTATCACTGAGGTTTTGATGGAATCTCGAAGAATATGTGTATGTAGTTTGCTTTTTTACAGTCACAATTCCCATCAAATCTTCCTTCAATATTTCCTCTGGCAATGTTTGTATTGTTAACAAATACTGGTGGTCTAGTATCCAGCTACCTAAGAAGTAAAAACAATAAAATAAAATAAAATAAAGTCGATTCTCAGTCTTGTGCTTTGCTAAACTCATCAGAATGCAAGATTAAGAAACATTTCGTAATATTGGTATTCTTTAAGCAGCAAACCTCTTGTTTCCATGACTATTGCTTGATGAACATCAATCCCTTTTCTTTCAAAAAAAAAAAAACCTTTAAGCTAGAGATGTTCAGTGGGCCAGTTAGGTTAATAACATTTGAAATTATGACTAAATATCATAGACATCAATTAAAATAATTTTCTTTCACAAAATGTGCACTACGTTTGCATAATATGTCTGTAACTTATTACAAACACTTACAAACTCATTACATTCTGAAATTTAAAATTTTTCCAGTCATTCGTTGAATATATTTCAATTCTCATTTCATGAAATTCACGTTTGCTATATGTTACATCAGGATTTTCAAAACCCATTAGATCCTTTAAGAAACTTATCAACAGCAGAGATCAAAGGTATGCTAATTAGGAAATATAAGTGCTCAGAGTATGCAGTAAGAGCAAAAGGGAGGATTCAAGGAATTTCAACCATTGTAAGTTTCAAATAAAAATCTTCATCATTAATTTGATTTTTTTTTTTTCTTTTGGTCTTCAATCACTTGTTCAGTTCTTATGTTAATTATTTTTCTGCTTAATCCTCTGTGTATATATGTATATCTTGTGAATATCCTTAAACAAATCCGTTCCTTACAGTAACATACAATGCAATGTCAACACACAAAAATTTACCATGAACCATGAACATTTCATAAGCATGTAATTGTGGCAGGAGGGACTTCTATGTGAAAGAAGGTGCAGAAGCCAAGCAAAGTGGTGGAAGCAGCTCTCAACATTGACAAAAAGATCTATGAGGAACATGTCTAGAGACTTGGGGTATTACTGGTTAAGGATAGCAATCTACATAGTGATGTCTATTTGTGTTGGTACCATATTTTTTGATCTTGGAACAAGCCACACTGCAATATTGGCCCGAGGTTCTTGCGGCGGATTTATATCTGGTTTTATGACATTCATGTCCATTGGAGGTTTCCCATGCTTTATTGAGGAAATGAAGGTAAAAATTTCCAGTTCAGAGAAAGCTATCTTGACAAAGTGCTACTCATAGTTGGAAGTGATGGCTTTAAGCTTTCAATAACCTGTTTTCTCTTCTAAAACAGGTTTTTTATCGAGAAAGGCTTAACGGGCACTACGGGATTGCAGTTTATATAATATCTAATTTCCTATCATCTTTCCCTTTCTTGACCTTGATGTCCGTAGCTTCTACTTCAATCACTTATTACATGGTGAAACTTCATTCAGGAATTTCACATTATATTTATGCCTGCCTTATCCTTATTAGCTCCATTGCAGTCGTAGAGAGCTGCATGATGATGATAGCTTCAGTGGTTCCCAACTTCGTGATGGGACTCATTGTGGGATCTGGATATCTGGTAAGAAAAAAACTTGCTCAATCTTAAATGAGGTTTCCTTTTAATATCTGCTAATGGTAATTAGCTTCATCTGATAGGGAATCATGTTCATGACAGCTGGATTCTTCCGGTTGCTTCCTGAACTACCGAAGATTTTCTGGCGCTACCCAGTTTCTTATGTGAATTATGGTGCATGGGCATTACAGGTAAGGTTTAATGAAAATACTTCTACCCAGCATGTATAATCAAAATGCCTCCACAGAAAAAAAGGCAATACAGCTGAAAACCACGTAAAAAAAGACGATCACGCTAAGGTTCATTGGGGATTAACATGGTGCGAGAAAGTATAAATCCTGTATTCTAGATTTGACTAAAATAATATATATGGTATATCAGCAAGATCCAGTTACAGGGAATGATTATTGCATGTCAGAAAACTGGAACTCACAGTTGCCATGATGTGCGCAGGGAGCTTTCAAGAACGACATGATTGGGCTTGAGTTTGATTCTTTAGAGCAAGATGGACCAAAATTGAAAGGCGAGGTGATCCTCACAACTATTCTTGGCATTAAGCTCGACCATTCGAAGTGGTGGGACTTAGCTGCTGTGATAGCAGTTTTCCTATCTTACAGACTTCTATTCTTTGCCATTCTTAAGTTTAGAGAAAGAGCTTTACCCAGTTTCCGAAGACTTTATGTGAAGAGAACTCTTGAACGCCTTGGGAAACGCCCTTCATTCAGAAAAATGCCACCTTTCCCTTCCAAGAGGCATCATGTTCAACATTCACTTTCTTCTCAAGAGGGTCTTAATTCTCCAATTCAGTAAAGGCAACAGCAAATTATTCATTCACATATATAACTAGAATCTGTTTGGATCTCAGGTATGAAAGGAAAAGAAGTGTTTGAAAAAACCTATAATAAGACTGTAGACAACAGTTTTCCCACACCATCTTTCCATGGTACCTGTTTTCTGTTTGTAAGGTCTAAACAATCTTGAAAATAAATTTAATTATGGTTAAATAATGGTTAAATTATGAAGGGATAAATAAGTGTATGCATGCATGTGTTTAATATTATGTATATATGTATTTGTTTAATATTATGTGTCTTACATATATGTAAAATTGTTTAGAAAAATATAAAGTATCATTATGAATTATATTAATTTTTTAGTTAAATCAATTATATTAAATATGAGCTTGTAGTTCATGTAAAATAAACTTTATAAATAGATATGTTAAGTCTTAAGTTTGTGAAAATGAAGTGAATATGAGCAAATTATTTATAATATATATTTTAAAGGTTATAATATTCTCTCTCCAAGTTATTCCTCTAAGATTATTATCTCATATAAGTTTGTGTATAGGTATTCACTTAGTTGTCATCGCACAATCATTGAAAGAATTAATCAGAAAAATGAAAAATTAATCTACAATATGCAAAATGCTCATAGTAAAACCATATGCTTATGTGGCTTTTCTAATATTAAACATTTTGGCTTATTCAAAGGACACATGGAGCACTAGAAGTGTTCATATACATTTGATATGAGCTTGACTTGCCTATTCTTCAAATAGGCTTTTAAAACACTACCCTTTGATCAGATCTGATCAAAGGGTAGTGTTTTAATAGCCTATTTCCCTTATAGCCTGGCTTGTTAAAAAACCAATCAAAGAGTTGCAAGCGCTTTAGCATTCCTGTTCCTAAATGGACTCGTATGAATCTCAGCTTGGCAAGCTTAATTGAGCTAACCTTTCATTGGATACCTTACATGCAAATTTTAACTGTTCTATGTTCTCTCTGTAACAAATGTGGAACTTAATGCATCAAGTGAATTGGAATGGTGTGCAAAAAAAAAAAAAGCAATTTTCCTCTAAAAGCACAAGCTTAATTAACTAGACACAAGCTGAAATTTTGATGGTTTAGAACGTTGAAAATGCTTGTTCTCAAAACTTTGAAACTCCGCGTACAAGGACAAATATTATACAAACTAATTTGAAACCTCAATACATAATTAGGAAGACAATCCCTCACCACCATGCATTTCCAAAATCATAGTTGTCATTGTAACATGGTTTCTGCTAATTTCAGCAAAGTACCTCTGCCATAGGTTCTATGAGATTGGTTCTAAAATATGGTTATTCTCTAATATGAGAAAACATGCATAAAACTAGTCTCATAAAAATCTATGTTCAGATATCTTTTGATAAAAATCTATGTTTATGCACTCAGACCTTTTAAATATATAATTTAGGCTCATGTTTTGCTTTCACCTTTAATCATGTTACAAATAATACCCTAATTTATATAACATGTCGATATCGATATTTAGGTTTAGACATAACTTAGGTTTGGTAAAATATCATTTAGAAGTCTACATAGAATTGTAAACTTAAAAGGCTATAATCCTATCACATGTACAGAACACCAAGATAGAAAAGTTGGTTAAAGCACGGACACAAGTCCTTGTGCTTTTGACACGCACACTCATGCCAGTTGAGTCACCCGAGGCCTATATAAGGGCCGTCGTCTCTTGTATACTCTTAAAATTCTCTTTAGAAAATTTTTGTTCCAAGAGAGAGAGAGAGGGAGTGATCGAGAATTGAAAGGAGACCTTATTGCCATTGTTCGCTGTCGATTGACCTTAGAACAAGAGAGATAGAGTCCAATGCAGCCATACTTTCGACGAAAAATTAATTGAAAATTGACCAAAAAAAAATGATGATTGATTTCAGAAATTCCATGGTAATAACACAACTGAAAAATGATTAACATACAAGCAAGGAGAAACATTTCTACTGGTCCTATCGGCCAAAATTCATCTAACTTGCATCAGCTGCAGAGGATGCCCTCTTTTTTCTCTTCTTTTTGGGCTTCACAGCATCTTTCAAAGTTTTTTCTCCGTCCTTCCGATTTCCAGTTCCAGTAGCACCAACAGCCGAAGAAGCTGGATTGATGTCTTCAGATGGTTCCTCTGGCTTGACTTCATTGGGCTTTTTCTCACTTGTTAAGTCCTCTTGCTTCTTGTTGGGTGTTACTGTTCCTGCATAGTTTATGCTTAACACTGGTCAGTACGTAAATCCTTAGAATCGTAGAATAAACTCACTCAATTAGACTCTGTGCTCCAATAAGCCCAGTGGCGTCACCTCTTCCAAAAAGAATGAGGATGAATTGCGAGTCTGATTTCCTTAGGTACATGCATTTATATCAATAAAAAATGCAGATAAAAAAGTTTGTATGCCTGCGCCTGTAAATGATAATTATGCAAGACATTCGCGCACATGTTGTTCTGCCTGCCTTTATTTCCAGTCCTCCAACATTAAATATTACTTTCCTTCAAATCCCAACACTCTACACTAAGTGGCAACCTTATAAACTCAATGATACGCAAGTTTCAACTTCAAAGAAAAGAAGTTTCAAATCTGAAAAATAAAAATCTTCTAAAGAGAGAGAAAAATGTTGTGGCTTATGCCAGTAAAGAGTATTAGAAAAAGATGAGTACCATGTGAAGCTAGAGATGCCTTCAGGAAGTCTGGATCAACAACACCCTTTGAGGAAGGATCCCTAAGAGGAAAAAGTTAGAATATTTAAGATAAAAAGCAAAACAAATTCAATAAATTAAAACAAGAAATTGAAAATTATGCCTTGTGAGGTCATCCTTTTTGTGCAGAAAGCCGAATTTTTACATAGAATTTGTATGCCTAAAATCAGATACAAATACATCTAGAAGTTAGAAAGGAAAGCACCATACCAACTCACAGGCTCCCCAACAAAATTTGTAGTGCCATCATTTCTCCCGCTATTTCCACCTAGTCCAGATGACTTAGTTCCGTTATCATTATCATTACTTTGACTGGTATTTTGTTCAGATACAAGTCTTGAGTTCTCCATACGGTTTTTGGGCAACTCACCTGCATCTTTATTACCACTAGATCCCTCATTTTTTACATTCACATTAGCACTGCCATCTAGAGCAATGGAAGTAGGGTGTCGCTTGATCTTACGTAATGCTTTTTCTGTGTTGTATGCTTCAACCTACATCAATTTCTCATTGAAATATTTGGTCAACTTTTAGAATGCAAAACTCGATGCAACTACTTATAAGCTAACAGGAGAAAAAATTGAAATAAAAATCACAACCACAACAGTAAAACCAGTGTCTTAGCGTTCCTGAAGGACCTGAACTACTTAAAAGCAAAGGTTGTATCAAACATGTGATCGTTTTTTTTGGGAAACATTACACAAAGTCAACATGGTGTACACTCAAATAATTTATTCCCAAACAAAAAGGACTAGGGAACTCACTGCATCTTTTATCTTCTTTGTTATATCACTAGCCGTCCGGGAAGCAATCCGCAAACATTGCATCACAGCACTTTGCAGGATCCCCTCCCCTCCAGGTTTCTGAATAGCACAAATATCTCCATTTGCATTAAGTGTAGCTGTCATTCTTCCTGTCATAACAGCTTCTTCATGATGAGTTGGATCTATTAGCTACATGACGTAACCACATTAGAATGAGAGTATGAACAATGAACTTTACTTTTGCTAAAAAAAAAAAAAAAAAAAGCAGGCAATTTTTAAGATTACAGTAAAATTTTATAGGACAAGATTTTTGTACCATGATGCTCTCACTACCAAAAAATCCAAAAGAAACTGCTACAGGAAGATGATGTACTATCAAGGCCAACGGTTCTCTTTCCTGCAATAATGTTAACACTCATAAACATGTGTCATAATACATGGTCAAAGGCTATTAAAATGAATAACCACTTGAAGCCAAGAACAAGATAGTAGCATACATGGAGACAATTAAAACAGTAGTATCTTTCAATTTCATAAATGTATCATAACAAGGATGGCTCAAATGGTTAGTTTAGGAAAGGAGGAACCACCAAAATGATAATTGCTCTTCATCTTTTTTACCTAATTTTATTCTACTTCATTGAAAGGTTAACTTGGTTTGGATTTCTAAATCATCTTACCACATTATATTCCCAATCAATCTCTGAAAATCATTTTTAAGGTATAATGTCAAGCCAAATATATATTATTCAGATCATTATCTCTCAAAGAGATAACACCAGGAAATCAAAAATAGTAGCAATATAAACATCAATATAGGGGTCTCAAAGCTCACTAAATGGTTACTTAAAATTTATAAAGCATGATAAAATTGTTTAGCAGGCACTAAAGTTTTAATCCGCAGGTTCTGAAGCTAACCTCAGGTGGATGTATTAGCACTTCCTGACCATTCTCCCCTCCTAGTGAACATTCAGGCCTTCGGAATGTCAAGAGAGCAGCCAAAGCAGCAATATTGGCAGCATCAACTAAATTTCTGTTTCCAGTCCACAAGGATAAATCAATCAAATGAAAAAAAAACCATTAAATGTCACTTCAATAAACAATTATGTGAAAGTATATACATGTACAGCAGCTTACCCCCCATTATCTAGAATGTGGAGATCAATACGGATAGCCCATACTAGCTTCCCAGCTAGAACACAGAGCGATTCTGTATCAACTGCCCTGCTTTCCCTGCAAAACCATATAAACCTTCAAATATGTCATCTATAAGCAGGACTTAAAGTTAAAACTAGGTTTCCTCTAAAGGGAAAAGAATTGTAACACACACAATCCCCTTCTTTCTAAGATGATGCAACATGATTTCCTCCAAATTTCAAGAAATTTGGTTTGTCTTAACAAATGCAGAACACATAAAACGGTTGTGCTCAAGTCTATGAGCAAGTATATATCATAAACTCAGAAGAAACTTGAACATTGTAAGAAAAAAAGTATATTTCAAAAGACATTCAAACTTTATGTTTATCTAAAACTTAAACTATATCGGAAACCGAGAAATGAAGTCAGTCAAGTCAATTTTCCTGTCCATATAGATTTTAAAGGAAAAGTTCATTGTTATCACCTTAGACCACGATCTATTATTCGTCCCAACTCGACTGCAGATTCTCCAGGGCGACCTGGCTCGAATGACGGATCAGCCATTGGAGAGAACTCAGTGAAGATTGAAAGTGATCCTTCATTTGGTCGGTCCCGATAAGGTTGAACCAGTTGACCAGTCACAAAACCCATTACATGAGTATTTCCTAGCTGCACTTCTGATGTGCCATCTTCTCTGCATATTCATCAAAACATCAACCATAAAAATCAAAAACAAAATACATTAAGCATTTCAATATTTATTGACAAGCCAGTAAAACAACAACAACAACAATCACAATAAGATATCTATTAGACTAAGCTCTCTGAACCACTGCACATGGTTAATGATGAAAAAAAAAAAAAAAAAATCAATGCATTAGCATTGACAACTACAGGACAGGCATATGGGAGCCAAAATTAAGGTTTAGCAGAATATGCTAAACCTTCATTAAACAAAGTGGAGTTGCCGTGGTGCATATTTAAGCCCAAGAAAAGCTCATATGGAAAGCCCGCCAAACCTTACCATCGCCAGAATCAACAGTCTCTAGAAAGCCACAACATGGGTAACGCATAACTTCACATTTGTAACATTTGACGTCAAATTAATATAAACTAAAGCAACTCCAGTAGCATACAGCAATTCACCATACGGTTAATATTTCCAACACAAATATATCCCAAAAAAAAAAAAAAAAAACAAGAAATCTAGATTATTACATAGGAAAACTTGCCTGCCAAACTTAATGGAGAGTTTTCGAAACTCGTAAGGGTTGCGGCCATCAACTCTAATACCAGAAAGCAATGCAGACTCTATAAATTTCTTCTCATTAACAGTTAATCTCCATGTATTTGCTAACCTTGCATCCATTCACCCTTCTGCATAAAACGAAAGAAATAATTTTTCATAGGTTCTCTCCAGCATTTCAACAAGCAGTTAGGTTTATAAGCAACTAAGAAACTAAATCAAACCTTTACTGGCATGAGAAGTTTTCCCAAAAATTGAATTTTCAGAAATTTAGAGAGCCCTGAAAGTGACGCCAACGTTGTTTGAATTCACCAATTAGGGAAGAAGAAGAAGAAACAGCCGCTGGAAGATGATTATTCAAAACCCTAGGGTTTTGTTTCGGACAAAAAGTTCATCAGCAAAAAGCTTTTAAAAATAAATTAAATAAAAATCCCTAACTTTAAGGCAGTGTTTGGAGATGGCAATTCGGTACCTAAGACTGAGCCTCTAGTCCACTTCTTCCCATATTTAGAGAGCATACTTGGATAAAATTAAAATTAAAATTAAAATTTTTGCAATTAGAAACAAAAAATATCTTATATTTTAAATTCAAAATAAAACAATAAATTCATTACATCAAATTTGGCTTTAAATTTTTTATTTTATTTCTAAAATGATTGTGAATTAAACAAAATTTATGCTCTTGTTATGGTTATAATTTAAAAAATATTACAATATTTATGAGTGACTAAATTGTCTAATATGTGATATTCATATTTGGTATATGGTTTTCATGTTATATTGAGGAAGAATCTGAAATCGAAAGAAAATTTTTCAATATTATATACTTTTTTGCTAGATGTAAATGCAATTTTTAACATGATCGAGGTTAAATAAATTTTTTACATGATTGGGGGCGTAGGGTTAAAAAATATTTATACATAAGTTGGGGAATAAATGATTTTTTTTTTTTTTTACATGATCATGGGTTAAAAATTAAAATAATTATTATTTTGCATATAATCTTTTGATATTTAAACAAAATTATTCTTATCTCATATCTATTAATGTTACTAGAATGATCAAAACATCGAATTATTATGCAACGACATATTTCTTAGATTAAAAATTTATTTAATCGAATCCAAATATGTGGATAATGGACGTAAAATCTAGGAGTTATATTATCAAAAATGTGCATTTCTCGACAATATTATAAAAGCAAATATATTTGATTCTTGTGTTTTTGGTAAAATTTTTGTTAATTACATTTTTACCCCCACATGTTAGAAGCAAAACAGCAAATTAAAGATACTTATAATTATTGATATTGATAGTAGTAGTTTTTTTTCTTCCTCGTAGGTATGGAAGTTTGAGAAGAACTATTATCATTAACATCACCATTTTTCAGTCTTTTTTCTTTTATTTTTGTTCTTAAACCTATAAGACAATAATTTGATTAAAGCAGTTATACAAAATAACACATGAATCCAACATTACTTTTATATGGAGCCAAAATTTTATAATATACATGTTTTCTATGATGTAGAGTTGTGTTTTAAAACTCGATGTCACATATGGGTTTAAAGTATTGTAGTATATGTGTGAGACTTGATCTCATAGAACACATATAGACCAAGGATACTTATAATATAAAAATTATTTTAGCTAGAAAAATAATCCTAAAAAAAAGGTAAATAGGATTTTTTAAATAAATTTCAGTTTAAAAATTAAAAATTATTTTATTATTTTTTAAAAATATTTTTATTTAAAAAAACAAAAGTATACTTTTCATTAATATTTAAATATTGACTATTAAATTTAATTAAAATTAATGGATAAATATTTATATTTTAACTAATAAATAAAATTTTATTACTTAAAGAACCTTTGGATGAGATTAAATCCTTTAGCTTTTATATTTTTATTAACATCTTTTATCAATGGCCTTTGTTACATAAATAACTTTATACTATATCAATGTACATAAACTGTCAAAATCTTTCTTCCGCATTTTCGCATTCCCAAATTACTTCTTTGGGTACCCGTGAGTGTGCTCTAACCCATCCACCAAAAACAAAACTTACATGAACGAATAAGATTAGAATTAAATTGAACCAAACTCGACTTTTGACTAACTCAAATTTGACTTGACTTAAAAGAAGCCGAGCTTAAGCTTAAGCTCAAACTTTACAAACTCCCTACAAACCGATTCAAGTTCAGTTCAACTTATGAGGAATCGAGTTCAAATTCGAGCTAAATGTAATACCAAACCAAACCGAACATGAACTCAATTTAATATTGTAACTAAACCGAAATTGATCAAAACAATATCATTTCAATACATAATAGATAAAATGACATCATTTTAATAAATTCAAATCAAACTCTTTTAGGCTGAAGCAAGATTACAAAAATGATGTGGCCTATGTTAAAAATTTCCATTTTCAGTTCTGAAACAAGTTGAAGGTTATCAAATAAAAACTAATAACTACTACATTAATGTAAAGTTAGGATAAAACATCACATAATACACCACAATAATATGGAAATGGCTGAAGGGTGTGGGGCACTTTCCACAAACACAATACAATACGATGAAATCATAAGCATCAACTTAAACCTCTTCCATAAAAAAAAATATCAGTTCTGGAAAACCGTCTTGTACTAGCATTGGGCCATGAAAGAACATCAATATCTCCTCCTAGGACTCCTTGAGCGATGTGTCCGTGCAGATCTGTGTAACGTTTTGCAGGTAAGAACAATGATCTAAAATCGTAACAAAAGTTCTGTAAAACTAAAACAGTTAATTCCATGGTCATTTAGAGAAGGGCTATTTCCTCTTTTAAATCAGTCTACACCATGACATCTTGATAAAACATAGTTCTGGCCAGCACAACAGTTTTTATGTAGATATATATTGTGCCTGTTAAAACTATCATATTTTTTTACATTTTACACATGAAATACTACTAGGAGGAGCTTTCCATAATGTAGTCACAAGTAGACCTCTTGCCTATGTACACAAAAGACTATATCTACGTTTCACGAATAGAAGAGAACAGCAGCAAACCTCATAGTCTTTCTTTTGAAGGGTCCACTGCTGGGTCCATTGCTGAAGGCCCAGTCGACATTAATAGTCTGTGTGAGAAGTTCAGTTCCATTCATTGTGCTTATAGCATTTTGAGCTTCCTCGAAATTCTCATATTCAATCAGTGCATATCCCTAGTAAATCAAAGTTTCATGTTAGATGATATTAAAGAAAAATTATCATAATTGTTCAAAAAAGAGAATTAGTTAATGGTATTGTTATATACTCAACAAAAAACAACTGCAAAAACATAACAAATGAATTATAACTTGAAAAAAGATTATGAAAATAGACATCAGTTTTGAGGCAGCCAGGACTAATCCAAACCCTAATCATTCACAATCAAACTGATCTACATCAATCACTTTATTGATAGCTATCATATCTTGTATGTCATAAGCGAAATGGAGTAAACATAACCAATCATCGTTCCATTTAAAGATGTGTTCCAGATTTAATGCAGCACAAAAACCAAATCCATGTCTGTTACGTCAAATTTACACTCAATACAAATGTTAAAGCAATGCAAATGCACCAAGTGGAAACACAACAGATTATAACAGTATGAACCAAAAAAAACATAATCATTGTAGATACCTCCTGTAGAAACAACTCTGAGTATAAAGAAGAATGTAATAATGAATGATACTTCAACAATTTTTGGAACCAAAGGGCAAAAGGAATTACCTTCACAAAACCAGTTCGGCGATCAAGATTTAAATGCAAGTTTTTGATCTCCCCAAACTCACCGAAAGCATTTTGCAAATCATCCTCCTGTGCCTCCTCATGTACCCCAGTCACCAAAATGATCCATCCTTCAATGGCTGCACAAAATTTTTTAATTAAAGACATGAAATGACTAGTAAAACCAAAAAAAATATGAATACCAAAAACTCTTTTAATGGTTGTACACAGTAGACATTCATTTCCATCAGGGAATGTTCATACAAGATGCACCTTAAAACTTGAACTAAAAAAGTATGAAAGTTAAATTAAAAACAATAAGACCTAGGTGATGACATCTAGAGGCTAAATTTAACAAAATAAAAGTTAAAGCTAAAGAAAACTTCAAAAAAAGATCATGCTAATTTCCTATAAGGATATGTTAATAGTTTCCACACCTAAGAATTATCCACTGGCTTCCAAATTCCTTTTATACATGACAACATCCGAGTAGACATCAAAGTGAAATTCAAAAAGTATGCAATCAGTCAATAACTCATTAAAGCTAAACCCCAACAATCAGCTTTGAACGATTCATCCAGACCTCCTCAACCACCAGTTTTGTATGAAAAAAATTAACAGAATAGACGTTCAACAAAGTTTAAACAACGTTAATTCAATGATTTTATTCTCAGTTTCTACCCTAAACCTCGAACACAAATAAATCAACAAGCTAAACTAAAAACATCCCTACCGAAAAATCTAAAGACAAGACAGGTAAACCACCAAAATTCTAAACCATAAGGGATTAAGCAAAAATGACCAAAACGATACGAGACTTCACAAGCAAATCTACAATTTTAACTATAACAAAACCCTATAATGGGCAAGCGAGTGTAAAACTCACATCGTTGGGGGCCGGGCCCACCATCCGAGCCAAGGGAGTCAAAGTTACGATCAGCGAGGCGGCTATGACGTTCGGCGTCGGCTTCTTCCCGGAAGCCACGGCCTTTGGTCTTCTTAGGGGTGCCGCCGGTGATGGCAGACTTGAGCTTGGGCTGAGGGGCGGCAGCACGAGGGGAAGAGGAAGCGTCGAGGTCGACGGCTCCGTCCTCGTCCATCAAGTCGTCGTCTTCAAAGTCCAACGCGTCCACTTCCGTGTTAGCCATTTTTGTTTGTCGATTTAGGGATTCGCGAGTTGTTGAAGACGAGCTGCCTTTGCCTTTTTGTGTCCGGTAAACTTTCTTGGTGATTAACTGGTTGATCAAATCAAGTTTGGGCCTTCATTGTTAAGCCCTTTTTCCAATGCGGCCCATTCATCAGTGCTTTTTAATTCTTGAAACGACAGCGTTTCAGCCTGACTTTTTCATTGTGATAGGCTCTGTTGAAGAAAATTCCTCTTAAAAAAAAGAAACATTGTCAACCACTTTAAACCTTCGATTTGTGAAAAATGGATTGGACTTCAATTAATGGGCTCCCGTCCATTTCCGCGTTTCTCTTCTTCTTTTTGATAAAAGAAATATGAAGCTGATATCCATGTCCGATCCGATGCTTCAGGTTGGTTCTTCATCGTAATCGGCTCCATGTCCTTGCTCGGCTTTCTCTTCTCCACAATCATATCCAAAATTCTGCCTCCCTTCGATAGTCCCATTCTATCAGCCATACAAAACGACATGTAATCATCGTCGTTTCTCTCTATTTGTGGGACTGTTTTGAGTTGTTAAAACCTTAAAACCTAGCCTGTTTGTTGGATATTATTAAAAGCATTTTAAATAGTTTGATATTGTTTGATGTGAATTATAGTTTTAGTGATTAGATAATTTCATATGATTGGCAAGGGGTATAAGGTTTTTGAGAAATAAAATAATATGAAGAGTCATGGGAAGGTGGTGGGTTTTATTGAGATATATGGTGTGTTTCACGTGTCGGATGTGTAAATATGTAAACCGAGAAGTTGCATTGTAGGGAAGATTGGGGGATTTGATCCTTGAAAGCTGTTTCGGAATTTATTATATCATTGAAGAAATTGTTTTGTTGTATTCATTGCAGTAGAATGGTTGTTTCCTTTGATGATTTTTAGTTGTCTCAAGGACGATATCTTGTTCTTTTTAAATGGGAAAATTTGAATTAGTGAATCTACTATGAATATGCAATGAGATTGATCTAAGACTTAGCTGTTTCAACGTTGATCAACAAAATTTTGAAAAAATTTCAACTGTAGCACGTGGATTTCACTTTCTTCCTTTTCTTTTTTTATATGCATTTGTTTCTGTACCAAAAAGATATGGATGGGAATTCCTTCGAGCAACATAAATCATGAGCGTATCTTTTGCTTCTATTTTGTGTGGTATAATTCTGAAGAATATAACAGTGAAAGATGAAACTTTGTAGAAGGGAAGAAAACCAGTAAGTTATACTTGTTTCAAGGCAAAGATAATGCTCAAACGTTTTCCTTTAAAAGGCCCCTGTTTTTATTTGTTTGGAATTTTTTTTAAGTAATTGTGCTTATTCACACAATATATGCACTTGTGAGAAAAAATGGCATCTAGAAAAGAAGAAAGAGAACCATTTTGGAGTCATTCAGGATAACAAATGGTTTTTGAGTTAGCAAATCTGCTTGCTGTCAGTTTATGATATAATTTCTAAGTTTTCATTAGTTACGTTTCTGGCTAACTCAAAGTGAACTATTATAAAATTATCCCCTGCCACTAATCTGTTTTGTTGGTTTTCAACATCCTGAGTTTTGACCATGGAATTGAAAGAACTTCTATTTTGTTGGATATCTGCAATTAACTAAAATGATATTTTGAAAATCCAGTTGCTTTTATTACCCTATTCTCTCTCTTTTTTTCTCTCCCTGTTTTTCTTTTTTTCTTTTTTTTGTGGTTCTTCCTTTTTCTTAGTCTGATGTCCATCACATGACCTTCCTCTTCTGTAACAGGTGTTACTGCTTTTTGATGCCCTTGACTCTTCCTATGATTGTAGTAGCTGTATATTTCCGTTGGCTTAGCATGAAGTTGTTCAAACATGCTTGATAAACTTGGCAAACATCTAACATCAACAGATGGAGCAGAGAATCAAAGGAAACCCAGCCATGTTGCAGTCAGTGAGTAAATTTTTTTAACATTATTAGTCCAAATTATTGTAAATTAGACTTACAAAACCTAGAGTTGGAATAGATACACGTGTCTGGGCCCTGAATACTGAATATTATTTCTACTTTTTGGTATGATATAACTTTATGTTTTTAACTGACTGAGCCATTTCTGATGACAGAGGTAAAATCCAAATCTTTTGACGTAAAGCTTTCTTATTTTTGGGAGACTATGCTATGAATCTGTAAATTAAATTATGTGTATTCTATTCGATTTGAAGTTCCCATTGGATTTGGAGTAATTAATTGCTCATCATCACTCAATACTTCTTTATCCCCTTTTCTTCCTGGTCCAATATTTGTTTAAGAAAGTCTCCTTTTCTGTGTAGAACTCAAAATTGTTGACCCCTTCAGTGATCTTACTCTATCAATCTGCTCCCTGGTTTAAATAATTTAGTTCCTTTCACACCATAAATTTTTTTTGGATATGTACTTGTCTTTGTGATGAATGTGGATAACTTCATCCAAAAGACCAGCTAATATAGACAACACTTGTGGATGTTACATTTTGTTCTCTCTGCTGCTTCCTCATTGTCTTCCAGGCAATCTAAAACCCCCCAAATCTACTTGGGAGCATGCATACTTTTTTTGTCTATTTGGGTGATGAAGGAAACTATCAAGAACCCACACTTTAGAGTACACCTCGAATATATGCAATCATTTATAAGTCATGTGTATTTAGTAGCTGTGAGAATGAGTACATGTTGCATGTTTCACATTGAGATGTTCGAATTTATTGTTTACTCTACATTCTTTCTATATTACTTTATTTTTTGGCCAATCTTCATGAGAGCACACACACATTTTTCATTTATTTTTTGGTTTGTGAATGAAATCACTATAAACTGCTCTCTTATCAGATACAAAGTAGTAGGGTAAACCTCTAATATGTGCAATCACCTATAAGTCATTTGTTTAGACATTTGCGTGTTTTGAACTGAAATGTTTAAATATAAAATACACTCTATATGCTTTCTATACTGCTTTACTTTTTGGTTAATATTCATGAGAGCGTGCACAATTTTTTTTTATTTCTTTTTGGATAATAAATGAAGCCTGAGTACCGTTCTCAATTCGGGAACAAACATATTAGAGTAAACTCCATACATGTGCAATCACCTGTAAGTTGTGTCTACCTAGTTATCTTAGTATGTTAATAGTTGCATGATTTGATTTGAAATGTCTGAATTACAGTTTATTCTAGATTCTTTCCACATTGATTTACCCCAAACTCAAATCTTTTCTACATGGCAAAAATTTACCGCTACCATGATTACAGAATAAAGTTTTGCTTGATTGTAGACATTTCTGCACAACTATTCTACTTGAGTGTTATCAACTAGTATGCCTAGAGTAAAGGAATTATAGCTATGCATATTTTATTTTATGTATTTTATTTTTAATTTCACCTTGAGAAAGACTATTTGGTGATATCTAATTGTAGTCATAGGATCAAATAAATTAGAAAGCTATTAGATTTTGATCTTTACAAGATATGTTAGTCAAATTTATCTGGAACCTCTCTTTGTCAGTTCCAATAATTGAATGCTTTTACTATTTATTCTAAGAAAGGGCTAAGGCAGTAATCTCAAGGGAGATTAGGATAAATTAACCCATTGCTTGAAAGATAATTTTCTAGATGTGTAAAATATTCTTTGTCATTGTCAATTATGAAAATTTGAAATTTATTACTGAGTTGCATTGGACCATTTTGTGAAAGTTTTGAAGTATATGTCCACGTAACCCTAGTGTGCTCATCAACAAAGGTTACAACCACCAGTGACATTTTTTACTCTGGAGAGCCCCAATACGTCACTATGAATAAGTGCAAAAGGATTGGATGGTTTGTAAGGGACATTTGGATATGTATTTCAAATATGTTTTGATTGTTGACAAACTTCACATTGAAGAGATGTTGGATGTTTATTAATGAATGAAAAGGAATTTTTTTTTGCAAGATATGTGAAGTTAGGGTGTCCTAATAGACAATAGGTTACACTTAATTTTTTGGAATGAAAAGCATTTTGATGGCCTGGATCAGGTATACAAAGCCAAATAATGTCACTGTAGAGAGAGTGTCATTTATTATCTTAATAGGAGAACTGTTAAAACATGGGGTGAAATTTTGCGGTAGACTAGCAGTTACTTCAGTTGATCTAAAGCTCCACAGTCAACAATCCAAAAATCTGTGTCAATCAAAATCTATCTTTGTGTTGAATGTGGAGGAATTTGTATCATTTCATTCAAAAGACCAGCTAATATAGACACACTTAGTGGACCTTACATTTTCTTCTGTCTGCTTCCATTTTGTCTTCCGGGCAATCTGAAATCCCCACATCTACTTGAGAGGCTGCATACTTTTTTTGTCTATTTGGGTGATAAAAGAAACTATTATGAACCCACACTTTACAGTCAACCTCAAATATATGAGATCATATGTAAGTCGTGTATGGTAGCTGTGAAAATGAGTACATATCACATGTTTCACATTGAAATGTTCTAACGTACTGTTTACTCTAGATTCTTTCTATATTACTTTATTTTTTGGCTAATCTTCATGAGAGCTCATAAACGTTTCATTTCTTTTTTGGTTTGTGAATGAATTCACTATGAACCGCTCTCTTATCAGGTAAAAAGTATTAGTGTAAACCTCAAATATGTGCAATCACCTATAAGTCATTTGTTTAGACATTTGTGTGTTTTGAACTGAAATGTTTCAATATAAAATACACTCTACATTCTTTCTAGGTTGCTTTACTTTTTGGTTAACATTCATGAGAGTGTGCACAATTTTTTTTATTTCTTTCTGGTTAATAAATAAAATCTGTGTACAGTTCTCAATGCTGGAACAAACCTATTAAACTGCATACATATGCAATCACCTGGAAGTTGTGTGGATCTAGTTATCTTAGTATGTTAACAGTTGCATGTTTCGATCTGAATTGTTTGAATTTGTGGTTCATTCTAGATTCTTTTCACATTGATTTACCCCAAACATACATCATCTGTACAAGGCAAAAATTTACAGCTACCATGGTTATAGAATAAAGTTTTGCCTGATTGTAGACTTTTCTGCACTTACTTTCTACTTAATATGCCTAAAGTAAAGGAATTATAGCTACGCATACTTTATTTTGTAAATTTTTTTTTATTTATCCTTGAGAAAGACTAATTGGTGATATCTAATTATACCCATAGGATCAAATAAATTAGAAAGCTATTAGATTTTGATCTTAACAAGATATGTTAGTCAAATTTATCTGGAACCTCTTTTTGTCAGTTCCAATAATTGAACGCTTTTACTATTTATTCTGAGAAAGGGCTGAGGTGGTAATCTCAAGTGAGATTAGGATAAATTAACCCATTGCTTGAAAGATAATTTTTAGATGTGTGGTAAAATATTCTTTGTCATTGTCAATGATGAACTTTTGAATTTTATTGTTGAGTTGAATTGGACCATTTTGTGAAATTTTTGAAAATTTTGAAATATTTGTCCATGTAACCCTAGTGTGATCATCAACAAAGATTTCAATCACTAGTGACATTTTTTACTCTGGAAGGCCCCAATACATCACTATGAATAAGTGCAAAAGGATTGGATGGCTTGTAAGGAACATTTGGATATGGATTTCAAATATGTTTTGATTGTTGACAATCTTCACATTGAAGAGATGTTGGATTTTTATTAATGAATAAAAAGGAATATTTTTTGCAAGATATGTGAAGCTAGGGTGCCCTAATGGACAATAGGTTACACTTAATTTTTTGGAACGAAAAGCATACTGATGGCCTGGATCAGGTATACAAAGCCAAATGATGTCACTGTAGAGAGAGTGCCATTTGTTATCTTAATAGGAGAACTGTTAAAACATGGGGTGAAATTTTGAAGTAGACTAGCAGTTACTTAATTTGATCTAAAGCTTCAAAGTCAACAATCCCAGAACCTGAGTCAGTCAAAATCTATCTTTGTGATGAATGTGGAGAAATTTGTATCATTTCATCCAAAAGGCCAGCTAATATTGACAACACTATTGGACTTTACCTTTTCTTCTGTCTGCTTCCTTTTTGTCTTCCAGGCAATCTGAAACCCCCACATCTACTTGACAGGCTGCATACTTTATTTGTCTATTTGGGTGATAAAAAAAACTATCATGAACCCACAATTTAGAGTAAACCTCGAATATATGACATCATTTATAAGTCATGTGTACCTAGTAACTGTGAGAATGCGTACATGTTGCATGTTTCTAGCTGAAATGTTAGAATTTATTGTTAACTCTTAATTCTTTCTACATTACTTTATTTTTTGGCTAATCTTCTTGAGAGCACATACACATTTTGCTTTTCTTTTTTGGTTTGTAAATGAGATCACTATAAACTGCTCTCTTATCAGATTTGAAGTGTTAGTGTAAACCTCAAATATATGCAATCACCTACAAGTCTTTTGTTTAAACATGTCTGTGTTTTGAACTGAAATGTTTGAATAGAAAATGCACTCTATATTCTTCCTATATTTCTTTACTTTTTGGTTAATATTCATGAGAGCTTGCACAATTTTTTCATTTCTTTTTGGTTAATAAATAAAATCTGTGTACTGTTCTGAATGCAGGAGCAAACATGTTAGGGTAAATCACATACATAGGCAATCGCCTGTAAGTAGTGTCTACCTAGTTATCTTAGTATGTTAACAGTTGCATGTTTCTATCTGAAATGTTTGAATTTATGGTTCGTTCTAGATTCTTTCCACATTGATTTACCCCAAACTCAGATCTTCTGTACATGGCGAAAATTTACAGCTACCATGATTATAGAATAAACTTTTGCTTGATTGTAGACTTTTCTGCACAACTTTTCTACTTTGTGTTATCAACTAGTATGTTTTAAGTAAAGGAATTATAGCTATGCATATTTTATTTTTAATTTCACTTTTGGGAAAGACTAATTGGTGAGATCTAGTCGTAGCCATAGGATCAAATAAATTAGAAAGCTATTAGATTTTGATCTTCAGAAGATATGTTAATCAAATTTACCTGGAACCTCTCTTTGTCAGTTCCAATAATTGAATGCTTTTACTCTTTATTCTAAGAAAGGGCTAAGGCAGTAATCTCAGGGGAGATAAGGATAAATTAACCCATTTCATTACTCTTTATTCTAAGGATTATTTTTTACAAGATATATGAAGTTAGGGTGTCCTAATAGACAATAGATTACACTTAATTTTTTGGAACGAAAAGCATGTTGATGGCCCGGATCAGGTATACAATGCCGAATGATGTCACTGTTGAGGGAGTGCCATTTTTTTTATCTTAATTGAAGAATTGTTCGGACATGGGGTGAAATTTTGAAGTAGACTAGCGGTTACTTCATTTGATCTAAAGCCCTGGAGTCAACAATCCTAGAACCTGAGCCAACAACACCTGTGGACCTTACATTTTGCTCTCTCTGCTGCTTCCTCTTTGTCTTCCAGGCAATCTGAAACCCCCACATCTACTTGAGAGCATGCATACTTTTTTTGTCTAGTTGGGTGATGAAGGAAAACTGTCACGGACCGGCACTTTAGAGTAACCCTCGAATACATGCAACTATTTATAAGTCATGTTTAGCTAGTGGCTGTGAGAATGAGCACATGTTGCATGTTTAACATTGTAATGTTTGAATTTATTGTTTTCTCTAGATTCTTTCTATATTACTTTATTTTTTGGCTAATCATCATGAGAGCACATGCAAAATTTTCATTTTCTTATGTGCAAATTCATGCATTATTAAAATTATATTTTTTATATGCAATAGACCCTGTGCCAATGCGATTCTAGATCAATCAAATCTGTTTGAAATTTTCCATTTGGCTCTTGAGAAAATATTCAGATATTCATTCTCTGTTTAGCGACTTTCTGGTATATAAGTCCAGCCAGCCCTAAAACCATGAAAATTTAAGAAGAAATTACATTTCTCCTATCTATCTTTGTCTGATTTTACATCTTTATATATATATGTATATATATGCACCCAAGCAATTGGGAAAACAAAATGAAATTTGAAAAACAGAAGGAAAGAGGTAACAGGAAAAGAAGTTAAAAAAAATAAAATTTAGTCCAGTTATTATCCAATTCAGTAATTGATTATGCAATATATTCATGGGTTTCATCTAATAGAAAACATTTATAGAACAAGTACTTCAAAATTTTTCAAATTTGTAAAAGAAATGAAAATGCTTAAGCATAAACCCTAAGCTACTTTAAGTGCTTTTATCTAAATTAATGTAAAGTGAGATTAATAACTCAAATCGAAGTTAAAGCTTAGGGGTTCTAATTGTTAAACTGGAATTGTTTTAAATTTGCTCTCTAGTTTGATTAAAGGTTGTAAAATGATTTGGCTTGAGCTAGAGAAAACGTGAAAAACAATCCATGATTTGATTTGTGATTTGGCTGTTTTTGATCTAGGATCAAACATTAAATCGTAAGCCTCTTTTAGATAAAATCAAAATCATTTTCTTAAAGAAGAAAACGAAATCATTTTGTTCCTATTAATCATCCCATCCTAGTGGTGTAATTTGACGTCCAAGTCTTCTTTTTTTGACACTAATATTTCAACGCAATCAACTTACATCACACTTTATTTTCTGTTAGCAGTCATATCAGTTTATCAGAACCTTCAACTTTCATTGCTCAAAGTCTTCACACGTTCTTCATCTGATAACTCTAACTACCTGATTCCTTCTTCTCCATGAAAACCCCCAACCCAAATGCTTCAATCACAAACTTACACTTACAACCCCTTTGATTTTCTCACACACGCCACAAAATTTTACATTTTTTGATCAGTTTCACATTCACCCTTTTCCCAAAAAGTCGTTCTTTCACACTTGCAAACTACATCGAGTCTCCTCACCTAAGACCTCTCAACCATTCTTTCCTCCACAGAATTTGCTTTATTCTGTTATTGACTTCTCCTTGTTCTTCACAGAGAGTTTACTTCTTACTATATTTCTTTTACCCCATATAAGCTGACAACAGTACTGGTGTTCCACATCTGCAATATGTCTTCCTGTTTATAATTATAACAGTTGGTATTAACTCCTCAGAGCTCAGTCTTTTGTACAAATATGAAACTAATACAGGTTATTAAAAGAACAACAATCCTGTAAAACAAGTTCTTGAATTGGAATTTGTAAGAAATGTATACCCATGAGGTGTTTTTGTATCAACTTTTGGAATAAATAATTGACTCTCAATATTTTAAATTTACAGAGGAGAAGAATGCAGTAATGTTCTAATTTGATTTGTCACCAACCCATTTTTTTTAGTTTAATTTAAAAAATTTCCAAACCTGATAATTAGACACCCCCATTAAAGCATTTTAATTGTAGTTCAGCACTAAAAGATACATACATCTATGTATGTACATAAAGTTTCATTGACTATAACTTTTGGAAGATCTTAAAAGCAAATCTGATATGCAAAAATAGAGAATATTAAAGGCCAAAGGACTATTTCCCACCCATAGTTTGAGGCGGGGACAAAATCTCACCCTTCAAGTTTCAAAAACCCAGTTTCTCACTCCTAAAAATATTTGTTATAATTTTTATATTCAAATGATTAAAATACCCATTTAAAAAATAAATATTTATAATAAAATTATAAACTAATTTTTAAATATAAAAAATATTTAAACATTTTTTAAAATATATTAAAAAATTTTTAAACTTTTTAAAAATTTGAAGTAGCCAATGTCACCAGTGCAGTGACGGTGGCCGCCGTTGAAGGGGTCAGGTGGCGGTTTCCGGCCACCTGGTTTTAGGGGAGGCCGGTGGGGGTGGCCAGATCTGGCCGCCTCAGTTTTGGAGGAGGTGGCCAGATTTGGCCGCCTCCGCCAAAAACAAAAGTCGAAAACAGTCGTTGGGACCAAGGTCGGTCATTTCCGACCTTTTCTGATAGCTTTTTCTCTGGCTACCTCTGTTAAAACTGAGGCGGCCAGATTTGGCTGCCTCCACCTAACGGGGAGGCCAGATCTGGCCTCCCCTAAAACCAGGTGGCCGAACGGCCACCTGGCTCCCTCAACAGTGGCCACCGTCGCGACACTGGCGGCGGTGGCTGCTTCAAATTTTTAGAAAATTTCTAATATATATTTTAATTTTTTAAAAATTTTTTAAAATTTATTTTATATTTTTATAAAATTTTAATCCTAAAATGATAATACTACCTCTAAAGTGTTACTGTTTTCTATTTTATTTAATATTAAATTGTTTCCATGGGTGAGAGATTGAACTTTTAAAACTTGGAGGGTGAGACCCCCAACTATGGCTGGGAATTAGTCCTTTGGCCAATATTAAAATGAGAAAAAAGTTGAATGTGATTCTCTAGAACTCTATGTGGGTCAAAGATTGTTTAGAATGTAATATTGTCTAGTACTTTATCCAGATAAATTTTAAATTGGTTATCAATTATAAATTATTATTATTATTATTATTATTATTTATTTTAAAAGCATCTAATTTCATAATTGTTAGTATTCAATTTGGTACTATTTTAAATATTCAAAAATTTTATTATTTTATTCCAAGATTAATATACATAGTCATCTATACGATCACTCTAAAGGATCACTTAAATTAAACTCAATTTCATGTTGAAAAAGTGCTTGTCGAAAATCAAGTTTATATGTATTTTTTAATGAATTCTGGCACTGATATATATGTTCTGAAATTATTTTGTTTGATTAGGGGTAGAGCCAATGAAGAAATTAACATGCCAACATCTCAATTACAGTGTTGAAAATTTACAAATCGAAGACACTTGAAAATCATTTAAATGCTGTTAAAGTTGGAATAGTCCCAGTTTTATTTTTTTTTAATCAAATAAACCTCCGTATTTATCCCATTTGCATTTTGCAATGAACATTTACATATAATATGAATTAAAATCAATACAAATGCCACGCATAAATGAAAAGAAATGCTGGAAAAATTCATGGTTATAAATTAATTCCTCAAGTGCCCACTAAATATTGATAAAATTTTAGCTATTACAAAGAAAGATTCCATATGTTGATAGAACATAAATTTACACAATTTAATTAATATTTAAACTTCCAAAAATTCATGAGAAAACCATTACACTAGTAAAAGATTTAGTGAATTAATCTATAGACTAACTAATTAGAGAGTAGAATATAATAATCTTCAAATATATAATATATTGAGTCCACTTCATGCATGCATGAGGGGTTTTTTTTTTTTTTTTTCTTTCTAATTTCCGCTTGACCTTTCTGCAAGTAAAGCTTTGTATTCCTCCCTCAGGCTATTATATCTCTCAGTCAGAATCTTGAAAGCTTGTTTTTGGTCGTCCGGAATATCCTTCTTCTTCTTCTTCTTCTTCTCCTCAAGTCGAAGCTTCACCGATTCGATTTGCATCTTCAGTTCACGTATCCTCATCATCTTCGCCTGGTGCAGCCTTTGCAATGTCTCCAATTCACTTCCATCTTCACCCAAGGAGTCAATAAAAACAACGTTAATTTTCTATCGAGTTTAGGGTTACAAAATAAACCAATCAATCTCTCTTCGTACATCTGCATTTTAACAAAATTCGAATCAGAAACTCTAACCATAAAGAATCTTTGAAAGACAAAAACATTTACTAAACTCGTTACATATAGAGTTAACACTCGTTTTCATTGAGTTTAGCAAATTTTTTATCCTCCTTTGCAATTCTTTATGTATAGAATTTTTGTTTCGAGTTCTGGAAAAATGAAAAATGAACCCTAGTTCATTTTTAAATCCATCAATCGTTCAAACTATGCATATTATCACTAGGACTGCTTGAGATTTTCAGTATTAATATAATTAAATTCAAAATTAGTAATTAAAAATAAAATAAATTACTGTTTGAAATAGTTTTGCTTATGGGGGAAGAAAAATAACCTATGCTAAAATGTTGTAAAACAAGTAAAATGCCAAAGTGTGTTTTATACAATAAAACATGAAAAATCATAATCAAAATTTTCAAAGTCAATGCAATGCGTTTCTGTGATAACTAATTCCATTTTTGCAATTATAACCTAAAAAAAATTATTAACTTAATAAACAAGTTACCACAAAAAAATGAAATAAAATAGAAAAATATGAAATGGGATTAAAGAAAGAAAATTGAAGTACCTGAAGAATTGTTTGAACAACCAGTTCCATAACCATCCATGACTTTATAAGTTCCTGAAGAGGAAGAGAAAGAGAAAGAAAACTAACAAATGAACAGTGTAGGGAAATGCTTTTGTTTCATTTCATGAAATGATCCTTTTTATATAGGTATTTCATGTATCAAAATAAAGAAACCAATTACATCTAGGAATCAGATTAGGTTTCTATTTATATATAAATGTGAAGTCAAGTCCAATGCTATCAAAAAGAACTATTAAAGGGGCAAGAGGGCTTTAGAATTGAAATTTCAGAAGCTTTGTGTTTGGTTTCAATATGTGATGATTATTAATTTTTTTTACCTAAACTCAAACTCTAGAAGCACATCTTGGAAACAGGAAGTTGTTTTTGACCATAAAGTCAATGGAATTTAAGCCACTGATTTGATCATACATAGGAGAAAACAACTTCATGCCAATCATGGCTTTGGTTGTTTTGTTTGTGAAAACACTGTGATATTCTTGTACCAAATAAATATTTATAAAATAAATATTTATATAAAAATAAAAGAGAAACTCACATAAAAAAACAAAAGACCCCCAAAAAGAGACCCACATAAGAAAAGAAGTTGAAAGATAGAATCAGGAAGTGGATTGGGTATGGGTATGGGTATGGGTATGGGTTTGGGCATGGGCATTAGTATGGATTTGGGTCCAGTTATTGACAGGGTTGGCAGAAAGAAATCTCTGAAAAGTAACAATGAAGAATCACCTTGAAACCCGCAAATTTCAATCTCTATATTCCATAGGACCACAAACATATAAAACTTCAAACAATCACACAAAATATCATATCTATCATCGATCTGACTCCATTCTTGATAACCGTTGGATCCAAATTCCAAAAAGAAAGTAGTACCAATCAAACAGTCACGCTTCGTAAAAAACCAGTTGAGTAGTTGGACCGTACACAACTAAACAGAATCAAACGTTTATTATGACTCGTACAACGATAAAAGGAAATGAAAATGGAAAGGGAAGTACCTTTGCATGAAGGAAGAGGATCAGATGAAGATATATAGAGAGCTAAGAGAATTGAAAGTGGGTTTGGGGGAAAATTAAAGGGAAAAATTAGAGGAAGGAAGGATTTGCAAAGGTTTAAGAGAAGAGATGGCATATATTTATATGTCAAATTGTTGACCTGGAGACACTCTAAGAGACTCATATACCAAACCCCTGCGTGTATGTCATCTAAGAGACATCCATTTGGAGAATACTTCCGTACTGAATTACTTTCCAGAATATACAAAACAAAAACAGAAAAAATAATTTACAAGCCACACATGGACGTGTTTTAAACATGAAGGACCTATTTCATGACAAAAATATTGTGGAAAAAAAATCTTCAATAAAATCAAGTAGGTGAAAGCCAACCTACCTTCGCAAGCTTTTTAACAGTGTGTTATATATTATTTAATGCCACGAAACTCTGGAAATGGAAAGCTAACATGTGTTTTTAATGACGAAGATGAAGATTAGGGCTTTGACTAAGGGAAATAAATGTAATCATGGAAGCGTGTGTGTACGTGGCCTATGAAGAAGAATCGAAACTGCCTAACTAGGTTAATTTAATTTAATTTAATTAGAGGAGTAAAAAGTTATGAAGAGAAATAATAATAATAATAATAATAATAATAATAATAATAATGAAAGGATTTTATCTTGATTTCCTTTTGATGGAAACAGAATTGAAATACGGATTATTATACAGGGATCTGTCTGGACTTTGATGAGAAAGTTTTTCAGGTCCTGTCATCCCTCTCCTTCTACAAATTTCAGAATAAAGAGGGAGAGATAGCTATGGCTACTTCATGCATATGAGACAACCCCACAATTTTCAACACAAACCAGGATCATTCTACCTGTAATTTAGCACATGGTTTTGGCGAATTAATCTTGGATTTTTGTTTAAGTGTTTCAGCTGGTGATGGAGAAATAAAATTTGTAGTAAGTTTCCGATGTTATAGAAGTTACTGATGCTCTTGAAATTCGTCTGTCCATTCAGATTGTTATTATCAATATGCTAATATTATAGGGTTCAATATTACAGATGCTAAGTCACATGGTGTCACCATTCTAATTTAGATTTGCTTGAGCTGAGCCCATGCTCTGAACAATTCTGGACCTATAGTGTGAAACATTTTGAAATCAGCCTTTTTCTATATTAAGCACAAATGCTAGAGGAAGGTACCATGAATTATTGGAGGACAAGATTTCAAGGAAAGAAACTGGTAGAATGGATCCATCATATATCATCTAAATATTGTTGAGATTCCAAGATTTCCCATCCTTCAGTTCATGATTATTATAGTACTTCTTTGTTTTTGTAATTCAATAGAACAACCATAAAATTGTTTGGTTTAGTATGTGGGACAATCAACTATATTAAACATAATTTAATACCTAGATTTGGTTGGTGATTGGGATCACCGTTCTGTTAAATTTAGTTTTCACCTTAATCATTATCTTAGAAAGGATAAGAATAATAAATAAAATTATAACCACTAATGTTGTTAATATACACATCTTACTGAATTTTTTAAAATTCAAAAAGAATCCTAATTATTGTTTTCTCCTTACAACCATTAGATTATAATAGATCAATGGCTGAAAAGGTTATGTTAATACTTCAAATTAAGAAATTAAAGCAAACATACTTAAAATGTAAAATATGGGTCAAATATTTAATTATTCTAATAAAATCTTTGACCTCAAGTTAGTGTTGATTGAGTTTCCAGTGACAAGGACAAACAACATTCTCAAATTATAGTTCATAGAAAGGAAATTTAAATTTTTAACGCAAATTTAAAATACATGAAACTATTTAACTATATATTTGGGTTAAAATTAACCATCAAAACTTTTTAGTTGAAATTGTCTATATATAAACAACCCTTCGAATTCAAATTTGAAATTTTGTAACTCCTTGAATCTAGAAAAATCACAGAATGAGACATATGAACCACATGAACCTCTTGTGAATCATGATTTTTTCCAATAAGTTTTAACGTTTTTCGACAATGAAAATAATTGAATAGATAACAAAAACTTTCCTTATCAAATTCTCTATATGATAGTGTGTAGATCGATGCATTTTGGTTAGGATTTATGTTGAAAATT
This sequence comes from Anacardium occidentale, assembly GCA_026122585.1. Classification (NCBI taxonomy): domain Eukaryota; kingdom Viridiplantae; phylum Streptophyta; class Magnoliopsida; order Sapindales; family Anacardiaceae; genus Anacardium; species Anacardium occidentale. The sequence goes on along the minus strand of JAJEJH010000325.1, from coordinate 28,881 downwards.
GGTGTTCAAATGTCGACAATCCATGAACCCGAAATCAAAATATTGTGGTTGAAAAACTATCATTTTGGCTAAAATTTTTTTGATGCATTCATGATAAAAAGCATGCATGATGTGTTAGTGTTGATTTAGTAACAAAAAAATGACATTTGGTAGTCGACCGATGACTTTGATATTTTTAAGTTAGGGCTTTTTTTTATATTTTCTATATTAGGTTTTTTTTTTTTTTTTTTTTTTTTGGTTAGATTTTCCATTTAGTGGTTTTTTGATATTTTTCAGTGAAGATGTTTTCTTATATTTTTCATATTAGGGTTTTTTTAGATTTTCAATTTAAGTGTTTTTTTACTTGTAGTTTTTGTATTTTCGATTTATTTTTTTTTAATAAAACATATATTATGATAAATGACATATTTTTGACCATAAGACCACCTCTCATCTCAATTTTATTTGACTTTTTCATGTTAAATTAGTATCCATTTTATAAGACATATATTTTGAATGCATTTATTACTCTTTGTTTACTGGGAAATATGTTTTTCACTTTATAATTGTCATCATCTCTCTACACTCTTGAGGCACTAAATGCAGAAGGTAGGTCAGGGCATTAGGTAACCACTAAAAATTCGCAGGCAAAACATTTTACGCATTAGATTATACATGACCATGCATAAGATTTGGCTCTTGGACACCACTCGAACTTGTTGTACCATACTAAACATGCGTCTTCTGCTTAAATTCTCATTCTTTAATGAAATTATCATCTATATTATTTTCGTGGCTAAACAAATCTATGTTGATACATCATGTGGACTATTGAATTAGTCATCATTTAATTCTTGTATTATATTACTATTTGTTACGAGAACCTTTGTTTGGTCATCAATATAATTATTTTTATCTTCATCCATGTCTTTGATATTACCTTTTTCTATAGTATCGACAGGGACCCCCTAGTACTCTTGGTCCATTACATGTGGTCGTTAGACATCATAATTGCTACTTGATGTAGACAGACGAATCATTAAATGGGTAGATTTAGCATACTATAGAATGCATTCTCTTAGATGAAAAGAGAGTCTGATAAGATATTTCATATGTCGATTACATGTAATCTCTAACATCCGCTTACTATAAAGCTTTGTTGGTTTTATAGATGACTGAATCTTATTTTATCTTTGATCTACTGGAGATGTTTACTCAGCAATTGGATCAATTCTTCTAATATAGTGTTCTTTGAGATTTTATTCACATCTTATCATCCTCTAATACAAGTTTGTCTTTTCATTATTATCTTCCACTTATTTCCCTTCATAACGAACCAAAGTATATCTTGTTATTTCTAATGACCTTACAATGACAATAAAATAGTTGTCACTTGCAAATCTAATATATCAATTTTAGTTTTATGTTTTAAGATTTACAAGGGTTTATAAACTTTAAAGTTTAGAGTTTCTGATTTAAGGTTTAGGATTTACAGTATAATTTTTATGCTTTATAGTTTACCCATTTTGGTTTAAATTTTTTGTATTAGAGTTCACATTTTTTAATTTAAATTTAATGGATCAAAATTCATGGCTTACGGTTTTGGTATTTAATAGGGTTTGGGTTTAGTGCCCGACTTAGGGTTTACATTTTAGGGTTTGTAATTTAGGGTTTAGGATTTGTATTATAAGGTTTATGTTTTAGGGTTTACATATCCAGGTTTACGATTTCACATATTAGGGTTTCCAGTTTTGGGTTTATGATTGATGCATGAAAGTTTATGTTTCAGGGTTAAGGTTAATAGTTTAGGCTTTGTGTTTAGGTTTTAATGTTTAGTTTTTGGGTTTAAGGTTTACAGTTTAAGGTTTAGGATTTATATTGTATGGTTACACTATTTACTTTAATGTTTATGGTTTCAATTTTATAGTTTACGAGATACAATATTTAGTAAATAGCAAATTTACCATTCACAAGGCATCAATTTGGTAACTATTATAAAGTTTACTCTAATTATATAGATATGCTATTGATTTATCATTTGTAAATAATAAATTAACCTCTATATGATAAAATATAAATATGCCCCTATATAACAAAATTTCATTTCATCCCTCAACATGGTAAATTATCAACCAACTCCTATATAATAAACTATTAATGTACCCCCACATGACACATTTTCCCCTAACATGTATAATATCAATTAATACATGTATTATAAAATCTCAATATACCCTTTGGTAAATAACTATACACTTCTTATTGATGAAAATTTATATAAGCTCCTATATTTATAATAAGATCATATTACACCCTTGTTTTCAACATAAATTAAGTTTTAACTTAAAGTTCGTATAAATACATAGATAATTGAACTCACTTTTGTCAAATTGAACTAGCAAAATTGAAATTTCAATTGTAAGTTACAAATGTGATGTGTGTATTTTTTGCTATAAGAGGTAAGTTTATATAAAAAAAAAAATTTTAAAAAAAAGGAGAAAGGTGGAAAGGTAATTTTGATTGTAAAAGGCAAAACTGGTATTAGAACTATTAAAATTGATAAATATGATCAATTATCAATTTTATTTAGCTCCAAAAAGTATACTTAGATTGATTTAAACATTTTCATTTTAGGATGAAAAAAAAGTGTAACAATTTTATATTAGAATTATTTTTTTAAGCTAAAAATCAGGAATAAAAGTAATATTTTATGGTGAAAGAATTGAGTAGAGAGTGTCTAGAGGTAAAATAGTCATTTATAGGTTTTATGTGACATGTATATGTGTTACTTTGAAAAGTTTATGCATGTATAGCGTGAGAAGACAGAAATATAAAATTTTTGTCAAACATGACTGTGCATCATTAGAACACATGATTATGCATCCCTTCAATTTTTGCACAACTATATAATACAATTTTTCTTACTTTTATCAAATAGAATTTTACTATAATTTTCCTTCTTATCCAGAGAACCATAACCAAAGTGTTATGAGAGAGAATCCAAGTGTTGAGACTTAAGGGAGAAGAGAATAAGCTAGAAAGATAGAGAACATTTATAAGCCAAAAGGTAAGTATTTCTTACCATTTTCCTTCTAAGTATGTGTCCCTTATGCTATTGAGAAGTGATGATGTTTAATGCCTATTTTATGACTGCATAGCATGATAATATGATGAGATAATATGATAATGATGATTTCATGAAGTTAGTTTGTTTAGAAACATGTTTGATATATACACACTTTGTTATAAGGGTTAAAGGTTTTGATGAGCTTAATAATGAGATTTGATGTTATGTGATGAAGTAATATGTGAAAAAGTAGCATGTTGATCATATGTTGTTGTTTGAATGATTTTGGTTGTGGCTTGAATAAGATTATAGGTAGATTTGTCTTTTCAGCCATAATTTTGCAAAAACAGAGCATGATGCACAACCATTCATCTAATAAAGCACACGACTATGCAATTATATTTCTATAACATCATGGTCATGTATGTCAAGCGTGCACGATTGGATGGGTATCTGGGACACAACCGTGCAAGGAAGGGTCATAGTTTACTCTTTCAGGCAAATAAGGCAATAAAAAAAAAACAAGAGAAAAGATTGCTTAGTAGATTTTATAGTGGTTCAGAGCTCCCTACAAGCCTCATACGTCTACTATTTCATGAAACTATGCTTGAAGTTTTCTTTCACTATGTTCAATCCTTGAAGATATAATATTTTTAATATAAGAGATTTTGTCCTTCACAATAGTTTTATTTAGAGATTTTGCCCTTTTTGTTTCTTGATCAATTATGAAGAAAAATGTCTCTCTAAGGTTGATATACAAAAAAAAGTATAACAATAATCTCTCAAAATGTTTGCAAGCAAGTTTAGAGAAAGAAATCAATAAAAGTATAGAGAACAAAGAAGTATGAGCTATTGTATAGTGATCTTTAGCCTTTTTTTCTTCAAATTTACTCCAATATATAGAATTTTGGGTGAAAGAGTCATTAAAGCAAATCTTAGAGCTATTTGAAGAAAACTCTACACAGACACATGGTCATGTGCTTATAGTGCATGATTATGCTCCCTTCAATAAATACGATCCAATTGTTGATTTTAAAACCCTACCAATGTATATACGATCGTGTTTTTATTATATACAGTCGTGTGACTTTCTATCTTAATATCCCTTGAAATTTAAGGGTTTGCAAGACAGAAGCATGAGAACTCACACGATGACACACACAAATTGATTTTGCCTTGAGCACAGGAATGTGTCTATTATACATGGTCATGATTCTAATGCCTTTGAATTTTCTTTAACTTAGCATAAAAACATGATACAAGCATGTGATTCTATAGTTTCTTCTCCCTTCACATGTGATCATATATCCTTCGTGTGCACGGTCATGTGTTCTTTAATATTTTGACTACTTTGACCTTTATCAAGCATAGTCAGATGACATGAGATTTATACTTGTGTTGTGTAGCTTTTTTGCATAACACAATCATGTATATTAAGCATATAATTATGTGTGACATTAATTTTCACAACCATGATTGTGTGTTAATATTACACGATTGTGTAATACTATTTTCTTGAAGCACCAAAGCATGGACCCTCGTACAAGAACCCCACATGGTGTCATATTTTAGTAGACACAATTGTAATTTTAACTACGCACAGTCGTGTGTGTAAGACACACAAGTGTATATTTGGGAAATCTTACAAAAAAAATATTTGAGCAATTTTGGTCAAGAAGCAAATTCATGCCAAGGATAAATTTGTCAATTAATATATTTTAAAAATCAGCAAAATACCAAGAGTTCAACAATAACCTTGGTAAATGTAGAACCTCAAGTTTCTCTTGTTTCATATGTTGAACCTAAAAATAAGTCAACTACCCTTAATGATCGAGGTAATTATAGCGGTAGTTTACTTAGTTTCAAACCAAGATGATTATAATGGTAATGGTTGGATAATAGACAAGAATAATTAGCCACATGATATTTTGTTCAAATGACTTTATTGAGATCATATGATAAAAAAACTAGTAATGTTAATGCTAATAAGGATAGTTACCTAGTTATAAGGGCTAGAAGAGTGGCTTTATCACCATCTTTATCTTTATCTAATACTTCACTACTTCTGTCTTTTTTAAATAAATTGATGTTCATAAGACAAGTTATTGAATGTTTAAATTATGTTGCTTTAATTTATCCTACTTTTTGTCTTTTTTAAGATATTCTCACCAAGGAGATCAATTGGTATGGTACTAAGTACGAGGATGACTTCAGTTCAAGGAAAGTCAATAATGTGCAACATATGGTTAGTGCCAATGAGATATAGATTTGGTTATGACATCATCGTCTAGGGCAGCCATCTTTTAATAAAGTGAAACTCTTATTTTCTAGTTTATTTTCAAATGCACATGATTCAAATTATAAATGTGATACTTGCATTTTAGCTAAAATTCATTAAGTACCTTTTCCCATTAGCTTAAATAGAAGTGATATTCTTTTTCCTTCAATCCAATCCAATGTTTGGGGATCATCTCTAATAACCACTACTTTCATGATTTGTTAGTTTGTGACTTTTAAGGATGATTGTATTTGGATGACGTGGCTATATTTGTTGACGCATAAGGATAAGGAATTTGGAGTGTTTCATGCATTTCATGTCATGATTCAAACTTAATTTTCTACTAAAACTCATATTATTTGATCTAACAATATTGGAGAATATGTCAATCAAGAATTTCAAGCTTATTTTCAAAAGCATGGTCTTTTTCATGAAACTTCTTACACTTAAACAACTTAACAAAATGGTGTGGCCAAATAGAAAAATAGACATATTTTAAAAACAACACATGCCTCGTTAATTAGAGCAAATATGCCAAGTAGATATTAGGATGATGTTGTCATTACAACAGTGCATCTTTTGAATAGAATATTGTCAAAGGTATTGGATTCTAAGACTCTACTATTGGTTTTATCCAACCATGTTAGTCTACCATATATGCTATTGATTTCTCAATATATATTTTGTTGTGTTTCTTTTATTCATCCTCATAAAAATCAACATACTAAGCATGATCTTTGTGCAGTTCATTATATTTTTCTAAGGGATACCATACAAAAGAGGATATCATTGTTATAATCTTCTTATCAAATATACCTTTGTCACTATGGATGTTACCTTTTTAGATTTTAAAATTTTTTTCTCTTTGCTTGCATCCACCTCTTCTCTTTAAGGAGAGATATAGAATGAAAATCAAAATTGGTAAGATTACCAAAAAATTAAAGAAGTGTCATACAGATTAGTACAAGGTACATCTAATGGTGAGTTGCCATATAGTAGAAGTGAGATGGTAGTTTTTAAAGAAAGTAAAGAAACTGGTATTGTATCTAGTGTAGTACCTAATAAGGAAAATGAACCTATTGGGGAAGTTGAAACTAGTTCACCTCTTGCAAGAGCCCCTCTCTCCTTTATACTTGATGTCTTTCTCTTAAGAATATTTCTAAGGTAAGTTCCCTTGCTCCTTCATTTATTTATGCTTTAGATACTCCTATTGGTTATAACTTACCTTTAAGACATAATCAAGGCAAGCATCAGTTCAGTATTCATTAGATTTTAAGGCAAAAGATCAAAGTACCCAATAGTTGATCATATAGCTACTTAAGAGATTATTCAAGCCTCTTAAAGATTTTATGCACAAGATAACTTCATGTCATTATTCTTATGGAGTAGCTTTAGTAGATCCAAAATAGGCTTAAGTAATTAAATAAAAAGTTGAGGCACTACAAAAGAATAAAACGTGGGATCTTGTTCTGTTGCCATTAGAAAATAAAACAATATAGTGCAAATGAGTGTTCTCCATTAAGCATAAGGCAAATAGGTTGATTGAAAGATACAAAACTAGGATTGTGGGGAAAGGTTATACACAAACATATGGCATTATCAATCAAGAAACTTTCTCTCTCATGGCAAAATTAAACACTATAATGGTGTTATTATCTCTAGCAGCAAATTAATCTTTCACAATTGCATCTGTTCAATGTAAAGAATGTATTTCTTTATAGTGACCTTAAGGGGGAAGTTTATATGGACATTCAACAAAGATATACAGTGCCCTCAAATAGCAAAATAATGTGTAAGTTGTAACAAGTATTGTATGAACTAAAACAATCATCTTGAATGTGCTATGAGAAAATATAGATTTCAACAAAGCCACTCAAATGATACCCTTTTTCTTGAAACATCAATAAGGGAGGGTAACAACCTCGATAATCTATGTGGATGATATGATCATCACACGAGATGTTATGGAAGAAATTGTTAAACTCTAAATACACCTGACTACTGAATTTGAAATAAAGAATTTAAAAGGACTTAAATATTTTTTGAGAATAAAAGTGGCTAGATCAAGACAAGGTATGTTCTTTCTCAAAAAAAAGCGTGTATTTGATATATTGGTCAAAGTAAGGATGATTGATTGTGAGCCAACCAACAAACCAACTGTTCAAAATTATAAACTTGGAGAATATCTAGTTCAAGTTCCAACCAACAAAGAAAGGTACCAAAGGTTATTGGGAAAGCTAATTTATTTATCTAATGCCCACTCACATATTGTTTACATTGTTAGCATAGTGAGCCAATTTATTTGTCGTCCTTATAAAGACCATATGAGTGAAGTGAATTAAGATAATTTGCTATTTAAAATTTGCTCTAGGGAAAGGTATTATGTTCTCTAAGAGTAACCATATATAAATGTTGATTGAGTATGAGATATTATTGATAAAAATCCATAAATGACTATCGTATCGTTGTCAGTGGAAATTTGGAGAGGTAAAAAATTGAAAGTTATGGCATTGTCCAACATTGAAACTAAGTTCAAAAGAATGACGAAAGGTGTTCATGAACTTTTTTCACTTAGAAAATTGTTAATTGAGATTGGATTTGCTCTTAGTCTAAAATGAATATGTTTTATGATGATAAGGCAATTGTTGACATCTCAAATAGTCCAATCTAGCATGATCGTACCAAGCACATTGAAATGAATTAATATTTCATCAAGCAAAATCTTCAAGCTAATATAATTTGGTTTCCTTTTGTTAATTTTGAAGATCAACTAATTGATATGCTTACAAATGTTATTTTTAGTAAGATCTGCTATAGCTCACTTGACAAGTTAAGTAATAAAGATATTTATGTACTAACTTGAGGGAGGAGTGTTGGCATGAGTTGTCCTTCAAATCATTTTGATTGATTGCAAGAATATTTGATTTGCTATTTATTTTATTTGTATCCCTTGCTTTTAAATACAATTATAGTAGTAGCCCTCATAGTTAGCTAGTTGTTTGACAAACGAAAATATCTTTATATATAGTTGTATATTTATATTATTACAGTAAGTCAAATAAGAACAATTCCAATTATGTCTTATTTATCATTTTTTTATTGAATAAAAATTATGTTATAAAGTTTGTGAAGTTTGAGTTGGGTAAAAGAAAGAAGGAAAAAAGTAAAAAGAATTTGGGCACGCTAAGAATAAGAGACTTGAATATGATGATAAAGAAAATGATGGTGAAAATATGAATAGAGAATATGTAAATGTTTAGATTGAAAGTAAATTTAATATGAGTAGAGGTTTGTTAGGAAGAAGATGTAGTTATCACTAGAAAAAATGATGATGATGAAGATGAAGAAGAGAGGGTTGATAATTTTTTTATTGACTTTTATATGTCAGAAAATAGACAAGTACTTTGCATACCTTGTGAGTACAAAGAGCTCGACCAACATATTATTAAGAGCAATGTGCATGGAAAGAAGATGGTTAGCATTTTGATTTTTTCAACTGAAGATAGAATTTAAGTGATAAATTTATAAATTAATGAAAAATTTTATTTTGTTAATTTTGGAAGGTAAGTAATATTAATCATATTATATCGTTAAAATTAATATCTGAATATAGCAAAAATGTGGGAACAACATATTTTCAAATTTGGAAGGTAGAAAAATGTCATGAAGGCAAATTTTGGGTGGAAAATAGTCTATGATATAACTTACTTGACATAGGTGATTTAATACACTATTATATCAAGGTTCTTTTTTTAATAATTAACCTTAGAGTTATTGTGTACATACTAAAATGTAAATGGGGCCAAATTAAAACAACAAAAAGGCATTTGCATTTTTAAATATAGGCAAGAACCTGGGTCCATGGAAAAATCTTGGGTTAAAAATAATTAATGACAAAGATATTTAAAGAAAATATAACCTACATAGCTTGATTTACAAACAATACAATGCAGTGTTATATCAAAAATATTTCAAAAAATTATGCCTACCAAAGTTTTTGCTTACATATTGAAGTGACAAATGGGTCCAAATAGAAAGCACAAAGAAAAAAAGGCAATTAAATTTTGAAACAAATTGTGCACTTCTCTTAGACAAATCATCCATTCCAACTAATTACAAATTAGAAAAGATAAAAAGGGAATATTATATTTTAATACATGTCAAGCTTGATATACAGATGATAAGAGAATACTGTCATATCAATATTGTTTTGAACAATTAAACCTAAAGTTTTTTTTTTTTTTTCCCTTATACTATAGTGATAAATAGGTTCAAATTAAAATGCACAAAAATACATTATTATCATTTGAATACAATATTATCATTTGAATACCTTTCATATGGTATTTAGATTTTTTTTCATTTACACCCCTTTCTTCAATTTCAATTCTAGAATAAAAATCAGTTTTAATTACTGCAGAATCTGAAAAAAGGCAGTGTTTTTCCATGAAACCAATAATTTCAATGATTATGATAATTTAGATTTAAAATTTATGTAAAAAAATAAAGGTTTCAAATTATAAAAAAGAGTATGAATTTGTCCTTAATTGGGTGGGAGCTAAAAAGATCACTGATTTCTTTGTAATTTTGCACCAAAACAAAATTTGTGTTGCATCATTGCCAAGTGCTATTTCATTATAATTTTAAATGTCAATTTTCCTCATAATTTTTCAATATTATTTTCCTTTAAATAGCAAAACCAAAAACTAAATTATATTTTTTCCAACCAAGATGTAATGCTAAAACACTTTCTCATCCTTATTTCACATAAATAAAACTTTGTCACCATAAATCAAACTCCACTAATTATAAGTTTTTGAATGGATTCAAATTCAAACTTCTTGATATGACTAGTTGTTTTACCATGTCAGAAACAACTCTCAAGCAAGCCCCATGTGATGTTGGTAGCCGATATCCATACCTCACATGATGTGGCCCTCTGATAAAAATAAAATGAGACAAATTAATTCCCTTTTAGAAAACATAAAAATAATTTTTGTTTTTTTTTTTTATCCTAATCTATATTCATCTAAAAAACTGTTTTCCTTTGCATGTTTTCGCTTCAACTACAACATAAAATACCCGGAAAAGTAACAATAATCCCTTTGAAAGTACTACCATCACCACAGGAAGAACTGCCCAGAACATGTGTAGATGGATGAAAATCCTGCATCCCAGTTGATTTTGCAGACAATAGTCCCCAACAAAAGCCAGTGTCACTACACTGATCATTGGCACCCACCAACACATTTTATCAGCCGAATCACATTCATTAAATTGAATGTATGAGACATGTTCTGATGCACACTCAATTCCAGTACACCTACACAATGTGCTGGAATATGATTAACCAGACACCCATATTGGTTTGCAGTGTATGGACAATGTTCCGATGCTGGCAGCATTCAGGCATTGTTGACTTGAGTACTCACTGGGAGAATGATTTTCCAGTGGTGTCCCAAAACTACCTGTTTCAGTTCCTTGACTTCATTGGTTTGCTTCTACTTGAGCAGTTCATTTTCTCTTTTTTTTTTTTAATCCTTTTTGCCAACTTTACAAGAGAAAGAATGGACGGTAAAAGGGGGAAAACTATGTATTTATAACTGTGCAACAAGAGTTTTAGTCCCTTGTAGTTCAGGCTTATAGTCTGTATAATGAAGTACACACCTAGGATGTAGAAAATAGAAAAAGCCCTACTGTAATGAATCAGTTCATCTACCATTTATGTATCCAGTACGAGTTTGCTGTTAGTAGTATTTGTATCGATGCTTCTACTGATCTACTCTTCAGTGCAGGTATAATTTGGCTATACATCTTAAGAGGATTCTTCTTCTTAGTATATGCTTCTCTACTTTTCTGCATGAATAAAGAAATGGTGTTACAGAACAAAAATTATGTCCAAAACTGATTTGAAACATAGGAATTAGAGGTATCTGCATCAGCAGTGCTCACCTTTATTACCTACATTTTGATAGCTTCATGCCCATCAGAAAACCTGAGGAAACAATTAAAAGTGGATCTAAATTACAATGAACTAGGTTATATTATTGTTATTATACTAGGAGAGAAATTACAAAGATTGATATAAGTAACAGCACCTTGGCATTGAAAAAGAAAAAGATTAATGTGAAGCCACATCAGTAGCAGAACCATTGGGAAATTCTCCGATAATTTCAGAATATATTGTGGCTGAGATTATAGAGTTTTCATTGACAGCTGCAGCAGTGGATAAGTCAGGTGTGCTACCCATAGCTGGCTTTTCTATAGAAGCAAAAAGGTTATCAGGAAGAGTGAGCTCAACACTGCTACCATGACTTCTGAAGGGGAAAAAAATGAAAATAAAATGAGAACAAGATAAAATCAAGAGAACCAAACATCAAGCAGCTCATCAGAAGTAAAGCAGTGTACAATAGGACTTCAATGAAAACCAAAAACTATGGTCAAATTCAAACTGTTCATGGAGATCATACCCTACTGGGTTGGACCTTTCCTCCTTCGTATTGCCACAATCATCCTCCTCAGGACTAGCTTGCTTCACTTCTAGCTGAGCATGTAGCTCTATATCAGCAGCTACACTTGCGGGAACATTGGCAAATAAATTACCACCTATGAGGGCCAAACAATTCAAATTAGCCAATGCAGGTTTCCCCAATTATTCATGATTTATCAAGTGGTATTAAATAAATAACATGAATCAAAATACCTTCCAACACTTCTTGATTGATACCACCAGATGGAAGAATGAGATTCTGGTTGCTATCATTATGAGCAAGAAAGGTGACAGGATTGCCAACTGATAGACTATGCTGGTAATAGTTAATAGGCTGATTTTTAAAATTTGGCTGTTGTAGATTTATAAGCCTTTTCCTTTGGAATTCAATCGCTTGCTGCAGCTCAAGTTGCTCATCAAATTTTCTTCTCAGCATCATGTTCTGTGTTTGGTAGAACATCTTTGCTCCTGTAAATGGAGATAAAATGAATACAAAAGTATATTACCTAATTATTTAAGAACAAAGGGAAATAAGATATGAAATGAAATGCAATGATATACCAAGATATCATGACGGTTATTTTATGAATTCTCCTTTATATTATTCTTTCTGGAAGCTAATAAGCCACTAAGAGGGTAACTGCTGGGAAAATGCACGCTTTCTTCTTTACTTACCAAGAGGGTCATATGGATCTCTGGAATCAACCCCAGAAGGGCTTGAACATGATGACAAAGTCCCCCTGTCAAATTGCTGTTGCCTCCTGAAATAGTTCCGTTAACAGTTTAAACTTCCAATGCAGATGGTAAGACAGTAAAATAACAAAGGAGACATAGAATACCATACTTCTCTGCAAGTTTTCCTTTTTCCTTGTAGGGCTTGACAAGCACACGTGAATCACATATAAAATGAGGATTCCCTCTGGCCAAAATGTGTCTCACAGTCTCTGCATAGACAAAAGTGACAAACCCAAACATTCGCTTCGGCTGGTATGGGATCCTGACATCTTGCACTGGTCCAAAAGTGCTTTAAAAAAAAAAGAGAGAGAGAGAAAGAGAAATTCTCAGTAAAATTTCTCAATTTCAAGCTCAGGAAATGTAAAACATATTCTCAATGACCAGAGAGTTTCCAAAGAACAGTGAAAGAAAAGGATCCAATTAAAAGAGCAGCCAAAATAATCATCACCATTTTGTCAATGGTAACAAGAGAACACAGAAAACACTCCCCCCAGTGGAAGGTACAGCTTACATGAGGATGCATACAAGGGCACTTTTACTCAAAATCACACTCCATATTCTGTGGCATACAATCAAAGTCTTAGCAGCACAATAAACTGTGACCTTCATTGCAGGACTATAATAGTATATGCAGTGACTTTAAATTTAATCAAGAAGAAAAATCATCGTAAATCAATACTTGGAGAAAGCAAGAGATTGTAGCTATATAACAGCTATGAAGCATATATCATTCAACCTGTGTGTTATTTATTAATTAATGATAAAATTTGCATTTTTCAAATAGTCTCTAATAGATAACATAATGCCAATTTGATAAGAACCTAATTACAAAGATATATGACCGCAGACCCAAGAAATTGGAAAGGGAAAACAGCCCAACGACAATTTACACCCAAGAAGAAACTTCAGGAAGTGTAAACCCAGCTCATGAAGAGAATGAAGAGTGGCCCTTAACATGCAAAAGGAAAGCATCAAAGGAAGGACAAGTGGCAGCAAGGGACAGGAGAGAATAGGAAATTCTGTTAGGCGCTGTGGCATAAAAAGGGAGAGAATGAGAGAGCTAGAGCAGAGTTTTTGTCATCAACTTTCTGTTATTTTCTGAAATATCTTTTGTAAGGGTTTAGGCTAGGTTTAAGCCAGCCCATATTTTAACATTGTATTACTGGGTTTGCTGTGTCTTTTGGCTGAAAAAGGTCCAATCTGAACAATGTAATAGTCATTGCTGGATTTAATACAGTGATTGTTCTCTTCTTTCCTTCTCGACTATTCATTGTTGGTTGTTCTTTGCTGTGTTGGTTGGCTGAAGTTAAGCAGTTGTGGTGTATAGAATTCCTTGCATTTTTGTTTGTGTTGGCTGAGGGAATAACCACAAAACAGGGGAGATTCTGTCAAAATTTCCCCAAGAATTGGCTACAGTACGCTAGCAGTTTCCAGGAGCTGGAGCATTCCATTGCAGCCAAACCAGAATCATCCACATCCAAAGAACCAGAACTTGTAGCTAAGCCCCAAAATTCATCTGCATCCAATAGTACACGAACCAGGTTCTTATCAAGGTAACCAGGTTCTAATCACAATTCTTGATTTCCAATAAATCAACAGTGGATTTTCTTAGTTAGAATTGTATTGAATAAATTCACATCAGAAACTTTTGTTTTCAGCTGGCTGAGGGAGAGTGGTATATTGCTATCATAGTGAAACAGCAAAACAAGATACAGCAGCCTTCAAACTAAAAATAGGAATGAATCATTGCAAACAAGCTATGCAAAGACTGCAAATAGCAAAAAGCAGGTGAAGGCCAAATGTAATCAACAGCACTACAGAGAAGTATTGGTATCTATATTTAAAAATATAATAGGACCAAACCTAAATAGCTATTACTATTGCTAGCAACCTTAAAAAGGTGAAATGAAGTGGATAAATTTGCATAGGAAACTGCATTGAAAAACTTCACATTAGAAATTTTTGTTCTCAGTCAGCTAAGGAAGAAAGGCATATTAACATCCCAGTGAAACGGCAAAACAAGATACAGTAGCTTCGAACTAAAAATAAAACTGAATCACAGAAATAAGCCATTTGCAAAGACTGTAAATGACAAAAAGCATGTGAAGGCCAAATGTAATCAACAGCACCACAGAGAAGTATTGACATCAATATCAATAAATATAATAGGAACAAACCTAAATATCTATTACTATTGCTAGCAATCTTAAAAAGGTGAAATGAAGTGAATAAATGTTTATTTGCCACTAGAAATGATAAGTAGCGGAGCAAATTCACAAAATGAAAAAAAATTAGAAGTGCATCTCATGCTCCACCAAGAGTTCCCATCCTCTCCAAGAATTGGGAAGTGCTAAGTTAAGAGTTGTTGTTCAAATATCAAGAATAACATCAGAGTAATAATTATGAAAAACTACAGGCCATGATCCAAACAAAAGAGTTTTAAACTAATATCACAGTAGAAATGGCAGGAAATTACAGGCTCAGGCCTCAAGGATAACACATGCTTCAGTGAGAAAAATATGTTGAAAATATATCGGAATTTCTCATTGCCAACCCAAGAAAGAGATAATTTTGAATCATGATAATGCACCACTATATCAATACATCATCATAATTTATGCTGTCAATGAACCAAAACATTATCCTCAGAAAACAAAAATGAATAAATAAAGATAAAGTGCGGTAAGTGACCTGAAGTAATTAGAAACATCTTCATCCTTGAATGTGCTGTCTGCTGGGAATGTCAAGTAAATCTGTCTATTCACCGAACTCCCCTTCTCTCCCAATCCCATTGCCAAAAAGTCATTCCTTTCTGCTTGACCATGGCCAAACTTGTAGTGTTCATCACCTAACAGCAATGCTGCAGCGGCCACTCTATGATAGATCAAATTGCCATGAAAAACAAACTATTTAGCAATCAATACTAAACCTCAAAACAAAAACATTTGCATTAACAAAAATAAAGATATGTAGGTGAAAAGCCAGTCCTTTAAAACTACAAATCATATAAAAACAGCACCAACCCAACACCCAAACTAAATACCAAAACAAACTCAAACAAGTTATAATGTAGTTAAAATATATATATGGCAACACAAAGGCAAAAGGCTAAATGAGACATCTGTAACATGCCTTCTCTGGTCATTCTTTTACCCAAAACCAAAACAAATTAATGTGTAGACCTATACAAAACACAGTCAAAGAGCCAAAGCAAAATGGGCATCTCTGTTATACCTCTGGGTATCATTTTGTTGTTGCAAAAGAAAGTCATAAGGCGTTGGCTGTGCAACCCCCGCCCCAAACTGTGAAGCTGCCAATCTCTGCTGCTGCAAAGCTGCTTTCATTCTCATCATATCTTCAGGTTGCAGATATATACCCTCCATTTGGCTAGGAGAACCAACCAGAAAACCATTTGCATCATTCTTACCAAAATGGCTATGAACGAACTTGCAATTGTCACCGTTCTTGCAAAAGCCTCTAGCAAAGAAAAGACAAGGCTTATAACCAACATTAAAATTTGAATCTTCACTGCCAAAACATGCATCACTAGCCGAGAAACTTCTTCTATGAAAATGAGCATCTACATTACTCACATCGGCTCCCCAATCCCCTTCACAGCCCAGTTGACTTCTAACACCAATAAAGTCCTCATTTTTTGAGGACTCATCCAGAAATGAAAGATAATCATTAAACTGAAGCTCATCCACAAAGTCACTGCCACCCTCACCAACAGCGACCCCACCATTTTTTAGATGCGGAGGTACCAGACAAGACCCTGCACGTATGTTTTCATATGAAAGGAAAGGACTTGACTTTGGGTCCGGTAAAGATGAGTTTTTTGCAAACTCACGCAACCCATTAGCAACTCTAGGAGATAGTTTCGCAAATGGGTAGCCGTTAACATTGCTGTTTGTCGTGTTGCCAAGTGTAGCAATGGGGTTTGGTGAAGGCGAAGCGGGTACAGATAAAGTGTTTGCCGGAAGTCCCAACTGAGTTTTGGCTTTGATAATCAAAGATTGCAGAAGCGATTCAGGGAGTAGGGCCAAACGCAACAAATCTGTTTCTTTGACGTCATGAATGAGGATAAAACCTATGATCTTTGAGGCGTTTTCTGGGTCTAATCTTTTGACTTTGTTGAACAAAATGCTAGTTGCATCAAATTCATCCATTTTTGTTTGTTATTTGTTCAAGTTTTTGACTTTCTTGGGTGGCTTCTTGTTTATTTTGAGATGGAGAGAGAGAGAGAGAGAGAGGAGCACTGTGGCAATGTAGTTAAAGTTGAGTTCTTTGAGGGTTTTGTTTTGTTCAGATTCCTGTTTTCAAAAAACATAAGAAACAAAGTATTTTCAAGTGTCGAGGGAAATGGAAGTAGGGTTTTGAAGTGAAACAAAGAGCGGGGTTATTGATACTCGGCACTTCACTCTCCCCCCCTTTAGCGAAAAGTTGCAAAAAAACACCCTTCTGATCGGTTTTAATATTTAAATTATTTTTTTAAGGAGATTTTTCCTTTAAAATTTTGGCTAATTTAACTAGTCCCTTTATTTTAGTAATTTGAATTAATCCCCCAAAATTTCTTGAATTTTTAATATATGAGCAAACTTATCCAAGTCTATCCATATCCAAATGAAATCTCGAACGCTAAGCGTGGAGACAATAAACAAAGTCGCAATTAAAAAACTAAAATCATCATTTTATTAAATATATTGATTTATAATTACTTCATACAACAAATTTGAACATGAGTTAAAAAAACGATTACATTTATTTAGTTCACTAGTACAAATAAAAGACAAGTAGCAAGCTTATTTGTCAAACCCTAAACTCTTTCTCTCAAAAAGTTGTTCTCAAGGTTTGGAGTAAGGAACCACATAAATGTTGTTATTGATCTCTTCCTAACACCTTTTGTGATAGAGAACTTAATGCCTATGGAACTACTTTTCTCAACAATTACATGAGGTAGAACTTTTAGAGAACAACCATATGACATGACAACATTTCATCTAGAACCCTTCCTAAGTGTCAAAGATGGACTACCATCTACAACATTCGTAAGCTTGATTCTTATAAGCCCATTCCTTTAATTGACAATTTCAGCTATATTCTCATGCTTTGTTTTTTGAAGGATTGAATCCTCTCTCAAGCAAAAAGGAATACATGGTTGAACCCTTAATTGACTGATTTGGATTCCCACACAAATCATTATCTAACACGTCCATTTCTTCTAAAAAGGATATAAACTCTAAACTCTTTTTTTTTGTAATACCAAGAAGAATGTTATACCACTTCAACTTTAACCTACATAAAAACAATAAAACACATCAAACCATATGTAATACTACTATATATACATATATATATATATATATATATATATATCATAAACATTCACATTACTTTATGAAAAACATGAATTAGCCCAAAGGCTATTTTCTTGAAACTTTCTTAAAAAAGTTACTTTATAAAAAACTTTTTTGTTTGATCCGAAAATCTCATTTGAAAACTTATCTTGATAAATTCGAAGATTTCAGCATAAAATCTTTTTCTTAACTTGTCATAAACCACCATAAAAATACTTGTGCTAATTAGACAAATGGAACACAAAGATTAGATGCCTTGGCCATATGAGTTTTATCTAAATCATACCTGATGCATGACTAACACTCAATTTCTAACGAACTTAGCTTGAAGACAATGTTCAATTTATAATGAACACTAGTTTTTTAATTTATAAAAAACGTGCGAACTCATAAGTGTCCCTTCGAGTTCATCCCTAAAAAATGTTTAAAACATCGATTTTCTAACTTTTCTAAAAACATATATATTCAATCCAAAGATCGTAAAACATTTTTCTCATTTCAAAAAAAAAAAACTTTCTTTAACATGTCATGTCATGAAATGCAAATTATGTTTTATATCTAAATGTTTACATTATTGTTAAGTTTACATCTTAATAATATCATTCTTAAATTTCTTAATAACTTATATTCTAAAAATTTATTGCTTAAGGTTTAATGCTTTATTTCTTAATTTATAAAATTCATATAATGCTTAAACTATTAATTTCTTAAAATTTTCAAGTAATTCCCTATTTTGTGTGTGTGCACGATCATGCACCATAAGGCTACACAACTATTACCCTCTTAAATTTCATAATGCACATGGAATTGACACGTATACGTGACCATAACTTAACACCTCATGGTCATATCACTAATAAGACTCCTACCACACTGCAAGGTTGTGCATGCATCACATACATGACGTTGATGCTACAGATACAACTATATGATCATGTGTCATCACACACACAATTATGTGTCGTGTCTACACCTTTGGATCATGGCCAAATAGCCACTGATCTACATCATTCTTCCACTAAAACTCAATATTCACCAACATCAAGCTTATTTACATAATTAAACATCACTTATAAAAGTAATGTACAATAAACAAGCATCAAATCTTAATCATCTCAACATATGCCATGTTACATCATAAAACATTCGTCAGCATCCAAAACATGCCTCTACTTCAAATTTTCACATCTAAATTTATCAATCATCATTAATAATCATAGATCTAATGAGAAAACGCACCTAAGAGCAACTTTTAGCATACTCAATACATAAAATCATTATTACCTGCTTAATTAACCTAGATCAAAGTTCCTCATGCTATAATCATGCTTTAGCAATTTATCATTGAAGATTAGCCACAAACGAAATTCACAACATCAACAACTCAAGCATCTAGGTTAAGAATACACTTTCCTGTAGGTTGGTGAACATATATACTCTCTCTAGGTCGTTTTTTGATCACCAGCTCCAGTTAGACACGTTCAAGGTCTCTCTCTACTCTTTGATCTCTTAACTCTAGAATACATGATTTAGAACTTTTAAACCTTATGCATAAATTGAAATAAAATATGTTTTATATAGTCATGCCAAAACGCAATCATGCACAGTTATGCATATTAAAGCATATGATCATGCATTACAAGAATTTTAAATTCTTCTGCCTTTTTGCACTATACAATAAGAGCTTCTTGTTGACATGCGTACAAACCAAAATAAAGTCAAATGATCAAAATAACCCTGAAAGCCATAAAACTCACTTAACCTTACCAAAATACCTAAAATGCCCTCAAAACTCACCTAATTTACTAATTTGAATATTTGGACATTATACCATCTACAACTCAACACTCTTAAATTTAAGCAACTTATTAGCTTATTAATGAGTGAAGATATTGCTCCAATTGACCGATAAAAGAAATCATTCTCAAAAGACCAACCAAGAAAGTAAAGGATATAAGTATTCGAAGAGTGGGAGACTCAAGTTTAACCCTTTCCTTTTATAGCCAAATCGAGGCAGCAAAAACACCCATCTTGATAGTTCAATGCAATCCTCAAACACATGTTGATCATTTCATGATACAAGTAATGCATGTCCAATCATCTTTTATGAGAAAATGGGAAAACAAGATTGATAAGTGGCTCAAAATGCACAGAGTCTTAATTACATCAACTAAAATATCTTTATTGCAACATATGACAATCTCCATATGGCATTAATTCATATATTATAACAAGAAATAAAAGTTTTTGAAGTTCTCCTTGCACTCTAAGAATTAGATAGCAATTGTTATACATTATTCTCATGCTCATAGGATATCTTCCTTAAAAGTACCTCTTTAAGGAAACTTATCTAAGCAACTATGACTAACAACCAACCACAATATTAGGAATCAAAGAACGTTTGTTGTCTGTTATATGATAAGAAACATTGATAGACTTTCAACCCGTCACAACAAAAAAATTTTCACTTAATAGTGAATCAATTTAGAATCTACCAAGAGGGATTTTCCTATTTTCCTTTGTTGTCAACCAAGGAAAGCTATCATCTCCTTCCCAATTGGGATAAGTTTGTTATTCTAAATATTTTCTTTTAGTTCAATTAGAATAAGAATAATTTTATATTATCATATTTGAATTAGGAATTCTCAATATTCATATTTGAATGTAACTTCTTGTCTCAAATCCAATGAAACAAAGGACCATTAACAAAGAAAGTGAAGACCCTAGAGGAACCCTAAGCATTCCATAGAAATAAACACAAGATGCACGTACACTCCCTCATATATACATCCTTTTCATGACATATCTTATAAAAATTAGTTAATACTTACACTATGAACGTAGACTCTTCAATCATCATGTTGAACCATGTTAAAATTCATGTGTCTTATTTATTTTTGTTCTTGTTCTATTCATATTTCACTATAGTAGACATCAAGTCTGATCATATCTTCATTGCTACTATTATAACTTGACTTGCACAAGACTTATAATTATGTATTTTAATTGATAACAAAAAATCTCATCAATAACAATATTTGATAAACAAAAAATAATGACATTTAATTATAAAAGGGAGTCGAAATCTTCAAATTTAAAAAGACTCACATTCTATATTATGTGTTAATATTATTACATATAATAAGATCAATTTTGAGTATGTTTTTGTATATTGTGTAGGGTAACGTTATATAGTAATATTTGAGTTTATAATCTAATAATTAGCAATCCTTCATGACATTCTATGTGTCAACATAATCATAGTGTCAAACCATCTTAATTTTTATAAAAAAAAAAAATCAAATGGATATTCAAGAGTAAAATTTAGTTGATAATAACAAAACATTAATATGAGTAATTACTATGTGCATTGAAAATTTATACCAAAATCAACACCATAGTGACATGACTTATTTTACAACACTTTTCTATGGTAGTAACATCAAATTTTTTAAAAAAAAATGTTATCAAAATATCAATATTGATTTTTAGTATCAAAATTTGATGCATGAATAATTATTTTATTAATATATTTGGATTAATTTGTAAATGTTATTAGGGTTTTAATAAATCATAATTTCTTGTATGATTACTTAAAAATTAATAAAACTGATTCAAGAATATTTATAATCTTAAGTAATAGTTACTTTGATAGTTCTTATATAATAAAATATGATACTCTTTTAATTTTTTTCTTATTACCCTAAATAAAAATAGTAAAAAAAAGTACTACTTTTTATATAAATTTTTTTAAATTAACTAAATACATAATATTCATCATATTTTTTAATCGATTTAGAATTTGAAAATTATTTGAAACCTCGTATATAAATCTTACTAGTTTATTCCTTTGGTCAGCCTGAGAATCAAAACCTTACAAATAACATTTAAAGGCATGATAACAAGTGGGGTTTTTGCCTTGGAATTTGTTGTCTTTCGAAATCCAAAATTTTAATCACTCAAAATTTGTAATGACTCAAAATAAGTACTATTAAATGCATACTTTTTCTCTCTTTTTATTCGACCATTTTAACCATTTGAAAACTATCATTGAAATTAAATTAAATCTTATATTATTATGATTCTTGAATAAAGAAATGAATTAAAATACTCATATCTTATCTATTGGCGAAGTCTGGTGAAAACAAATTATAAAATAAAGGAAAATTTAAATTAAAAAATTTTTAGAATGTTATTCTAAAATCAATGGAACTAAGCATGCTCGTCTTCACTAAAATATATATATATATTTTAAGGAATTGAAAGCTTGTTCGGCATAGCTGAAGTTTTATTGGGTCGACAATCATAGTCCAATCAGGGGCAAAAATTCTGGGCCCCAAAGCTGCCAAGTCCAGGCCTGAAAAATTTGTGGCGAATTATTTTGTGTTTCCAACAATATAAACTTCAAAAATTAGTTATGAAATGAAAATAAACATCATGTTATTCCTTTTGCTTGAATTGAGGTAAATAAAGAGCTCCAAAATAGTTTATGAACACATTAGGTGGAGAAACAAAATAATTACTGAATCAGAAAGGGCAAAACAACAATTTTCACCCAAGGTTTCACTAAATGATAAGTCCCACCCAAAAATTTTTAAAAGGTCAAATGTCTTCTTCTCTTCTAATTTTTTAATATTTTATGGTAAAAGAATAAAATAATCTCCATAAAAAAAAATAACATTAATATTAATATAAAATTTAATATAAAATAATATTCAAAATAATTAAAATTTTAAATAAAAATTTTTAAAAGCGGTCATTGCCGCTAACATAGACGCCAAAAACCTAACCAAATGGTTGAAAATAGCTATTTAGTTGAATTAGTGATCAGATTTGATCATATCTGCCATCAGAGTTAGTCAAAAATGACTGATTTTATGCATACCGATTGTTTTCGATCATTTCTGATAATAGAGGATTAATCTAACCAGATGGTTATTTTCAATCACCTGATTAGGCGTTGGAGGTAGTGGCCACTTTTTAAAATTTAAAACTTTTATATATTTTTTAAAAATTTTAATTAATTTGAAAAATTTTTATTATTATTTTATATTTTAAATATGTATTTTTAAAATTTTTTATTTAAAAAACAAAAATACATTTTTAATCAGTTAAATTTAACGGTTAATTATTAAATTTAATTATTAACTTCGATTAACGGATGAGTAATTTACTTTTTAAAAATTTTTAAATAACATTTTGTTATTTAAGAAAATCTTGGATGGGAATAAATCACTAGGCCATTAGAATTTTTTCTTCTATTTAGCAAATTTTAATTGGGTCCCTTATAAAGAAGTGCAAATCATGGCTTATCTACGAATCTATTAACTTATTAATATGATTATTTTAAAAAGAGAAAGGGCAAAAATATATAAAATTCAATAAAAGAAATCCTCTATATATATTATTATATACTTGAATAAATTATTTAGAGTATAAAATTACAATGGCATCAATTATAATATAACACTTGTTTACATTTAAGTTGATGCATCACTTGGTTTAGTAGCTAAAAAAGTTTTAACAAATAAGGTTTGCTCGATGTCTAAAATTAATAAAAAAAAGTTGAAACATCATTTGCTCGTTTTGGATATGTTGGAACCGAACTCAAATTCGATTTTGAATCAGTTTGATTTAAATTCAATCTTATGATCAACTATTTAATTTGACAATGGAGTGCTAAGATTACTATATTTAAATTATGATTATATGTCAGATAAAATTTGGTATATACAAATAATTATCATGCTTAATTGATAATAATAAAAGAATACTAAAATATTATTTTACTTAAATATCGTTAAAAAATTATTAAATAAAAATTAGTATTGTGTTTGATTAAACTAACATACCTTATGTTAAATATTTGATTCATAAATTTTCTAAAACATTTTCCATCCATGTTACTTATTAGTTTAATTAAAAATAAGAGTTTTTTCCCTAAAAATTAATAAGTAAAAATAATATTATAATAAAATTAAGATTATTTAAAACTAGATATGAATATGGAAATCAAATTATTCCTATATTACATATCACATCACCCTTGATAATATAAGGTTACCTTAATATTTTGTTATATTACAAACTAAATAAGATAATACTAAAAAAAAAAAAAAAAAGATTATTGGGTAATCAAAGATTACCCTAATCCAAGCACCCCATAGAGAGTATAACTTAGAACTGTGACACAAAATTTGTAATATTGATGAAGTTACATAATATTATATGCATGTATAATGTTTTATCTTTACATGTCACTTTATAATGAATTTGTAATTCTATATAAAAAATTTATAGTAAAAGTATTATTAAATCTTACATGTTTTTCCTAACAACATTTATCAATAATTAGTGATATGATTAAAGCCTTGGGATGTTTTTTTTTCCTCCTAAGATTCTCACAATAGTATTGCTGGACAAATATCAATAAAATTGTTGTGCAAAGCCTTCCCATGTTATTGATCTTAGAATATTATATGACACATTTTGTTATATGGTTGAAATTCCTCTTTAAAATCAATTCACCGTTACAACTTTGAAAGTGATCAATAAACCCTAATTCGTAAGTCATAGGATCAAGTCTTGATAATAACTTATCTTCTAAAGGCCTTAAAATAGAATACAAGGATCATTTTCACCACAATTCTAGAAATCAATTGATAATTAATGAATAGTTTTTGTTATTAAAGAATTAGCATCCTAAAAATCAATGGCAACATTTTAGGTGACTATGCTCTTACTGTTTCAAAAACTATCATGATACTCATAATGCTATTAATTATCGCATTATATCACATGTAATCCTACCACTATAAATACAAAAGGTAAGAAAGGAAAAGTTGCATAAAAAATTAGTTATTGACATTCAATAGCTTACGACCAATATTTTAATCTTATTTCATCAATTTAATGGTAACACCGTGGACATAGACTATTAATTTTTTTGGCCAATCCACATAAAAATTCTTTGTCTCTTGTTTAAATGTTTTGTGTTTTCATATTCTTGCACTCGAATATTCCTAATTCTGCAAACTTCTTGTTTAGAAATGGTACAAAGAAAGGATTAACAAAGATGAGAATGGAGATAACTAAAATTCTCATAATTGGGATGAGTTGAGGCGAGGATAAATATATCCCCTCCTCGGATTTTTTTTCTCCTATATATCCCTTTAATCTTTAAATATTGTATTATTTTTAAAATTTTTAAATTATCATAAACACCTATAAGGATAAGAGTAAAGATTCTCTATCATCTTTATATCATGAATGAGTCAAAGACAAAAAAATGTTTTCATCACAAGGATAGGAATGGGCATTAAGTTACTTGTCCCATACCAGACCTATTACTTGTTAGAAGTGGTTGAAGAAAATAGAAATAAACTGTTGACTGTCAGAAGCAATTGAAAAAAGTGGAAATAAACTATCAGAATTTTTGACAAGCTGCCAGAATTTTTGACAAAGTAATTAGTCACCCACTATACATTAAATGATGGGTGGTTGGGAGGTGAATGAAAGGTCTATAAATTGGTCTTCCTTGCTTTATTTCCATGCATTCCAAATATTCTTCTTATTTCCTAATTTGAAAAAAAAATTAGAGAGTGTTTCTTCTTATTATAAAAAAAGATATTTTGTATTCTCTTTGTAAAATAAATAAATTATAATTCTCGGTTTTGCTTTTATCTTTGTCCGTAGTTTTTATCTTAATTTATTTAGAGATTTTTCATGTAAAATTTGTATGTCTTTTACTTTCAAATTTATTAGCTGCAATCCTACTTTATTTGATCATTTATTTCATAACATTACTATCTCTATTTTTATTGATGCATGTTTTCGTACTAATAATTTGATGTTGGTAAGATGACCTCTAACATAAGTTGTCCTTTTTTATAGCACATCTTTTTCTATTTCCAAACAATATAATCCTTACTTTACTGGCATCTCAAGGAATGGGAGTCACTTGATCTATGACAACCATTAATTGTCCCGATAATGAAAGTCCTAACAATAATTCACCACCTCCACCACTCATGGAAAATCAGCCTAAGGCTGGGGGAACTCCTAATGCCCTCAGGAGAAGTGGCTGAAATAATTGGTTTGATGGGTGTAATCTAGGCATTTATCCAGCAACTTGATGGCGTTGCATCGAAAGCACAAATAAAGGCACTAGTTCCCACAAGCAACTAATGTAAGGTCTCATGTTTGAGAACAAATTCTCTAAATCCCCTTAAGGAAGATGACAATTATAGTCCAAGGCGAGGGGTTTGTTCCCTGTTTGGCATGCAAATTATAACTCACATAATAATCTTATCATATGTTATCATGACATTGATGCCAAGAGTGTAGATTTTAGCCCACAAGTGATGATGCTAACCTGCGGTGTGTAACTTTTAACTCATATCAAAACGAGGTTATTTTTACTGTATAAAAATGTTATATGTTTCAACTAGTTCAATCTTGAATTGATCTATATTTCATTTCGATTTATTCATAAATATTAACTTCTTAAAGAATTGATCAAACCTAATAAGTCTGAAAAAATTGATTAAAACTAATAGAATTGGGTTTACATGATTAAATATAGTTTTCTCTTAAATTAAAAAATTAAAATTAAAACTTTGACACTAAAATTATATAAACCACCCACTCTGCAACAAAACCCTAAAATTTTAAATTTTCTCCAACTCAATCTCAAAACACCACTCGTCTTTACATCAATTGGAAATCGTAAAGTTTAACGCAATTACAATCTCAACTCAACCATTTTCAAATTCTTTGTATTAACTGTTGTAAAGGCAATTGTTATCGTAATTGTGGGAGGATGTATGGAAAGTTTTGTAGTTTTTTCAGAGATGCCATAGATGTGATGATGGTCAATCAATTGCTTCAAAGCTTTTAATTCCGTTCTCCTTCCTCTTCTTTTTTTTTTTTTTTTTTAATATGTTGATATTTGATAATATTTTATGATTATATACATTTATTACAGATTTTAATTGATGTTGTTCGGCTAAATTTTCCTTGTAATTGATTCCTGCCTAACAGTAGTGGGCTTGTAGCTTAGTACCAAGATAACTTTCTTCTACTTTTGGAGCACTTGCTGCTACAAGTAGGTTTACTCACGTTCCTATGCAGCTTGTATCAAGTCATACGAATTAAATTTCATTGTTATTTCGCAGGCCAAAGGACTTGATCCCACCCATAGTTTGGTCTCAGCCCAGATTCCTACCTCCTAAATTTGTAAAACTCAAAGTCTCATCTGTTGATCAAAGTCAACAGTTAAATCTAATAGTTAACGGTAAAAGTTTTTATAATTAAAAGGTATTTTTGTCATGTTATGATTAAAAATTTATAAAATAATAATATAAATTTTATATAAATATAAAATATTATAAAATTTTAAAAATATTTAAATTTTAAAAAATAAAAACTCAGTCATAGCCACTGATGCAGACGGTAGTAGTCGCAGCTAATGGAACCAAGTGGCCAGAAACAACCACCTAGTTCCAATCCTCCTCGTTGGGCGGAGGAGACTAGATCTAGCCACCTCTACCAAAAAAAAGGTAAGTAATGACTAGTCTTGGCTCCACCAGTTGTTTTCGGTCATAGTTTCTGGCAAAGGTAGCCAATTTCGATCAACTCCGCCAAAACAGGAGGCAGCTAGCCAAACTGGGAGGTCAAATATGGCCTCCCGTAGAACCAAGTGGCCAGTGCGGCCACTACAATCGGCACTAGTACGGTGGTTGGTTTTTTTAATTTTTAAAATTTAAATATTTTTCAAAAGTTTATAAAATTTTTAATATAATTATATTTAAATATTATTTTATAATTTTATTATAAATTTTTATTTTTAACAAAAATAGTTGAGTCATTTTACAAAATGTGTTAATGAAATTGGATGAAAAATGGATGAAAGATGGGTGTTTGAGTTTTTAAATGTTAGAGGGTGAGAATTTTTATTTGAGTGAAACCTTGGTTGGGAATATGTCCTTCGGCCTATTTCGCAATGTGCCACATAAGCATGCCATGTTCAAACAATGTATTTTTCGGCCAAATGACTTATTCTCGCTCAAAGTTTTCTTAAATGATAAATTCTCACTCAAAAAGTTGTAAAAGCTAAATATTTACTCATTAACCAAAGTTATAAACGTATTTTTATCTTTTAAAATACAAATTAACAAATAATAAATTAATTTTATAAAAATATATAAAATAATATTAATATAATATAATATAATAATAATAAATTAATAAATTAACAAAAAATTTTAAAAAACGGCCACTACTGTCAATGACGATGACAGTCGTTAATCAACCAGATGATAAAAAACGGACACTTGACCAGATTTGATAATTAAAGATCTAACAAAGACGGTCAGATATAATCGCTGCTGTTATCTAGAATGGTTGAAAATAGTTGCATTCAAGTATGTTGGCTATTTCCAACCTTCTTTGATAATAAAGATGGTCAGATTTAGCCGCCTCCATTAAATCTTTAGCAACTGGATTTGGTTGTTTCTATTATCGAGACGATCAAATTCAACTGTCAATAGAATCAAATAATCCTTTTCATTTTACAGCTTTTTAAATCTCACAAAACTCTAGTCAAGTAACGAGGGCCAACAAATTTTAAATGTACTTGGAGGGAAGGCAACACAAATATAGCACATGTAGAACCAACCTTATTTAAAGCTGTATATAAATCTTGCGACAAAACACAAGGGCACCGTCCATAGAATCATTTTTTTTATTTTTAATATGTTGAATGAAAAAGGCTAAAAGATTGAAAGTGAAAGGAGTGAGTCGTGGTGGTGTACAAATACCATCCATATACAATGTCAGATCCCATGCGACAATGTGGCCCTTTACTCATTCATGTCCACTAAAAGAAAGAAGCTACAAAATGAGACAAAGCACTCCCTCTAAAGTATCCTTTAATCACATGAAACAACAACCTTTTCTTTATTCCTTACTCCCA
>JAJEJH010000324.1:489396-527115 GCA_026122585.1 Anacardium occidentale | reverse complement strand
TCGCCTGAACTCTGACCAGGTCATTTACTGCTCAGGGATGGTAGCCCTAGCTAGGCCCCACCAAACCTTGGCGTCACTCCGGAGATGGAATGCCGCAAATCTAACCTTCTCTCTCTCTGATAATGTGAAGAGACCCATGATGCTCTCCACTGACTCTATCCATTCTTCTGCCACTGCTGGATCTCTGGATCCACTGAATTTCACTGGCTGATACGGCCCTGGCAGATGGTAGATAGGATGTAGCCTTTCTGACGAACCAGTGCCAACTGTCTCTGTACTCATGGCCTGGCTGTACTCTGAAACCCCAACTGGATATCGATACCCCTCTCTAATAGGCTGGGGCTGAAACTGATAACCCTCTCTAGCTGCTTGAGGTTGAGAATAATATTGTGGCTGAGGCTGAGGCTGAAACTGGGGCTATGGCTGAAGCTGTGGCTATACTGTTCTTCTTCTGGGAGGCTGGTAAGTTTCATGCTGAGGGAGATTAACTCTGGCTGGTTCTTGTACATTCCCCACACCAGCCTGCTGTAAACTCTCTCTGACAATCTCCCCAATCATTTCTCTAAGCTGATCTGGTCTGACAACCACAGGGGAGGCACCCTGAGATCTCCTCCTACCACTCACACTCATGGGTTGGACAGGAGGGCTACTACCACTGGCTTCGTCTACATATCTAAGGACATAAGGTTCTTCTCTATCTATAGCATCACCAGCAAACAGGAGTTAGAAACATAAAACAAATCAAAGCTGGAAAGAAATACCTGACTGTGCTGTGAGGAGGGCCTGGACGATGGCTGCGAGGAGAGAAAACGAACACCACACACACATACAACTCAAATATCTACTAAAATGGCACAGAGGACACGCTCTGATACCAACTTGTAGGACCCGCCGCCCCGAGTACCCCTGCTACTGAAGAAAACTAATCTTTTATTTAAGAATACTGGAGATTGGGTACCCGAGACAGGAATCCTACGAAAAAAAAAAGAAAACCAAACCTGCTGCTATACATTGCATGCAGAAGCTGAAACTAAACTGAAATATACAATGAGCCCAAACTGGCTTCTTACATATATATGTTTACTGTTTTGTACAACCTTCTTTACATCTGAGAATGTACAAAATACATACAAGACCTCACAGGTCCAAAACTGAAATAAAAGTACATGTACATGCTGAAAAGGGTGTGTGTGAGTCCTCTCTCGCAAGCCTCAGTCCACCCGCTCCTCGCCAGCAGCAAACTGACTTGAAAAGGAAGGAAGAAGAAAAGGGATGAGTGATAAAAATCACCCAGTAAGCATTTCCTACTTCCCTCGACCCAAGCAAGCACAAACAAGGGCATACATACCTGATCTCGGCCTTATCATACATCTACGCGCTTGCTGGCGCTGAAACTGAATACTGTACTGCTGATTCTCATTATTAATTAATTACTGATATGAATGTCATGACATAGCAACTGAGATCTGAATATGCATGCATGTGAATCTCTCAATGTACCCAAAGGTACCTGCTGTACTGATCAGGTTGATGAACACAGGGATTCGGCATCCTGGCCAAGTGGGCTGATCATTCTAGCTACTGGCTAGAAAGCTGAAACTGAACTGCTACTGAGCTGACTGACTGGTGTCAGAAAGCTGGGTCCCACAAATGCCCCCTCGAGTTCACCCTAAACTGGAACCCATACTTTGGGTTCTGACTACTGAAAACTACTGAATTCGGATCCCTGGATCCGAATTCGGATCCCTGGATCCTCATTCAGGCTACATGCTGTGTCATGCTATGCATATGCTACATTTCTTATCTGAAATCTGGATTATCTGATTTCAATTAGGCCTTGGATGGATTACCAAACCTTTAATAAAGTCATTTCTGCCTTTTCTGGGAAATTCAAGCTGACGCACGGGCGTGTGAACCAAGCACACGGGCGTGCAGGAGACACACACAGCCGTGAAGGGGAAAAGCACACGGTCGTGCATGCACACACGGCCGTGCTAAGCACGGGCACACGGGCGTGTGCCCAGACACACGGGACCGTGCCCCGATCGTGTGTCTGGCCGTACAAGCCTCTGGAATTTACTGTTCTTTTCATGCAATTAAAGGACACACGACCGTGTCCCTCAGGACACACGGTCGTGTCCTCAGCTTTCCAGACCGTGTGCTCTTCGAGCACACGGTCCTGCCTTCGCAGAGACAAGGACATACGGGCGTGCTCTTGCGGGCACACGACCGTGCTCCTTGTTCTGCTCAGACATGGCTCGTCTGAATCTGCTGGAAACCAACCAATTTCTCATCCAAACTGCAATTAATCACAAACACACATCCAAGGCACTTCAATATACACATATACATCATCAATTTCATCTTCCATCCATTTCTACTGAATTCACCATGGAAACTCAAGCATTTCTCTCACATCACACAGACAAGCAAAGCAAGCATGTTATTGGATGGAAAATAATCATCTCAAGCATCATCTATCATCATATACTCAATCAAACATGCTAGAAATGGAGACACACATTTCCAATATCATCAGACAATCATCAAACTAGCTGGGAAGGCACTGAAGAGGTAGGAAACACTTACCTCTTGACATGGCTGCTGGAGATTTCTAATCCAAGCTATTCTCTCTGATCTCTTGCTGGATTGGGGGCTGCTGGTAACTGGATTTCACGCCTAGGGTTGTGAGCTGCTGAACACAAAGAAGAGAAATCTGAAATGGGTGAGAAAATGCAATAACTCTCGTCTCTCTCTCTTTTCTACCCACCTGCACGGGCGTGCAGGGATGGTGCACGGGAGTGCACCAAGGGAAAATGAAGGAAATTCATTTCCCGCGCTTCGCATGATTAAAACCTCCCTAAAGGCATCATACGAAGGCCACACAGCTTTGGAAAACTACCATCTCACCCCTGAACTCTTCTAGACCCCCAATCTATCTCTGAATTCTATTTCTAACCCCAAAACTCTACCCCTAAGGGCTTTCTAAAACCTGGGATGCTACAACATAGCATACATAAAGCATACATCATCTGGAAACAGTATATACGCATGTAAATCATGGAAAACCACTCAATCATGCTATCATCCATAATAACACAGCTCAAACATGCTGGAAATATCTCAAACAAGCACACATAAAGCTCATATAAGCTGGAAACAACCATTCATGCTCTGAAAACAGTGAGAGGTAAGGAAAACACTTACCTCACGCCATGGAAGCTTAACCTCTATCTCTGGAAGCCTCTGGATCTCTAATCTGAAGCTGAGCTGCTGGGGGATCTCTCTTTGGAACTCTAGGGTTCACTGGAGCTGAGGAGGAAGAAGAAGAAATAAGGGAAATAAGCTGGGAAACTCAACTACGCGCAACTGGAGAAAAAATAAACTATATACACGACTAAAAGGGCAGACACACGGTCGTGTGTCCTAGGCACACGGTTGTGTGTGCGGTGGAAAATAGCCATTTCCGCCCTCCCTTGCGCAGAAACTACCTCAAGTCCCAAAGGACTTCTAAAATGACTATTCTACCCCCTGAAACTCTCTAAAATGACAATATCACCCCTTGGGTCATTACATTGGTGAGGATGGGTGATTTATGGATCCCTTGCAAAGGACCGAACTACCCCTCACCTGTCCAATGAGTTGGGTTCGGAGAGTCAGGTACGGCGATGGAAAGGTGTTAGGCACTCATATCGCCCGGCATGAAAGTCAGCCTCTACTATTGTGGTTCGTTCGTTCGTTAAACGCATTACCGAGTTTAATTAAGCTCCGTATTATCACACGATGCAATATTAAACACACAAATATAATACATTACATGCATTCATAATAAAATATGAAAAAGAAAATAATTAAAAATTACAACCCTTTTCCATACACCCCTATGCATTTTCTCTAACCCTAAACAAGCCTATGAAATAATAGATAAATCCTGCAAAACAAATTAGGTTAGTCATAGAATATAAAACCAAATCAACATAAATTAAAAATTAAATATTACAACCAATTTTTTTTTATACACCCCTATACATTTCTTCTAACCCTAAACAAGTCTAGAAATAATAAAATAAATAAATCCTGCAAAAACAATTTTGTTAGTTAATCCAATAAAATAAACAAATATATTAAGTAAATAAATCTTGCACAATAAAATTTTAATTAAAACAAATTATACCTATAGGATAAAAAAAAAATGAACAGTTTAATCTATACTCTACCCCAAGTAAGAGCAGCCCATTTAAGGAAATATATAGAATGCAGCCCACTTAATAGAAATAAACAAATTGCAACCCAACCAGCCCGCCTAATCAAAATCGACAGCATGCAGCCCAACAGGAAGCCCAATAATATAAACACACACAGAGTAAGCAAAATAAGTAAATTCCCCCTAGCCGCGACTCGAACCCAGGTCTCCACGGACTAAATCCCCCGCCACTTGCCACCAATGCAACCAGTGATATTTGTTTCATTTACACGCAGAATGTTATACATAGAATATACACGGACGCACACAAAATATAAAATTTTACACAGTTTATTTGCATTTTTATACTAAAAAAAATACTCATGTCATATACATAATTTATATACATACCATACACACAGCTTATGTACACAGCATGACATACAATATATACAGTATATAATAAAGTTTAAGCATGTTATAACATATATCTACAAAATATGACAATATATGCATTTGTGTACAGTAACCAGAAAAATAAAATAAATATGTAAAATAAAATAAAATAAAATAATAAAAAGAATGTAAAAAGGGAAAAAAATATTAATATACAGTAATAAACAGAAAATAAATAAAAATAAAAATAATGAAACAGGGAAAATAAATTTGGAGCGTGGCTTGAACCTAGGAGGGGGAAATGTCATAGCCCACCTTTTGCCATCAAGGCGGGCAGTCTCATCCAACACATTTATGCACGCAGTATATTATATGTATTATCTAGCAATACACAGGACATGCAATATAATCTATAGTATATATACACAATAAAAATAAATATATACAAAATTTAAAAATACAGAATACGAATACACTAAAATGCAGAATGTATATAAAAACAAGTATCAATATACAAAAGAAATCGAATACGAAATATCAACAAAAAAAAAAATATCACATGTAAAATATAAACACAGTAAAAATTGAATATACATATAGAACATTCACATACGCGCGAAAATACAACAAAGAAAAATATTAATACAGAATATTAATACAGACTATAAGATATAACATGTATGTGAAAAAAAATAAAATGAAATAATAAAAAAATTTATTTATAAAAATTCCCCTCAGAGACTAACCTGAATTCGATTAGAAATCTTTTGATGTTGAGCTGAAGATGGTCTCTTATCACACAAATTGGCTTTCAAAATGTTTTACTTTCTAAAACTCTTTTTTTTTTTTTTTTAATTTTCTTTTTCTGAAATTTTCCCTCCTGAAATTTTTTCTCTCCTCTGAAATTTTTCTCTTCTCTCCCCCTCAAAAAAAACTCCCCTCCAGCTTTCCCTTTTTCTGTGCCCACCTTTCTTTTTTATAGGCAGTTTGGACGAAAAATGCACCAACTGTCCAGCCACCCAGCGCGCGACGCGCAGCCTGGCAGCAGCAGGAGAGAGACAGGGAGACATGCACTGAAAAAAAAAAACAGAATGCAGTATTAAAGCTAACTGAGCGGGCACGTGCGTGACACGAGCGAGCCGGAGCACAGCCCTGGCCACTTCATCGAGCTGCAGGCTCATCCTTGGGCCTTCCTCTCCAGCCGGGCCAGTGTGCTGTTGAAGTATGGGCTGTGCATTGGGCCTCCTTATTCTCTCCTTTTTTTTGGGTTAGCTACTTGGGCCATCTTTTTGGGTTTTCATGATTTTTTTTTTTAGTAAAATAAAATAAACACTTTTTTTTTTCTTTTTAACTCATCCATCCTCGGCTCAACATCTCAAAAACTCTAAGTTAACACCCAGGTTTTTCATCATCGGGAGTGACCCTGTTAGGTCCAAAATGGGGTGTCTACAGGAACACACAGAATCGTGTCTACGCAATTGGCTTGCTTTGAATTTTATTTTATAGTGACCAATTTCTAATTACAAAATTTTAACGACTTAGATTATTTATGATTATCATTTTTGTCATTAATTGGGTCAACTTTTTTTTTTTCAGACATGTCAATCCAAAATTAGTTCATTGTCAAGGCCTTTCATAAACTAGGTTACTTTGTATTTAAAAAAAAAAAAACCTTCGTCATAAGATTCTTCCCATAAACAATTACACTGAATGTTATAACTATCAACGAAAGAAGGCCAACAGAAACAAAAATTCAAAGGATAATAAGTTTTTGACCTGGTCTAGTATAAAAAATTAAGAGTGTATATTGGCGTTAATAATATTCTCTAAGTGATAAGAAAATATAAGATGTTCAATATGTCTCTCCATACTATTTCTACTATCTTGAATTTATACTAGTTGATATTCAAATGTCATTTATAACTACTTACGTAAATTATAGAATTATTTTAGTAGATGGTCACTGTAGCATCTCAAGATTAGAAATTTCTTTTAGGCTAGAGTTTGGGGTTAAATGTGATAAATAGTAATAGATTGGGAGTTAGAAGAGCTTGGGGGTGAGATAGTAAGTTTCCAGGCTCTTGCTCATGATTCTCCTAGGGAGGTTTCTTTCATGCGAAGTGTGAGAAATGAAGTTTCTTCATTTTCTCTTGTGCACTCTCGTGCAACTTTGGCGACACTCCTGTGCACCCTTATAGAATGAGAGAGAAAGTTGCTTTTATTGCTTCCTCACCCGCTTTTCTCTATTTTTAGCCAAAGTTCCCTTTTTGTTTTCAGAGAATCCTGACCCTAGAGTTGATTTACAGCAGTTAACAGCTCCCAATCCAGCCAGAGAGGAAAGAAATTAGATAGAAAGAGAATCCAGCAGCCACGATAAAAGGTAAGTGTTTCCTTGCCTCTTCCTTGAGTTTCCCAGCTTGTGTTTGATGCTTGATAATGTATAGTTGTGTTGCTAGCATGCTTATGATTTATGTGAAGTGATTATGTGTTGATATGATGAAAAAAAAAGGCTTGTGAAGCTGATTCCCATTTAAGAACCATGCTTGTGTATGTATGTGTATGAATATGTGTGAGAATGATTGTTTTAATGGTGGATTGTGATGTGGTATGTTATGGATGGAATTAAAGTATGTTGTGTGTTAATTGAAGTGCTAGAAATACATGTTTTTGGTTAATTTTAGATTGATTCTGCTTTGGTGTGGAATCTTGCAAGTTTCAGGCAAGTTTTGTCGAAACAAGGTAGGACACACGCCCGTGCGCCCGAGCATGCCCATGTGCACGAAGTGTGCATGACTGATTTGTATAGGAGGCACGCCCGTGTGCCTAAGGGACAGGACCATGCACTTGCTTTTTGTAAGAAAATATGTCGATTTTCTAGGAGCTAGCATGAACGACTGCAATGTCAATGCATGACTTCCTGTGTCTTCACACATCCCCATGTGTTTCCTTTATGCATGCCCGCGTGCCTTGTCATACATACCTGTGCTCAAGCCTTAAATTTGATAATGAATGGGAAATGAAGCATAATGCGTAGGAAACCTTGTTATTGGTTATTTAATTTGATAAAAGGATGAAATAAGATAAAATGAGATATCATAAGCATCTCATAACGCTACATGCCAAGACATTAGCATAGAAAGGGATCAAAGGATTCGAATGCATTAGTTTTCAGCATGTTAAGCCCGATATTCGGGTTAGTTGTTTTAGGTGAACTCGAGGGCCCATATGTGGGATTCCAACCTTTTGATTACGGTCAGATCGTTTCAGATTTAGCTTATTAGTCCAAGGACTGGTATATTATATTTAGCTTTCTAATATTTCACTAGACTATTCAACCCACATGGCCAAGATGTCGAATCTCTATGTTCATTAACCTGATCAGCACAATAGGTATCTTCGGATACATAGAGATTCATATGTATACATATCCAGTATGTCTTATAGTATATATTCAACATGGCATGATACCATGACACTAATTTCACAGCATTAATTATTAATGCAAGCAAGAGAACAGAATAAGCGATATTCAAATTAATGAGCAAGCGATTTGTATGAATAATTAGGCCAAGGCCAAGTATGGATTTCATTTTGTATGCTTGCTTGGGTTGAGGGAAGTAGGGAATGCTTACTAGGTGATTTTATCACTCATTCCTTTCCTTCCTTCCTTTCTTGCAGGTAGGTTTGGTGCTAGTGAGGAGCGGGTGGACTAGGGCTAATGGGAGAGGGCTCCGGTTAGTTTTCAGTTGGCCTGGTGGGATTATTTGCAAATGTATATAGTTAGATGTAATGTACATAAATGTTTATATATATATATATATGTAACATCCCAGGGTTAGTTTGGTCTTTTAGGCTTTCTAATCTGGGGTCAAATTGAGATTTTTGTAAATTCTAGGGTTGTGAGAAGTTTTGGGGTGAAATAGAGGTTTTTAGAGAGTTTGGTGGCTTGTGCATGGATCCGATTGGGAGGATTTGCATGCGAACACAGAAAAATGGCATTTTTATAATTTTTTCGGGATGCACGACCGTGCATGAGAGGTGCACGCCTGTGCATGCGTATTTTTCTAGCTGTCTTGGTTTTAAGTCGCGCTTATCCGGTTTCCAAACCATTTTCATCCAAAGTTTTCCTTTCAATTTCAGAGGAGATCAACCATAGGAGGGAAGAGTAGCTTTCAGGACCGTCTAATCCAGCTTGAGCCTTCGATTTTGTTGAGAGAGAAAGCATGTCAAGAGGTAGGTGCTTCTTACCTCTTTCCCTTAAGTTTTTCAGTATGTTTGATGCATGTTTTGGTTGGGATGAGTTCAATTCCAGCATGCTTATGATGCTTTATTGCATATATGATGATTTAAGATGATTATGTTGATGATTTATGCTTATTCACATGTTATGTGTGAGAATATATGTTTATATATGTTTTGAGATTGGATTGGATGATGAGCATGAGATTTAAAGTTTGTTGAAAGTGTTAATATGCTTATATGAAGTGTTTTGCATGTGGGAAATGTTTAATTTGCCTTTGAATTTAGATTTGGCTGGGAATCGAGTTGATTCCAAGGGGTTACGCAAGTGTAGAGCAGGACGCACGCCCGTGCACTCGTAGCGCACGGCTATACACGCTGCATTATCTGCATGGTCACGACCGTGTTCACGTAACTGTGCGTGCCCTAATTTGAAGGGTCAAGACCATGCATAGTTCATGCACGCCCGTGCACCAAGAGAAAATGAGATAAATGCTTGAAATTCCAGAACCTTGCACGACCAAATGCACGATTGGATCATGGTCCCGTGCAAGCTCATGCACGCCCGTGCACACGACACGTACACCTGTGCGTCAAGCAGAAAAGAGAAAAATAAGCTTAAATGAGAAATGTGTATAGTAAACCCTATCCAAGTGATAGAAAACAGTAAAATGAGCTCAAATAAGAATACATGATGCATCGTACATACAGCATAGCATGGCATGCCATCAGTGTTTTCAGAAATGGATCAAAGGATCTGAATTCATATTTTCAGATGAAAAACATAGATTACAGGGGTGAATACGAGGGGGCACTTGTGAGTTTCAGCACCCGTTGCACCAGGAGCTATATGCTCATTACTAGCTTTATGTATTGGCATGTGTCGGGTTGCTCAGCTAGCAGATTTAGGTTTCCTGATCCCAGGATCAGATGCAGTATAGCGCGAGGCGCTCAGTTCAGATCAGTTTCCAAGCCCAGGCCTGAGGGCATCACGTGTCCTATACAGTTTATGGCGTATGTTTGCGAGGAAACTCACATGGCCAGAGTGTCGAATCCCTGTATTCATCAGTCTGCGCAACACAGTTTTCAGCATAGCATGTACCCCAGGGTACACAGTTTTTAGTACAGCTTTTCAGATAAAGCTTTATATGATTTTCAGATATGAGATCCCAGGATCTAACAGCAGTTTTCATGAACAGTTTTCAAAAAATTATTTTTCAGTATACAGGCCCAGGCCTAGTTATGATTTCAGCATACTTTCATAGCATGTCATTGTTATATGACACATCAGCATATCATTTAGAGAATGATAAGACAGTAAGAAATAATAAATGAACAGAATATAAAACAACATGTAAAAGACACGAACAACAGAACATCATAA
Source organism: Anacardium occidentale (assembly GCA_026122585.1). Taxonomy (NCBI): domain Eukaryota; kingdom Viridiplantae; phylum Streptophyta; class Magnoliopsida; order Sapindales; family Anacardiaceae; genus Anacardium; species Anacardium occidentale. Next base: position 516,913 of record JAJEJH010000324.1, on the reverse strand, counting down.
CATGAAAAGACACGTAATGACACGTGAACTTCAGAAAACAGTAACAGAACAAGACAGTAAAGATGATGATTATCAATAAGAGAGATTGGTGAGTCGAGTTCAACCGCTTGGATTACTCTTCACTCTAGGTTGTTTACGTATACTCATATAAGTATTTTACGATCCGGTATGAGGTAGTATCTGGTCAGTGAAGATGAGAATGCCAGATTGAGTCTGTTCTGTTTGAGATAAGGTGGCAATCCTTCGAGAAGGATTGGGTTAGGGTCAGAGTTAGGAAGTGCTTACTGGTTGATTTTATCACTCACTCCCTACTTTCCTTTCCTTTGCAGGTGAGTTTTGGGAGCTAGGAGGAGAAGTTGGCTGCCGTCTGGGATCAGTTTGTATTTATATTTGTATAGTTTTTCTTTGCATGTAACTGCACATGTTTTTATTACACACGTTCCGCGAATATTTTAATATAAATTCAATTTTTATTTGGGCATATATATGTTTATGTATACATTTATACCATAGTTTTTCCGTTGCAGTATTTCAGATCAGCTTAGGCATTTCGGTCGGGTATTATTGATCTTATTTTTTTATTTATTTATTGTTATATTATTTAAAAAAGTGAACAGTAATACCCCTCTGATGTGTCCTACATATATGTAAAGTTCGTTTTGGCCACCATTGTACATGAAAGTTTCAGCTTTTGCATGCACATGTATTTAGACTATAACAGCTTCTTTTTCGTAGGATTTTTGTCGCATGTACCAAAGTTTTCAGTATATTAATAAAAGTAAAGAAATAATTAGCAGTAGTGCTATACGCAACAGCGGGTCTTACAGTCATCATGATGGTCCTAATATAGTAAGAGAGTGATTTCATTTTGACTACAAATAAAGTTATGGGAAGTGACCCCAAGGGATAGCTTGAGTAACGATAAAGGAGATTTCACCATGCATTGTGCTGAATAGTGACATGGGTTCAAGTCTCTTTTTAATATATCAAGATCAAAACCTTGACTTATTTGATGGAATAATTGTAGGGTCTATTGGTTATGTACGGGTTTTTGATTCGATAAGATTAATGGTCAAAGGTCGACAGGCTGGTTACTTGAGGAGGATTGAAGGATGAAAAGGCTTGATATGGCATATAGGCACTAGATTGAGTGGATATCCTTATTAACAAAGAAAAAAATAGTTGTGAGAATTAGTTATAAAATAATAAGAAATTGTTATTTAAAGTTAAGGGATTATAGAAGTTGAGGCAAATAGTGAATTATTTTTTTACATTATATCCAAAAATTTAACTAAAGATAAATTTTGATTGTATAACACATATCATAACATAAGAATAGTAAGAATTAACATTAACTGATAAGAAAGAAATTGATTTGATAAAAAAAAAGTAGTATTTACAAATAAAAGAATTCTAGAAGAATTTTGTGGTCATTATCACTCATTTTTGTCTTGAATCCTATTAGGGTCTAATAGTTTTTATAATATGGAATCTTGAAATTATGATAGTTAGTTAGGGTTAATGAGTTAGACTTGTCTTATTGAAACCTAGACTCATAAAAGATTTTTGGGTTTGCTTATTCAAGTCTCAAATATTTTGTTTAAACTTGGTCATTAAATTTTTTCAGGCTTTGAGCTCATTAGATAACTTTAAAAACCTATAAAAACACAATCACAATCCCTCATAGATTTGAAAATCTCTTATAGATTTTCAAATCTAACAAATACACCTCTTCTCATAATGAATTTTCAATTGTTAGGCCCTATATATTTTGATATGATGAAAATTTTAAGCTAAAATATCTAACCAGTATTTGCATAAAATAATCATGACAAAGTAGGATAAAAGGGTTATGTTTTTGCAAATTTGGCCAGACAAACAACCATGTGTGTCCTATAAGAGAACACATGATTTGGTTAAATCGTGCAAGCGTCCACACAAAAAGATGCAAGAACCAATGACCGTGCACCTTTTAAGCGCATGATCATGTGTGTAAGGCCTGTTGCAGTATATACTATTGTTTTTGTATATATTTATAATTATCATAAATTATATTGTATTTTAATGAATTCCTTCATATATATATATATATATATATATATATATATATATATATATATATATATACATATGTATATATATAGCAGGAATCCTACACAAACTGATTGAAATCATGCAAGCGAAAGAAGAAATATGAATTTACACAGTGGTGGGTTGAAAACTTTGTATTATATACATATATACTAGAAAGCACTGTTTATCATTACTAAAAAAATATTGTACATATACCAGAAGTACCCAAAATACATGTATGAACTTCATATAAGCAGACATGAAAACTATATAAGCATGTAAACCATTGACATGCTTTTTGATCAAAACTGTAACTATCCCCCGTAACCATAGACAACTCGTCCCTCATCAGCACTTATCTAACTGACCTATATAGAAGGAAAACATAAAAAGGTGAGTGATAAATCAATCAATAAGTGTTTCCCTAATTCCTTATATCTCAAGCAATGATTTTGTCTTGTGAAGTTTCTATAATTGGTTAAACTATTGTTCTAGAGTTATGTATTAAATTGTGTCTATTATTTTATTTGCTCAATGGTCTGAATTTTTATTTCATGTCATGAAGTGAATGCTATGATATGATTATGCTGAAAACATGCACTTTGCCTTTGGGCCTGACTTTCTAAAAATATTTATATGTATTGTTTTAAAGATCCTGAAATGCAAACATAATCTAAAAATATTATAACTGAAGATCTGCTGTACTGATCATACTAATAAATATAGGGATTTGACACCTTAGTCATTTGAGCTCTAATATCCTAACATGCGGTCAAGAATTGAAAATTGAAAACTGATGCACACCAGTGCACACACACACACACACACATATATACATATATGTATTTGTATTTGTACTGACTTTGGCTCTCTCTCTAGCAGGGGTGCAACTCACAAGTGCCCCCTCTTATTCACCTCTAAAAGATGTCTGGAGCATTATATTTTTTACATTAAAAATATGCATTTGAATCATTAGATCCCTTTCTAAAAACACTGATATGACATGTTATATCATGATATGCTTACGTTATGTAATCTCTTCTTATCTTAACTTCTAATTATGTTATATATATATATATATATATATAACATGGGAATGTCATTGTTTTGTGGTTCAATGAAGGCTATATCTCTAAATTTTACTTGACGCATGTGCGTGCATGCCTTGACACACGGTAATTCATGAGCTACACGGTTGTATGTTTGGTCGTGCATGAAACCACGCTAGTTTTGTAAAAATTTACAATATTTTTAGCTTGCAACAAATGTATGGTTATGATCTCACTCTACATGGTCATGACCTCACTCAGATCTAATTGTGCACAGTTTTGAAAATATGACCGTGACCTTGTAAAGCATGATTACATAAGCGTGCATCTTGCGGGTGTACAATCATACGTCTTATAGGCGCATGCACGATTGCGCGTCTTGCTTTATTTTAACATTCTCATGGTTGAGAAAGCATAATCCCATCCACTGTTATTCCAAACGCAAATCAATCATAATTAACTGTATTTCACACTCAATACACTTCATATGCACAAATTTATCACACCAATAACACCAAATTCTACAATTAATCATCCAAAACTTTTTAAATTCGCATATACATGAACATACATACAAAAAATGTTTCTAAGTAACAAATTTCATCATCATCACTTTCATATTATCATTTCTTTACTCAATCATGCCATATAAGTCAGAAACATGCTGGAATCACCATCATAACTCAAACAAACCGTAACAATATATAAGGGAAGTAAAAGAAAGAGATAAGGAAGCACTTACCTCTTGTCATGGCTAATGAAGCCTCTCTTTCAAACAAAATCTCACTTTCTAACTTGATTGAAAACCTCTAGATACTGTTATTCTCTCTTCGGGTTAAGATTCTCTAAGAATTAAAAGGAAACTTGGGTGAAAATACTAATGAGAAAGAGACAAGAATGGCTTAAGTAAGTGCAGGACCCGCTATCGCGCATACCACTGCTGCTTATTCATTTTTTTATTATTATTAATATACTGAAAACTTTGGTATATGCAACAAGAATCCTACAAAAAAGAACTTGCTATAATTTTAATACATATGCATGCGGAAGCTGAAACTTTAATATGCAATGATGGCCAAAACTAACTTTACATATATATATGTTTCCGTAAAAAATTTCAAAGTACAAACATTTACAAATTAATCCCACCAGGCCAACTGAAAACTAACTAGAGCCCTCTCCCATCAGCCCTGGTCCACCCACTCCTCACCAATACCAAACCTACTTGTAAAAAAGGAAGGAAGGAAAGGAATGAGTGATAAAATCACCCAGTAAGTATTCCCTACTTCCCTCAACCTAAACAAGCATGCAAAACGAAAACCGTACCTGGCCTTGGCCTATATACTCATACAAAGTGGTTGCTCATTACTTTGAATATTGCTTATTTTGTTCTCTTGATTGCATTAATAATTAATGTTATGAAATCAGTGCCATGGTATCATGCCATGTTGAATACATACTATAAGACATATTGAATATGCATGCATCTGAATCTCTATGTATCCGAAGATACTTGTTGTGCTGATCAGACTGATGAACACAGGGACTCGGTATCTTGGTCATGTGGGCTGAACAATCTAACAACGTGCTAGAAAGTTGAAATATAACATATTAGTCCTTGGACTAATAAGCTGAAACTGAAACGATCTGATCGTAGTCAGAAGGCTGAAATCCCATAGTTGCCCCCTCGAGTTCACCCAATTAACTAACCCGGATATCGAGCTTAACATGCTGAAAACTAATGCATTCAGATCCCTTGATCCGTTTTTATGCTAGTGTCTTAGCATGTCATGCTATGTAATACTCATGCTTTATTATTTTATCTCATTTTATCCTTATACAATGCTTTATAACTATTAGAAAGGTTTCCCATACTTTATGCTTCATTTTAATTCATTCTTTGAAAATTTGGCTTGAGCACGGCCGTGCGTGGCAAAACACACAAACGTGCATGGGAAGACACACGGGCGTGCATGGAGACGCACGGGGTCGTGCGTTACTCGTGCAATTGCAACCGGTTGTGTTTGCTCATGGAAATTTATGCGTATTTCTTACAAACAAGTAAGTGCACGGTCGTATCCCTCAAGCACATGGGCATGCCTCCTGTACAAATCAGTCGTGCACACTTCGTGCATATGGGCGTGACCCTGTAAAAGCAAGGGCACATGGGCGTGCGTCTTGCCCTGCTTCGATAAAACTTATCTGAAACTTGCAAGATTCCACACCAAAGCTTAATCAATCTGAAATTAATAAAAAACATGCATTTCTAGCACTTCAATTAACACACAACATGCCTTAATTTCACCAATAATGCATCATTCCCAAATCAAGCATCAAATCTTCACATATATGCATTTTTTTACATATACATGCATCAAACAAGTTTCTTAGGTGGAAATCATCATCATACTCCTTTTCTTTTCATCATATCAACATATAATCACTTCACATAAATCATAAGCATGCTAGCAACACAACCATGCATTATCAAGCATCAAACACAAGCTAGGAAACTTAAGGAAGAGGCAAGGAAACTCAAGCTGGGAAACTCTTGCCATGGCTGTTGGATTCTCTTTTTATCTAATTTTTTTCTTCTCTAGTTGGATTGAGAGCTGTTTGCTGCTGCAAATCAACTCTACGGTTGGGATTCTCTGAAAACAAAAAGGAAACTTTGGCTGAAAAATAGAGAAAAGCAAGTGAGGAGGCAATAAATGCAACTTTCTCTCTTATTCTATAAGGGTGCACGGGAGTGCACAAGGAAAAATGAAGAAACTTCAATTCCAGCGCTTCGCATGAAAGAAACCTTCCAAGGAGAATCATGCTCAAGCCACACTAGCTTTGACAACTTACTATCTCACCCCTAATCTCTTCTTACTCCCAATTTAATGTTATTTCTCACTTCTAACCACAAACTCTAGCCTAAAAGGCATTTCTAATCCTAGGATGCTACAGTAAGGCAGTGAAAGAAGCAGACATGCACAGTCATGCTCCTTAGGGGTACACGATCATGCATGGTAGGAAAATGAGAAATTTCACTTTCCTGCACTTTGTATGAAAAAGGCTTCTCAATAGGATTCATGTGCATGCCACACAAACTCTAAAACTTAACTAACTCACTCTAGAACTCTCTCAACTCTATTTTTATCATAAAACCTCACTTTTAACCCCAAATTCTAGTGTTAGAAACAATTTTAACTCTGGGATATTAAATATAAAGATGCAACACTAAGACCTCCTATGCAAGTCTAGTTGTACAGAAGTTAAAAGTCAAATTTTGGACACATGCTCGTGTAAGAAAAATTTTGTTATTGTATGATGATCATAAGGGGTGTCATGTATAAGATCATGTGGCCTTTTGAAAGTTTGAAGTGATTGAAGATATGAAGACACGTGACTGTATGTGTAGAGCACACATTCATGTAAGATTGACATAATAAGAAAAATTTGATCATTGAATTGCACTCGTCGAATAAAGCATGATTGTGCATAAGAGACGTACAATCATGTATCGACTCTATAAAAGGCAACTGTTTTGAATTCAAAAAGGTTAGAAAGTTAAGGTTTAAATTTCTATTCTTTTATTTTCTAAATCCTTCTCTATTTTCTTTCACTAAAATTATCTTGTATCCATTTTGAGAGAAACCTTGTGAGCAAAATTCTTGTATTTGCCTTTGAAAGAAAAATTTATTTTCCTACATTTTTAACAACCTAAAGGCTTAATCCCATGAAATTAGTGTAAGGCAAAATCTCATGAAACTACGTTAAGGGTGTAATTCCTTATATCAAAACTAGTGTAAAAAAGGTAAAATCATTTGTGCCAAAACTAATGTATTTTTAAGGTTGAAGATAGTGAAAAAAAAAGTTTCAAGGGGGATTACTTAGAGAAGTAGACGTAGGAGAATTGTGGAGAAGCTCCAAACCACTATGAAAACCAACTAAGGATTTTTGTATCCCTTACTCGTTTAATTGCTTTATATTTGTTTATGTTTGCTTGGTCGGTTGATTTGATAAATTTATTGTTTATTTATGTGATTTAATTATTTATGGGTGAAAAATTTTAAATTTGTAAAAAGCTTTTCTTAATCCTATTCAACCCTCTCCTTCCCCCCCTCTGGGATTGATTTGTCATATAAGGGTTTAACATTAAACTTATTAAGTTTTGGACTTAAACAATCTATATTCAGATCTTAGCTCAATAACTTAATAAACAAGTTTTTGTCTAGACCTGTTTGAGACTTAGACTTTGTTCAATTTGAAATAAGTTTTTTATGCCAAACAATCAAGCCTTTAGCTTGATCGATCTAATCAATAATCCTACTTAAAACAAAATAAACTATATCTATTACAAACTAATCAATTTATATTGGTTACTAACCAAGAAATATTTGTTGATTGGTTATTGATTATTTGGAACTTTTAAGTAAAAAATTAAAATGTTATAAATGAATTACTTTTTGTTGAACCCCTAAGTGTTTTGATAATAACAAAAACAATGTTAAAATTATTAACTTGTCATTGATATGATTGAATTTATAGGCCCCAATAGACTAAATGGTTAATCCTAGAAGGGGTGAATAAGATTTTCGAAAACATTTTCCAAACTTAAAAAGACATTTCACCCACAAACCAATTTTAGGCAAATATGTAACTTAATAATGCAAATCTCCGATCAACTAACCAAGCAGATACTCATATATATATAATACATATAAATAAAACAAAAGAGTAAGGGAAAAAGAAAATGATTAGCTGATATATTGTAGGACCCGCCGCCACGAGTACCCCCTACTACTGAATAATATTGGGGAGCTTTTATTAATAACCTGAAAACTCGGGTACCTGCGACGGGAATCTTACGAAAATAAATAAAAACTCCTGAAACTTGCTATACATTCAGAGTACAAATGCGGAAGCTGAAATTGGAATACATCACTGAAATATACATGTTGTTCTGTACAATGGGCCCATTGGCCTATATCATACATACATACATAAACTGTTCATCTGGATACATAAACATTTACATACGACCACACAGGTCCAAAACTGAAAATTGTACAAACTGAGATCGTGGTGTGGGCCCTCTCCATCAGCCTCGATCCAACCGCTCCTCGACCACAGCACGAACCACCTGAAAAGGATGGAAGAAGGAGGGGGATGAGTGATAAAGATCAACCAGTAAGCGCTCCTTACTTCCCTCAAAACCCAAGCAAGCACAAACAAACACAATAATCAAACATACCTGGGTCTCGGCCCTATTCATACATCTATGCGCTTGCTGGTATCTGAAAACTATTAGCTGAATCACATTCTCATTATTATTCATGTCATGATGTGTATGTCATGTTATGCTACTGAAATATCTCATGGATGCATGCATCTGAATATCTCTATTTGAATGTACCCGAAGGTACCTACTGTACTGATCAGACTGGTGAATACAGGGATTCGACATCCTGGTCATGTAGGGGTGAACAGTCTAGCTATAGGCTAGAAGTTGAATCTGAATACTGTCGCCTGATCTGACTGGTGCCAGATGGTTAAATCTGAATACTGCTGAATATTCTGACTGGTGTCAGAAACTGAATCTGAAATACTACTGAGCGTTCTGACTAGTGTTAGAAGGCTGAATCCCACAGATGCCCCCTCGTGTTCCACCTAATGCTCTCACCTGTACATCAGGCTCTGAATACTGAATACTACTAGATTCGGATCCCTTGATCCTTTTTGAAACTATATGTCATGCCATGATATGCATATGTAGCTTGTTATCTGAATTTGTGCTTATCTGATGCTTATCTGAAGCATTTATATCATTAATCTGAATGCACATGCTTTACTTCTCATTTTTATTCTTTTGTTGAAAATCTGCAGGTGCACGGGCGTGCGGGAAAAGTGCACGGGCATGAGCCAGGATGCACGGGGTTGTGCGCTAGTTGTGCGTCTGGCCGTGCAAGCTACTAGAATTTCTGGAAACTTTTCACTGAAAGCGCATGCACGGGCGTGCGTCTGCGGACACACAGGCATGTATGTGCATTTTCTGGCTGTGCACACAGCGTGCACACGGGCGTGCATCTGGAAAAACAAAGGCACACGGCCGTGCCATACGGGCGCACGGCCGTGCGTCTTGTTCTTCAACAAGAGCACCGCCTAGAAAATGCTCTAAACTCATGCCAATTTGCATTCAAACTCAAAATCACTCCAAATATGCATTCCCAGCACTTCATATAACACAATTCAAGCATCAATCGTCACATGCATCAATCATCATGAAATCTACCATGGAAACTTCTCCTTTCTCCCTCTAAAGCCATACACACACACATGCATAATCCAAGGGTGGAAATCCATCAACCAAATCAACATGCAATGGCATATAAGCATTTCCAACATTCATCAACATGCAAAGAACTTATTCATGGCATCAAAACTCACAAAGCAAGCCGGGAAACTCAAGGAAAAGGTAAGCGAACACTTACCTCGCGCCATTGCTTCTGAAAACTAATCCTTCGAACTATTCTCTTGGCTCTCTCATCGGATTGGGAGCAATTTGCTGAGGAATCTCCTCTCTAAGGTTGGGAGGAGCTGCTGTTGAAAAAGAAATGAAATTGGCTAAAGTGGGTGAGAAAAAGAAACTAAAGCTCTCGGCTCTCACTTATATACTAGGTCACGCACGGGCGTGCATCAAGGGTGCACGGGCGTGCACAAGGGAAAATAAGTATTACTTATTTCCCGCTCACTTGCCTGATCGAATCCTTTCGAAAGGATTCCTACGAAAGCCACACAGCTCTGAAAACTTACTAACTCACCCCTGAACTTTTCTAGACTCCCAATCTATTTCTGAATCTCATTTCTAACCCCGAAACTCTTCCCTTAAGGGCTTTCTAACCTGGGATGCTACATATATAGTGCTTTAGTGCTTTTCCATAAGTCTTATACATTCACTATTTCAAACAACTTCACTTAAAGATTTTTCTCTATTATCTTCAAACTTAAAAGATATAGTAGTATTAATACAAGAGATTTTACCTTCCACACTAGTTTTGATACAAGGGATTATGCCCTTTAAAATAGTTTCACGAGATTTTGCCCAACCATTAGTTTTAAAATATAGTGCCCTAGGATTTTGGAGATACATATACAAAGATTGAAATTTACGTCTTGATAAGTTAATACAAAAGTTTTTAGCTCACAAGGTTTTCTCTTGAATGTATATAAATGATGTTTAGAGAGAAATAGTGTAAAGAATTAGATAATGAAAAGAATAGAAGTGTAAAGTCTGATTCTTTAACCCACTTATCTTCAAATCAACTATCTTCTATAAGATTGAAGTGAAAAGAGTCGTTGTAGCTAATTTGAGAGCCATTAGAGAAGTTTTGGATAGATGTACAGTCATATGCTTTTAGTGCACGATCTTGCTCCTAACATTAAATGTAGACCAATGGTCATTGTACTAACCCAGCATGGTCGAGTGCTCTACATATACAGTTGTGTGGCTTTACATTTTCAATTTAGATTTTCAAAAGGTCATACGATCTTGTGTGCAATACATTGCATAATCATTACATAATCAAAAATCTTCCCTTGCATGGACATGTGTGATTTTTGCATAGGCATGTGTCCAGGTTTTTACTTTCGACTTTTACATGATTGGACATGCATGAGAACATTGATAATGCGTCTTCACTTTTATGAACAATTGTACATTTGAAAGTTTCATAACCGTGCGTTCTCGTATATCATTGCACAAATGACTATTCTTATATTCTTTTTATATGGAACATAAATGGTCATATTGTAAAGACACATATTGTCTTGTATTTAGCCAAACTTGTAAAAATAAACTTTTTCGTCTTTTTTGTCATGGATCAATTCATACAAGAACAAGTTAAATATTTTAACCTAAATTTTTCATTATATCAAAATATACGAGGGATCTACAATCTCCTTTTTTACAATTTGATGATAAAACTTATGTTAAAATCCATTTAAGCACAAGAACAGAACAAAAATTTATATGAAGCACAAAAATCTAATTTTCATAAAAAAAAAATTTCAACACAACTCATTTTAACATACCACAGTTTCCTCTTTTTTGTTATAAATCAAAAAGGTATATTAAAAAAAAAAATCTACCATACAAAACAAAAATTTCTCCCCTTTATTAAATATTTGTATCAAATTAAGCACAATTTAAACATTTCTACCCTTTTCAAAAATAATTTAACTCTTCCTTTTTCAATTCATTTCAAAATAATGCAAAAGGAACAAATAAGGAGCATTCAATATTTTATTTCTTCCTCTAATTCATAGAATTAAATTCAATGAAAACAATTTGGTAAATGTAAAACTTGATATCAATCATTAGCATACCAATTATTGAATTTGAATATGAGAGAGAATAACATTTTTTTTTTGTTATAAATCTAGAAGGTATATTAAAAAAAAAATTTTACCTTACAAAACAAAGATTTCTCCCCCTTATTAAAATATTTGTATCAAATTAAGCACAATTTAAACATTTCTACCCCTTTCAAAAATAATTTAACTCTTCCTTTTTCAATTCATTTCAAAATAATGCAAAAGTAACAAATAAGGAGCATTCAATATTTTATTTCTTCCCCTAATTCATAGAGTTAAATTCAATGAAAACAATTTGGTAAATGTAAAACTTGATACCAATTGTTAGCATACCAATTATTGAATTTGAATATGAGAGAGAATAACATTTTCATACAATATGATCTTTGAAACCATTTAGGAAAAATGTTTACAGAAAAATTTTAATAGCTGAAAATTCTGAAAAATTCTACAAAACAAATCAAACACAGTCGTGTATAATATATGCACACTCGTGTATGTCTAATTGCAAAACATACATGGTCGTGTGATATTTAAGCATAGTGTTATGACTAGGGGAAAATGCTTGCACGGTCATGTATCACAGATACACAATCATGTGTTACCTCAAACCCTAGAAAATGCAATAAATCTTATAGTTTATAGTGCAAGGGCGATTTGATATCAATTCAACTTATTTAAAAATGATTGAAATTCATTTTAAAGCATTGATATCGGCAACATTTGAAACCATTTAAATACATTTTAAAATTCAATGAAAATATTTTACACAATTTGAGGGAAAATATCATATTTTCAAAACATTTTCTGCTCAAAGTTGATCAAAACATTATAATACATAAAACTTGCACATTTTGATCATAAGAAACCAACAATGTATGAATTCATATCACTTGAAACTGAAAAAAGCAAATATGAATCTTTTTTATATGAGTTCTAACCAAACACATGTTGTTACATAAACGCATACATATGCAACATACTTGCATCAATTTAACCTAATCATTCAATCATTGCAAGTAGTCATATACTTAATCAAGCACAATCATAACATGTCGATACACTCATCATCAACCAAATGAAAAAATAGATAAGTTGGTATCACATACTTGGGATGATGAGCATTTAATTCCTTGCAAAGCCATTTTTCTATCTTTATTGCTTCCATTAGCTTTAAGGCTCTTCTATACCATGCCTCATCCCTTTTTAACTTTGGAATTTCTTTCGGTATAGAAACATAAGGAGACTCTTTGATCTTCATCATCCTTATTGCTTAAGTCTTCCTCACTTAAGGCAACAAGTACCTTTTTCTTATGTCTTTTCTTCTTCATCCGAGGACATTCTTACTGAAGTTGTCTTCCTTTCCATACTCATATAAAATTACCTCCTTCTACTTTTTCTTTTTTTGTTTTTAAGAGAAGAATTTTCTAAACTTTTTGCTTAAGAGCTTTACATCTTTATCGTCTATAAAAGACTCTTTATCTGTTGAAGGTGAGTCTTTATAACTTGAGCTCTCTTTAATTCTCAAGGTAAAATTTTCTTTTTCTTTGTCTTTAGCTCCTTCTTAGGCATCCTTTTCATCTTATAAGTTAGCAAACTCTCAATAAGCTTATCTATACCTATTTTAGTGAAGTCTTTTGATTCTTCTATTATAGTTACCTTTATGCTTCAAAACTCCTACAATGACCTTAATATCTTCTTAGCCAAATCAATCATCTCAAACTTCTTGCCTAATCCCTTCAACTCATTGACCAAGTTAGAGAACCTTTTGAATATTTTTGTGATTTTTCACATCTTTCTTCATCTTGAATAGTTTATAATCATAGAAAGCTAATTCGATCTTTGATTCTTTCACTTGACTTGTCCCTTCATGAGTGGTTAAGAAGATAATTTAAGCTTCATTTACTGTTTCACAAGAAAAAAAACATGATTAAATTCAGTAGAATTTAAAACACAAAACAACAAATTTAATCCCCTAGTATTCAAGCTCATCATTTTCTCATCCCCTTCATCAAAATTAATTTTCTTTTTCAATTCATATGTCTTATAGTCTACAGGAATGAAATCACATTTTTCAATAATTTTTCACAACTTACAGTTAATAGATTGAACATGAAACTTCATTCAAAATTTTTTATTGACTATAGTTTTCACTACAAAATAAAAGTGGTCTAGTCAAGCTTTGACCCTCTTCAAAAGCAATTTTTGAAAATAAATTAGTCATATTAAAAAAAACAATCTTTAACTCTTAAAATCATTTGATTTTCAAAACAGGAGTCTAAGTTTTGATACCAATTGTAGACCTTAATAGACTAAATCAGTAATTCTAGAGGGAGGTGAATAGAAGTTTTGAAATTTTTCCAAACTTAAAAAGACATTTCACCCGCAAACCAATTTTAGGCAAATATATAACTTAATAATGCAAATATCCAACCAACCAACCAAGCAAATGATCAAATATATATAATGCATATAACAAAATAAAAGAGTATATGAGAGAGAAAATGTTCAACCAATTTATAGTAATTTGAAACTTTTTCATAAGCCTCCTACATCCATTACTCCAAGCAACCCCACTTAAAAATTTTCATCCATTATCTTCAAATCTAGAAGATGTAATAGTTTTGATACAACGAATTTTGTCTTTCATACTAGTTTTGATACTAGGGATTGCAACTTTTATACTAGTTTGATAGGATTTCATCTAACTACTATTTTCATAAGATTACAGCCTAGGGTTTTGGAGATACAAATACAAAGATTGAAATTTTCTTCTTGATAGGCTAATACAAAAGTTTTTAGCTCACAAGGTTTTCTCTCAAATGTACATAAATGAGGTTTAGAGAGAAATAGTGCAAAGAATTAGAGAATGAGAAGAATAGAAGTGTAAAGTCTAATTCTCTAAGCCATCTATCATCAAATCAATTGATTTTTATAGGATTTGAGCGAAAAGAGCCATTGTAGATGATTTGAGAGTCGTCTTATTTTAATATAAAAAAATCAAAGAATCAATGCAAAAGTTTTGGGTAGATGCACAGTTGTATGCTTCAAATGCATGATTGTGCTCCTAACATTAAATGCAATCCAACAGTCAACATCTACGTATTGCATTAACCCAATATGGACCTATGCTCCACATACACGATTGCGTGTCAAAAGGCCATATAATCTTTCACATGATACCTCTCACAATCATCACATAATCAAAAATCTTCTCTTGCACGGGCATGTGTCTAGGTTTTTACTTTTTACTTCTACATGATTAGACATGTATGAAATCCTTAACAATGCCTCTTTATTTTTATGACACATAACCATACACTTGAAAGTTACATAATCATGCATTTTTGTATCTCATCACACAGATGCCTGCATAACTAATAGACTTGTGTATTCCATTTATATAAGACATACACGATCGTGCTGCCAAGACACATATGGTCATGTGTCTAGCCAAACCTACAAAAATAAACTCTTATTTTTTTTTTTCATGGATCAATTCACGCAAATATAAGTTAAATATTTTAATATAAGTTTTTCATTATATCAAAATATATAGGGTTCCAACAGAATTCATGACCAAAATAGGACACAAGTTGTGTTATGCATTTCAAAACACATGTATGACCGTGACTTAATGATGTATGCCCTATACATTTTTATTTTTGGTCTTGCATATGATTTTTTATAGCACTAAGCATGGACCTCATATATGCTTCTATTTTATGGTAGTTGAAAAATAATATCATGTATACCTGATAATGAATTATTCATAGTCATGAATGATCATTACAAGCAAGTCGCGAGGATGCTCTTAATGTAAGCCTTGTATATGGTCAAAGGAGTCAACAAAAGTTTAAGTCAACTACTCATGTATGCCCATGATTATGAAGTGTTCACACTCGTGACATTACTAAAGAAAATCACAATGAGAGGGTCACGTAGACAAGCTCTCATGCATGGTCAAAGTAATAAAATCACAAATCATATACATTCGTGAATTGATAGCCTTCATGTTTGTGACTATGCAGAAGGAAGTCACAATCACACATTAATTACCCTAAGGACCCCCTAAAATTTTTAGGCTAAAGACCCCCTAAAATTTTTACTTTTGTCAATTAATTAATTTTAATTTTAAATTTTTAAATCGTGATAATAAATTTTTATTAATTTTTACTTTTTTATTTTCAACATTGCTTGTATAAAAATTTAAACTCAAATCCTAGTGTCATGTCTTTATCAAAAAAATAAATATCAACTTTAGTAGTAAAATAAAATGAAACAAAATTTTTCAATAGCGAAACACTGATTTCTTTATAGTAAAAGGAAAAATTTTTAATTTCAACAGGAGTTTTTGGTCTTGTAGAGTAGAGAATAACTCAAATTTCATTCACTATATTTCAACATTGAAATCTATACTAGTTTTTATACAAATTAATTTTTGTTTTTTTAACTAAAATACTTATTCAATATTTAAGGTTTCAAGTTATATTATATCAATAAAGCTAATTTTCTCTAATCCCTTAAATAGGAGTATGATAATGTTTAATATTTATTTATTTGTTTGTATAATACGATATTTAAGGAAGATTGACAAACAATTGAATATTAGTATTGTATTTATTAAAATTAACTATTTGTTATAAACATTGTTATTGTCTCCACTCTACACTCTTCAACTTAAATTTATTTTATGAACTTGAAATTTAACTAACTGAATGAGGTGAGAAAGAATACATTGCAGTAGATTTATAGAAGAAAGTTTGTTTTTGTTCACCATTATAGTTTTTACTCTCTAACTAAAATTTCTATAACCATCATTGCAAACACAAGGTCATGTACACAACGTCTATGAATGGTCAAAGCTTTAAAGTCAAAGAAAGATGTATACTTGTAAACCAATTTTGCATGCTTGTGATCAAGCCGATATTGAGGCGTACAAGGTCTCATACATGCAACTGTACATGACTCCATACCTACTTCTAGAATCTAAAGAGTTCAAATTATGTAGTCACACTTGTACATAAAGAGATCATGCATATACAATTGTTGGAGCCAATATTAATTTGACCATGGGTAGAGCAACTCGAGGCCATTAATTATGATGTCACACTCATGATCAAGAGATCACGTCCGTATATAAAAGTAAAATTTGCAAAACTCAAGTGTTAATAACTCTATTCTTTCTCTAACAGATATTTTTCTTTTTCAGTAAGGTAAAGATAATAAATTGAAGCTCATTTAAAGTAAGAAGTGTCAAAGACAATATTACAAAAAGTTTGTACTCTTCTTCTCTTACATTCTCATTTATTTCTCTCTAAAGCTTAATTATATATATTTAAGAGAATCTCTTTGTACCTCATTTGTTTATCAGCCTTTTGTAAATGCATTTTATCTTATAACTTACTTGTTTTAAACACAAGTGTGAAATCTTGTACAATTATTATAATGGCAAAATGTTGAAGGACTACAATAAAGGTTGGGTATAATTCTGGATATTTAGTAAAACTTTAAGTAGATTGTTTGAAGAAGTGGACGTAAGAGGCTTATAGGAAAAACTTCAAATCACTTATAAATTGGTTGAACACAATTTTTTATCTCTAATCTCTTTGTTTGCGTTAATTTGCTTTGCTATCTTGTTGTTGCTTGCAAAACTAGTTTGATTGTCACATTTGTGCATAAAATTGTTTTTGGAATTGAATTTTTATAAATCTTATTCACTTTTTTCTACGATTATCCAATCTTCGAGATTTTTTTATTTTGCATTCATAAATTTAATAATAAAATATTGGAAACATAAAAAGGATATTGACCACGTTGTTTTCAACGTGAATTTATTTTTCAATTAATATTTACTAAGTGAAATTACCTATCTCAAAAATAGTATGAACATATATAAATGGAAAAGGTATTTGTCAATAAATTAACAAAATTGATAATTAGTTTTATGAAATTTTTGAATCAAAATAGGAGTTTCTTTTCTCTTTTTAAGGATATCCATTTAGTGGTTTCCTTTTTGCAATAAATATTCTATTACAATTGAAATTGAGAAAGATAAGAATTAATTATAATAATAATTTTCTATGGTTTAATTAGATTACAAGAATCTCGATAAATATTCATTAATCAAAAATAATTTAATTTTTGAATGTTTTAATAATGATCAAATAATTATTCTTATTTAAAATTATTTAATTTCTTTTATTATTTTTAAACTATTATTTTCTAAAATTCATAAAAATAAATTTTTATTTGAGAATTTATATAATATAATAGCATGTATTATATAATATTATATTAAGAAAAATACTAAAAGATTATATTTTATATTTAATTTTTTATTTACCTATTAAATTTATAAACAAATTTAAAATTAGTAAGAAGACAAAATTTTTCACAACTAAATGAAATTTGTACCCTCTTGACACACAAAATTTTTATTTTTTTGACTTTGGACTATATATTTATATAATTATTAATTCTTAAATTTATATTATTTGATTAGTTAAAATTGATCAACTAATTTAAATAAAAATTTTAGACTATTATAAAAAACATAAATGTGAATTCAAGCAATCCAAATATGGGCCTATTCCATAGGTCCAACGACTTATTTCCACTCAAGATTTTTTTAAATGATAAATTTTCATTCAAAAATTTTTTAAAAACCTAATACCCATTCGTTAACTAATTTTCATTTACTTTACAAATATTTTTTTTATAAAATAACTAAAATATCATCTACTAAAAATGTAAATAATATAAATATTAAAACAAATTTTATTAATGTTAAAAAATAAAAAATCAAATCAAATTTTAAAAAGGGTCGTTACCATCGGTAGTGGCTTTCATAAACTTAATTAGGTGTTAAAAATGGTCACTTAGTTAGATTAACGATTGAATTTGACTATCCCACCATCAAAGAAGATAAAAAATAATCATTTATAACATACCGACCATTTTCGATCATCTCTGATAGTGAAGACAACCAAATTTGGTTACCTTCGCCATCAAAAAAAGTTAAAAATGATCGTTTCAAGCACACTAGCCATTTTCGACTATATTTTATGGCGAAGTTAGGTTTTCAGTGGCCACTACCACTGTCTTTTTAATTTTTTTAATTTTTATTATTTTTTGAAATTTTTATTAAAATTTTAAATTTTTTTATTATTATTTAATATTATATCAATATTATTTTAAATTTTAATCATTTTTATAAAATTTATTTTATTATTTTTCAAATTCTTTTCATGCAAAAAGATAAAAATACTTCTTTAACTAATTAAATTCAATAATTAATAATTAAATTTAATCATTATTTTTAATTAATGAGTGAAGATTTAATTTTTTAAAAATTAATAGATAAAATTTTATCATTTAAAAAACCTTGAAACAATTGGTTTCCTCTATTTCATATCTCCAAAGGAATTTTAGCCACTAATTGATTAGAAGAATTCCACGTGTTTGATCACTCTATTTCCACGTGGCATCTCTACTCGTGGCTAAAAATCAAACAAGTCCTTTTGATTACTAGCACCAAAATCTTATCCCTGATCTTCACCTCTCACATTTTTTAGCTTTAACATATGTATTTCAGTATTATTTATTAGATTAATCTCAACAATACCCTTATAGGTTTTGAAAACAACTAAAAAAATTTCCATCGCTGTGGTTCTCTGTTTAACTTAAAATTGAGATATTATAAAATTTACAATAATGTTTCATATGTAAATGGGAAGTACTATAAACAGAGGAACAAAGACATTATTGGAAATATATTTTGAAATTTCAAGCTTGTAAACATGATATAATTAAATAGCTTATCTTGCTCACATGGTTGGAGTTAGAAGGATTGCATCGACATTGTCTCAAACTTTGAGGGATATTTACTTTGTTAAAACACAATATCCCATGAATTTAAAGCAAAAACTAAATGATGCCATCAGCAGAGATCATGTAGTTTTTGAATTCAAGCAACAAGCAATGGCTCATTCGCTTGTTTGCTATCCTTCAAGCTCGGCCACTCTGAGTCTGAGGTGTGCAAATTACTTGAGGAGCGAATGCAGAGGCGCTTTTGAGAAAGCAGAAAGCTGCTGGGGGAGAAGTCTTCATGTGGTGCAATGCTGCGGTACAAGGAGCACTTGTTCTTCTTCTTCGTCACCAAAGCAAGTGGAATTACTTGGCAGAGAAAATGATGAACAGTTTGAGTATTTGGTGAGTGAGTTTGGTTGGAACGCAAGGAGACTAGCCAAGGAAGACGATGAAATGAGAAAAGTTGCTGCAATTCAAGCCGAAGCATTTCACACCCCACTTCTTTTCTTTGATGATATTTTCTTTGAATTCTTCAAGGTTACTCTCCTTCTTCCCCTTTCTAATTTTGACTGTTTATGAGCTGAGAACATGTATTAAGATTTCTTTTTACAGGCTGAAGTGCTTTCTGGTCTTCTTTACAAACTCGGGAACTCACCTCCAAACAGGTAAGGTAATAAATTATCCTCTGATATTAGCGTAGCATTGGATGTTTTACTGTTCAATTTTTAACTTGATTAATTACACAGGTATGCATGTTTGGTGGCTGAACCTGACAATGAAGCCATAAAATCAAAAAACAAACTTGTAGGAGTAGTGGATGTGACAGTGCTAAGAGATGAAGGTGTTCTTCAACATCTCCGTGCTCCTGCTGAAGAATACCTGTACGTATCTGGCCTTGCTGTTTCCAAAATTTTCAGGTAATTTCACATTCTCAATTTCCTATGTCTTCCCAGAATTATTTTGTATTGTTCCAATCTTTTATTTATCAGTTAGTTTGTTACTTGCAGAAGAAAGAAAGTGGGCAGTGTGTTATTGAAAGCCTGTGACATGCTTGCTGTCATATGGGGCTTCCAATATCTTGCCCTCAGAGCTTATGAAGAAGATTATGGTGCTCGTAAATTGTATTTGCAAGCTGGCTATGAAGTGGTTTCAGGTGATCCGCCATGGATATCGACTTGGATTGGAAGAAAGCGCCGTGTTCTTATGATTAAACGTGTTAATGTTCAAAAATGTTATAATCCATAAGCTTTCTGCACCCAATATTACCAAACTTACTCCTTTGACACCTCTATAATGAATGTCTGAATGCAGGAAGCCTGGAATCACGATTGAATAAGAGCAAATTAGAAGAAAAAACGACATGCATCTAAAAATCTAAATAAAATTAGCCAAATGCATTCTACAATAGCAAACATCACATTTTTATATATATATCACAACGCAAAATTCCATTTCATGTGATGATACACCCAAAGCTTCATATGTAAGAAGTCGAAGTACTAAATATCAACGGATTCTGTAGCAGAATGCATAAGAAACTAACAGTTGCATAAGAATTCATAACATTCAAAGACAAGCTTTTAGCTACCCCTACCAGAGCTTTAACTACAGAATGATCTTCCAGATTTGTCTGAACCACAGTCTGGAGGCCCGTAAATGCAAGGATCAGCGTCGACAAGCATCTTGACAACTTCTCTCATGGATGGGCGAAGACGTGGGAGCTTCCTGGTGCACAGAACACCAATCTTCAACACATCAATCATGTTCTCTTGGACGGTTATAGATGCAACTTCATTGTCGAGAAGCTTGAGGATGTTTTCACGGTTATAGAGATGAGATGAAACCCAGTCAACTAAATCTTTTCCATCTCCATACTCTTCCTCCAATGGTCTTCTTCCAGTAACCAATTCTAGTAGCACCACACCAAAACTATATACATCACTTTTCTCAGTGACTTTCAAAGTATATATCATCTCTGTCAAAGCAAAAGTGGGATGCCAGTATGTCATGAACAGCTCAATCAAAAAAACAAATGTATAAACCGAGGAGAAGGTACAAGTTAAATGCAAATATTTTATATATATATATATATATATATATATAAAATCAAGCAAGAAGATCAAAAGAGCAGATAATGCTTAAACAGAGCATAACAGGGAGCAAGGGAGAAAAATTTTTCTTTAAAACAAATTTTGAAACTCACCAGGTGCAATGTAACCAATTGTTCCCGCTACGCGGCTGTATTCAAAACCCTTTCGAGACTTGTCCGCAATTTTCGCGACCCCAAAATCAGCAATTTTTGGCTCAAGATCTTCATCCAGTAAAATGTTGCTTGATTTTATATCTCTGTGAATGATAGGAGGAGAGCAATCATGGTGCAGATACGCAATTCCCTTTGCAGCTCCTAGAGCAATTTTGTACCTCTGAAACCAACCAAGTCCTAGTTGCCCACCTTTTACCTTTCTGTGAAGGGCTTCAAACAGATTACCGTTTGCCATGTACTCCAACACCAGGAAATTCGATCCTCCTTTAAGTAGACAAGCGTAAAGCTTCAGTATATTTCTGTGCCTGATTTTGCCCAAGATCCCCATTTCTGATGCCAAAAGCTTTGCACCATCACTTTTCCATAGTTGTTTTACAGCAACTGTACCACCATTTTTCTTCAAATTCAGGCGATAAACTTTTCCCGTACCACCATTTCCAATCAGATTTTCTTCATCCAGGTTACATATTTCATCAGCATCAATATCCATTTGGTGGAAAGAGGCAAATTCCCATTTTGGATCTATATCTTTATCCTCATCGAAAGCATTTTGCATACCAGCTTCGAGCATGAAGTTTTTATAACTCACAAGCAATAATCCAGCTAGAACAACCAATGCAGCTGCTGTGACACACAACAGGAACCATGTATTTTTGAACCTTTTCTGACTATGCTTTCCGGGGCAAACATCCAGACTTGAATTCATATGGGTTTTAGAGGTTTGGTCCAGGCAGAGTCCTTTATTACCAATAAACGCTTTGTCTCCACCCATACTTAAAAGATCAGACGGAACACTTCCCGACAATTGATTCTCAGAAAAATCAACAGAACTTAGCTTCAATTTCCATAAAGAATCTGGGATAAAACCGGTGAGTTTGTTTTCAGAAAGGTTCAGGGTGTTCAAAGAGCTCAATTGTGAAAATGTACTTGGTATGTTACCACTCAATAGATTCCGAGCAAGATTCAAATCCACAAGTTTAGTACAGTAACCCATTTCCATTGGTATTGATCCTGTTAATGAGTTATCTTCCAAATGCAAGAACGATAACTGCTTTAAAGCACCAATTTCAGAAGGTATTTTACCAGAGAAAATATTCATATTCAAGATGAGTCTGTCCAAGTTTAATAACTTGCCAAGTCCTGAAGGAAGCTCCCCTGAGAACCTATTGTTTTGCAGAGCCAAAGTATTCAAGCTAGTGGAAAAGCGAATATTTGGGGAAATCCCCCCAGTAAAGTCATTGTGGGCAAAATCGATCATTTTGGCTTTCGGCAGTGCCCAAAGACCATCAGGAATCTTCCCAGACAACTGATTCTGATTAATTCGCAACCTCTCAAGAGTTTTGCACTCACCATAGGAATCTGGAACCTCTCCTGAAAAATTATTGTTCACGGCAAGCAAGGCGTGCAACTTCCTCGCTTCACATAAAAACTTGGGAAAGCTACCTGAAAAAAAATTCTCAGATATGTCAATACTATCCAGCGGTGAATACCGACCTAAATTTGCAGGGAATTCCCCGGAAAAACTGTTTTGATAAATTGAGAAACCAAAAAGATACTGCATATCCCCAAATCCAGAGGGCAATTTTCCAGAAAAGTTGTTCTCAAAGCATTGAAAAACTGTTAGGTTCTTCAGATTTCCAATTCCTTCGGGCAATTCCCCGGACATCTGGTTTCGAGATATATCAATTTCTCGCAAAAGAGTGAGCTCGGCAAGTTCCTGTGGGATATTCCCAGTCAAATTGTTCGCATACGCCTCAATCTTGGTAAGTTTCCGCAAATTAGAAATTGATCTCGAGAGCGGCCCAGAAATTGCGTTTGTCGATATATCAAATGTATTCAACTCCGTCAGTTCATAGATAGATTCTGGGATTTCACCCTTCAAATTGCAGCCAGCCAAAGAGATATAAGTCAAGTTCTTTAAGTTCCGAATACTAGCCGGAATTTCACCCGCAACATAATTATTTGGGCCAACAACAAGTGAAACCAATCTTCTTAAATTAGCCACCCAACTGGGGAATCTACCTGTAAAGCTATTATTCGATATATCTAAAATTTCCAAGTTTTTCAATATGGAAAGATCTGGGAGGGCTCCGACCATATCATTTCCCGTTATGTTCAACACTTTGAGATTGCTGCAGTTGCCTAGTTCCGAAGGAAGCTTCCCAGAAAAGAAATTTGAAGGCAACCAAAGCTTGGTAAGACTATCAAGTACCGAAATGGAAGGTGAAATCTCACCAGATAAAGACTCGTCATCAAGTGAAATTTCTGTCACTTTCCCAGTAACTGAATCACAAGTAATTCCCGAGAATTGGCATGGAGAAGCTGCTGAATCTTTCCATGAATTCAAAACCCCTAAGGGATCTTTTAGCTGGCTTTTGAAGAGAAGAAGTGCTTGAGTTTCAACACTCAATGACACAGATGGTGGGAAAATACAAGCGATGAAGCACAACAACACCGTCCAGACATGCAAAGATAGCTCTGAGTTTCTAGCCATTTTGCAAAAATTGAGGGACAAGATGGTGATTTAAGAATCCACTAGACTATAATTATAAACTCCATTATTGACACTGGCCGTAGCATCATTGAAACAGCTGAAAAGAAGAACATTGAAATATAATCATAAACTATGATTTAGCATATACAATATTGTAAAAAGTATAAACAAACCATATAATATAAAAATGATCTGTATAAAAAAAATGTGATCTTCAAACGTCAATATTTGTTTTTAGCTGTGGATTGTGCCTACGGTGGATTACTAAATTATTATACAAAGGAAAGAGACTTTTTACTGTACTCTGAAGTTACTCATTCCCTTGATTTGGTTTTTGTTTCGAGAGCTCAATATGTTAAGTGGTATTAAGTCAGAAAGAGAAAAAAAATTAAATTAAAAAAATAATCAACAAGCAGCAAGCTATAGACATCAAATTCATAAATCTTCCAGAAATTATGAAAATAATTATAAGTCTTCTTATCATCATGAACCCATGCCAGATGCTAAATATTTTTTCCTGAATATATATATAAAACTAATGAAAAAAATCTCTTCAAAACAGAGGCCTTTCTGCATCATTTCCTGTTCAAGAGAAGAGTGAATGATTTCTATTCTAATAAGAAATTCAATATTAAATTTCTAAATGAGGTAAACTCTCAAAAATAGAGTTGCCCTCAACTTGGAATGTCATAATATCAAACCAACTTCAACTTTCAGGTTTCTTTTACAACTATTTTAATAAACCAGTACTCCATCAGCAAGAAAAGTAACAGTAAACTAAAGATTCACAAAACAGTATATAGTTCAACAAAAAGAAAAAAGCACTTGAGAAAGCAGAAATTTACCAGAAATCTGAAAAACCTTCAAACTTCAAACGTCTTCAAGCTCTTCATTACTTTCTCTGTAAAAATTCCAAACCTTTAAAAACTTCCCATGAGCGAGAACCTCGTGAAAGCAAGGAAGTAACGTCTCATGTATTAATATATGGCCACAGGGGATGAAAACCCCAAAAAAACCTGAAATTTTCTCGAGAAAAACCAAAGCTTAAGAGTCAAGCCCAATCACAGAGAGAGAGAGAGAGAGAATGACAAAGCCAAAGCGAGTCACTCAATCATAATAAAACCACGAACTGATTTCTCAAGTTCCCAAGAAAAGTTCGTTAGTTACAAGCCAAAACGTCTCCCTTGAAGAAAACAAAGCTAAGCACTGAGCAATAAATGAAGAAGAAGAAGAATAAGAAGAATCTTAGAGAAGAAGGAAGAAGACAAAAATAAATAAATATTGGAAAGTGAAGAAGAAGAAGTGGTTAGTGCCAAAAGGAGAAGATGATGGAGTCATTATTGGGATTGCGTTATTGAAATGGTTTGGAGTCAAAGTGAGAATGAACCCACATGGGATAAGTAATGAAAGCAAAATCCGAGAGAAGAGATAGACATGAGATGAGAAAGCCAAGTTACATGGCATCGTTCATGTCTGTATTTGTACTTGTATACGAGTATCTTTCAAAGTAATTTATTTATTGAGTGATTTCTCAAATAAGAAAAAACTACGGAATCTGGATATCCTAACTTACATTTATGAACAAAATTAAAATTGTAGGATTCGCTTGCATTATAATATCTCAAATATAATATCTTGAATGCGAAAGTTGACGGTAAATTTTCGGTTTGCTGGCATTATGTCTCAGTAAATTGTTCGTTCAATGGTGTCTCCGTCAGAGAAGTCGCTCTGGACCCTTTCACTTCGAAGCCAAAATTTATTTCATTTCATGTAATGTGTAGAATCTTTTTGGCTGGTAAATGTCGAGATTGAAATGCATTTGTAATTTACTTATTGGTTATAAATAGTGAACTAAAAATCTTATTGATGAAGGATGTAACAAAAAAAAAAAAAAAATACATAAATCATTATAAAAGGCCAAAGGACTAGTGTCTACCCAAGGTATCCTTAAATGCCCAAGTCCCACCCAAAAAAATTTTAAAAAGCCAAATGCCCACTCTCCTTTCAATTTTTTTTAACATTTTATAATAAATAACCAAAATACCCTCTACAAAAGTTAAATAATATTAATATTAAAAAAATTGAATATAAAATAGTAATAAAATTTTAAAAAATTAATTAAAAAATAAAAAATTTGAAAGAGTGATCATTGTTGTCAACAGCATCATCAGCGACGGTAATCACCAAAAACCTAACAAGTGGCAACATTAAGATTGGATTTTGTCCCCTAGATGGTGAAGAGATCTAGCGAAGGTGGTCGATTTCATGTATATCCACTGTTTTCGGTCATTTTCAATGGTGGGGGAGGCCACTAATGACCAGATTTGATTGCCTCCACCAAATCACCAACGACTAGATCCGATTGTTGATCTAACCATGTGGTCATTTTTGACCACATGATTAGGTTTCGGTGGGCATAATGGTTGTTTTTTCAAATTTTTTTATTTTTAAAATTTTTCATTAATTTTTTTAAATTGTTTAATATTATATTATATTTTAAATATTTTTATAAATTTAATTTTATTATTTAGTATGTTTGAATTATTTATTTAAAAGACAAAAATATTTTTTTGTCTAGTTAAATTTAATAGTTAACCGTTAAAATTAACCGTCAATTTTGTTCGACGAATGAGTATTTAGCTTTTTAAAACTTTTTTTGTGGCACTTTGTCATTTAAGGAAACCTTGGATGGGAATTAGTAGTGTGGCCTTGTAAAAATTAATTTAGCAAAATTCTATATTATGTAGAATAATTCTATATAAATTTCTCAATTATGCATATATAGAAGAAATGCCCAAATGTGTAATTTCTCAGCAATTTTAATACATTGATTGCCATAATAATTAGGTTCAAGCTTTGCTCATCCCTTTTTCATTAATGGACTCCTGATGTGTATAAAAGAGTGGTTGGTTCTATGAATTCCTACCTCTCTATTTATCTCTAAAATGTTTGAAATTTTCATTTCAAAACTAACATGCAGGAGAAAAATATTATCCCCACTCAGGCTAAGGCATAACTTGCTCAAATAACAGTCAAGGTTAATATATATATATATATATATGCGCGCGCGTGTGTGTGTGTGTGTATAATTTATATCAGAATGTAGTAACAATGTCATTTTTTAAAATTCTATCCAATTTAATAAATTGCAATTGAATAATGGAATTCTAATGGATGAATGTCCTTATATATTCATGTTTTACCACCAATATATATATATATACAAATATCCCTAATATGATGTTCTTATGAAGCCAAATCCTTCCTAAATATAAACATGTTAATCTTAGCAAACAGTTTTCATTTTGGAAGATTAAGACCGACTCATATGACCAAATTATAACTATATTTTCTGACTTCCCAATCATCATTATAAAAAAAAAAATAAAAAAAATCAGATAATCGAGTGAAGGCCTCAGTATGATTTATTTCTGTTACAATTAAAACATTCAAGCCTCTTTAGTT
>JAJEJH010000324.1:399215-489381 GCA_026122585.1 Anacardium occidentale | reverse complement strand
AAAACATTCAAGCCTCCTTAATTCCAAATTCCATTGACTCAATAGCCGGATATAAATATTAGCACATAATATCAAGATTTCCATGTCTCAATTCCTTATATGAATAATGATCATAATTTGTTTTATAATTTTTAATAATGATGAACAAAGCTATAAATAATTAATTTGAATGGTATGATTGTATGGTGGTCGCTCACTAAGTGAATTTATTTCTATTCTCTTTAAAGGAAGGCATAATGGCATGTGAAGAGATAAAGAAGAATAAATGGGTTTATTAATGCCTAGAAATTATTTCTTTGTCTGTCTCTCAAAGTACTCCTCGACGACCACTATTGATCTGTATTTGGAGATCAGGCATGAGAATATTTCTAGAGCCACGTACAGTCAAAATCAGATTAAAGATATACTGCAAAAGAAAACAGAAGTTTAAAATGTTGGCGAAGATCTATTGGATAAGAGAAAACAAAAAAGTTAAAGATATTTTGTCACATCCTTTCTTTTACGACGAATAAATTTTATTGGCCTTTAATTATCTAAAATTTGACCATTTTCTAATTTTTTTTCTCTACCTTAAATCATTTAGTCTCAAACATTCCAATTACTTTTTTTTTTTTTAATTACTTAATGTTGTGCGCTAAAATTTTCTCCCTAACAACTAAATAATTCGCCGGGACCAAGTCTATAACTGAATAAAATCTTGCTCGAAGCTTAGATTCCTTAATTAGCCATTAATGATCAAATAACTTCAACTCTACATCCCAATTTTGTAACATTACAAATTCATAATGTTTATTCAATAAAATTTTAATTTCCTTTATAAACAAAATATCATTGATATATATATCACTCTCCTCTATTTAAATTCAAATTACGGATTAAACTCATAAATAAAAAGAGTTTTCAATGTAATTTCCTTCTAGAAGTCATGTATATAAATAGAGAGGGAGAAAACATATAAAAAGATGATAAAAAATGCTATTGCTATATACTTTATCTTGTATTTTTCTTGTATTACTTTCATACTAGTGACAAACATATATATTTTAATTATCAAATTGAACCATATAAAAAATATTTTCTAATATGTTCTCTTGTTTATCTTAATTTATTCTCTTATACACCTGTAGTAGACTAACTTGAGTTTTCTCAAATTCTAATTATTGCTACCGTACTCTATCTTGTATAATATTATAAATTATGTACATTAATTGATAAAGAAGAATTGTATCAACAGTTTGATGCTAAAAGGTGGGCACAAACATATCATTAGTAATCTCTCACAAATCTTAACAATGACTCGCAATAGATTGCACCAAAAAGCCTTTAGACAATCAATCTTCAAACGGTTTCAAAAGCAATGTACAATTTCTATGTTAGCAGGTATCAATTGAGATTCGAGCTCATGCGTGGGCTATGCGTGCCATGGCCTTTATTAGCATGGTACAACTTTGGTGGTCATAAAGCAAAAAAAATATGGTTACTTTAACACTAGTGTTGTAATTTATTTGATGAAGCCAACTGGAAAAACAAAGTGGCAACATAGTTGCTGGACATTTGTCATTTGTTAGGAGTTAGGCAAGTGGAAAAAGTTATGGATAGTTGGTGGATTTTCTAAGCGTGAAGTTGTTGTGCTAAGATATTTCTTAACCAATTCTACTATTAAAGGGATGGCCAAGTACAACCTGTGCTTTGCTCTAACCGACTTTTCCAAAACCAAATTTTCCTAGTCCTGCAAGCATGTTATTAAATTATGGGCAAGTCAGCCAGGCTTGAATGAACAAGTGTCCAAACTCTACCTATAAAAGCCAACATTCTTGTGCTTGCTGGTCATGCTTTTCTTGAGTGCTTAAATGTTGTCTTATGCTTTGTTGTGCTAGGAAATTTATGGGAAACACTTTGCTCTTATGAAGAGTTGCGTAGGTAGGAATTACGTGAGTTGCTTAAGCAAATGTAACTCATAAAATCTATAATTGTTCCCTTTACTTAATAAAAGGTTAGGAGATATTTCTCGTACATCTCTGTGCTCTATTTCATCTTTATATTGCTACTTTATTTTTTGTTACCTTGAAAGAAAATCTTGGGTTACATTCTTGGTTGGTTAAGTCATTGCCTAAATTTAGTAGCATCACAAGGAACATAGTAAGACTTACTCTTGTGCCTACATTATTTTTCAAGCTTCAACATGTGTACTTTTAAACCTTGTGACAACTTGGTATCAGAGTATTCTAGGCTCATGGAAAACCTTTCTGAATGTTTGGGCATTCTCAAAAGGTTGATTGGGGCTCCTACTGTGGAAATTGCTTCCTTTACTGGTCAAGTTACTCTACATGCATAGCAAACTTTTGAACTTAGACGAGCTATATCTAATCAACAAAAAGACATGTATAAATAGTCCAATTAGATTCTGAAACAAGTCTTAGACCTTGTTGATTGAATAAAAGGTCCAATTTCCACCATGGATAATGATGTTGTATTGTTGAAAAAGGCTACTCTTGGCTCTATTGTTACTGGTGAATATAGTTTGACATAACACAAAGTTCTAGAGCCAAAACAATTTAGTGGCTCTAAGAACACAAAAGAGCTAGAAAACTTTTTATGGGATATGGAGTAGTATTTTTGTACTACCAAGAGGACCAAATGACTATAACATCCATGTATTTTATGGGTGACACTAAACTATGGTGGAGAACCAGCCTAGACAATGATGTTAGCGTAGGACAACTTCATATTGAAACTTGGGCAGCATTAAAAAAAGAACTAAAGGACCAATTCTTACCCTTAAATGAAGCATAGGTAGCACATGAGACGTTGAAAAGCTAATGCACATGGGTTCGGTGTGAGACTATGTCAAAGAATTTAGCTCCCTCATGCTTGACATTAAAAACATGTCTGAAATATATAAGCTTTTTAGTTTCTTTTCAAGACTTCAGCCTTAAGAAAAGGCTGAGTCGAGGATACAAAACGTGAAAGACCTTTCATAACAATTGTTGTGGCTAATAGCTATAATATATGATGAACTTCTAGCTAGAATGACAAGAAAAAGTCCAAGTCTGACTGGGAGAAAAAAAACAATAGGTTGATGGAAAAATGGGCCAGAAAGAAAATTACCACAAGAAAAGTAATGGTGATGCTTCTAAACAGGGACAAGATCTACCCCAAAGGAGGTCTCTTATGGCTTGCTTCTTGTGCAACAGACCTCATCATGCTAGAGAGTGTGTAAAGAGAGCTAATTCGACCTCTAATTGCTCAAGAACCAACTATTCAAGAACCTAAGCCAATGAATATAAGACTCAATCCCACCCAATTATTGAATAAATTAACAAGCAAAGGTAACTATTTTTTTAAAGGCTTAATGTATGTACCTATTGTGCTGAATGGGCATAATGTTCAGGCCTTGCTTAATCTTGATGCTACTAATAATTTTATATCCTAGTGTATGGTCATTAAACTGGGTTTAAAAATTCAACAATGTCTAATTTAGATTAAGGATATTAATTCAAGTGCCCAACCAGTTTAGAGATGACTTCTTCCCTTTTAAAGATTGGAGACTGGGAACAAAATTGCAAAATCATGGTAGTACCTTTCGATGATTTCAATGTTATTTTGAGAATTGAGTTTTTTGTACAAGCTAGGGCTATTCCTATACCATATCTTCATAGGTTATTTATCTCAAATAAACACCATATGTATATTATCTAAACAGAAGCAAGTGGGCAGATTAGTGACAAGCCCATGTTCTAGACTACAAATCAATTGAAAGCTAACTTTAAGAAGGGTGAGGTTATTATGCTTGTAGCTTTGGTTGAGTTGAAGGATAATGAAACCATCAATCTGCTTGATTGTGTTGCTAAATTACTAAAGCAATATCAGGATGTTATACCTCTGAAGTTGCCTAAATCCTTACCTCCCGATGGTATATAGACCATAAAATTGAGCTTGAGCCAGAAAAGAAACGTCTAGCTTTTTGTCCCTATAGAATGTTCCCTTTGAAGTTGGTAGAATTGCAAAAATAACTAAATGATTTACTTGATACAGGTTTTATGTAGCCCTTGAAATCCCTTTTTGGTGCTTCTATTTTATTTCAAAAGAAGAAAAATGGTGGTTTAACGATGTGTATAGGTTATCAGGCATTGAACAAAATCACTATGAAAAACAAATACCCAGTCCTAAATATAACAGATCTTTTTGACTGTTTAGTAAATACGACTCATTTTTTTAAGTTAGATATGTATTCTAGATATTGGCAAGTTAGAATTGAAGAACGTGATGAGCCAAAAACTACCATGGTTACAAGGTATAGGTCATTTGAATTTCGTATGATGTTTTTTAGCTTAACTAATACTCCTACTACATTTTGTAATTTAATAAATGATGTGTTGTATAAGTATATTGATTGCTTTATGGTGCTATACCTCGATGATATTGTTATATATAACAATTCTTTGGATGAACATACGATACATCTATAAAAGATGCTAAAGAAATTGAGGGAAAATTTTTTGTATTTTAACACAAAAAAATGTGATTTCTTTGTCCAAGAAATTTTGTTTTTAAGGCATAAGATCAATGGTAGAAATATTCAGATGGATAAAAGGAAAATTCAAGTTATTTTTGATTGGCTTGTTCTTACTTTTGTTCCACATTTATAGTCATTTATAGGATTGGCAAATTATTATCGACGATTCATTAAAAATTATTCTCAAAAGGTTGTTCCCTTCACAGATTTATTGAAAAAAGATACCAAGTGGGAGTGGACTTAAACCTATCATGAAGCTTTCAGAAAATTGAAGGAAGCTATTACATCTGAACCAATATTGAAACTACCTCATTTCTTCTTACCTTTTGAAGTCCACATTGATGCATTAAATAATGTAGTTGGTGAGGTCTTAGTCCAAGAGAAGCTCCCCATTTTATACAAAAGAGAAGCTTAATAAAGTTGAGTAAAGGTATTTAGCTTATGAAAAAGAAATATTAGTTGTTATACATTGTCTTACCAGTTAGAGACATTATCTCTTAGGGACTCAATTCATTGTAGTCATTGGTAATATGGCTAACACTTACTTTAAAACACAAAAGAAGTTGTTTACAAAACAAGTAAGATGGTAGGAATTCCTTGCTGAATTTGACTTTTCTTGGGTACACAAATCAAAACAGGAGAATCAAGTTGTAAATGCTCTTAGTTAAAAACACATTGTAGGGTATGTTACTTCCGTATATTTTGTTATGATTTCACTAATAGAATTAAATCTCAAGCAACTTTAGATCCCACTTATACTCAAATAAAAAAACAAGTGCAAGAGGGTTGATAAAAAAAATTGGTTGGATGATGATTTCTGATATACACGAGGTTGCAAAATGTATGTCCCAAAGATAAAGGGACTTAAAAGAGAACTCATGCAAGAGACTTATAAGTTGTAGGACCCACCACCACGAGTACCCCTGTTGTTGAATACTGAGGGACGTTTTATTAATAATCTGAAAACTCGGGTACCTACGACGGGAATCCTACGAAAATAATAAAACCTTACTGAACTATACAATCGAATACAATGCAGAAGCGTCAATATATACAACTAACTGAAATATACATGTTGTTTTGTACAATGAGCCCATACTGGCCTTTTCATATATATATACAAACTGTTTTTGTACATTATTCTTACATCTGAGTACATTGAAACACTTACAAAATGACCCATCAGGTCCAAAACTGAATAGTACATACTCAAAACTGTGGTGTAGGCCCTCTCCTGTTACTCTCGATCTACCCGCTCCTCGATAATAGCACGAACACCTGAAAAGGATGGAAGAAGGAGGGGGATGAGTGATAAAGATCACCTAGTAAGCGCTCCTTACTTCCCTCAAAACCCAAGCAGGCAATACACAATATCAAACATACCTGGCCTCGACCCTATTCATACATCTAGTCGCTTGCTGGAATCTGAAACTGATTATCTGAATCTCATTCATTTACTGTTATCATTATTATTCATGTCATGATGTGTATGTCATGCCATGCTAACTGAAAATACTGTGGATGCATACATCTGAATACCTCTATCTGTATGTACCTAAAGGTACCTACTGTGCTGATCAGAATTGGTGAACACAAGGATTCGACATCCTGGCCATGTGGGTTGAACAGTCTAGCTACTGGCTAGAAAGCTGAATATACTGTGTTGAACGATCTGACTGGTGTCAGAAGGCTAAATCTGAAATGCTGCTGAACATTCTGACTAGTGTCAGAAAGCTAAATCTGAAATACTATTGAACATTCTGACTGGTGTCAGAAAGCTGAATCCCACAGATGCCCCCTCGAGTTCACCCTTACTCTTACCCATATATCAGGTTCTGAATACTGAATACTGTTGAATTCAGATCCCTTGATCCTTTCTCATGCTGCATGACATGTTATGATATGCATATGTAGCTTTATTATCTGAATTCATACTTATCTGATGCATATCTAATGCAATTTAGCCATTAACTGATTTCCCATGCTTAATTAAATCAATTTATACTCTTTTTCTAAAAATCTGCTAATGCACGGGCGTGTGGCAAGGCACACGGTTGTGTATGGCTTACACATGGGCGTGCATGTCATAGACACACAGGCGTGTGCCCAGACACACGGGGCCGTGCGCTGGTCGTGCATCTAGCCATGCAAGCTACTGAAATTCTGGGTGTGTTTCACTGAAAATGCTACACACGGTCGTGTCCCCTAGGAGACACAGACATGTGGCTGCTATTCTAGCCGTGCATACAGCGTGCACATGGGCGTGTTCCTAGAAAATCAAAGGCACACGGTCGTGTGTCTTGTTCTTCAACAAGAGCACTTGCCAAAAAATGCACAATTCATCAGCCATTTCTCATTCAATTACAAATTTACTTCAAACACACATTCCCAGCATCTCAAATAACACAATTCAAGCATCAAATGCAACATGCACCAATCATCCACGAATTCACCATGGAAGCTTAGCAATTCTCTCACTAAAACATGATCAAGCTTGCATGCAAGGTTCAAGAATGGAGATCTCATCAATTCATGCCACAAACATCATCAAATAAGCATGCACAAACTCATTAACAAGCAATGGATTCATTCAAGCAACACATTTCATCAAACAAGCTGGGAAACTCAAGGAGAACTAAGCGAACACTTACCTCGCGCCATTACCTCTGAAAGCTTTTCTTTCGAACTACTCTTTTTGCTCTCTAGCTTGATCGGGAGCTATTTGCTACTGGATTTCCTCTCTAGGGTTAGGAGGAACTGAAATAAGAGAGAAAAGTATGGCTAAAATGAAAGTTGGGCTAAAATGAAAGTTGGGTGAGAAAATGACTTATTTCTCTCGGCTCACTTTATATATTATGCCACCTGCACGGGCGTGCATCCAAGGTGCACGGGCGTGCACAAGGGAAAATGAATATTATTCATTTCCCACACATTCACATGATCGAATCCTTTCGAAAGGAATCATACGAAAGCCATGTAGGTTCTGGAAACTTACTAACTCACCCCTGAACTTTTCTAGACTCCCAATCTATTTTTGGATTTCATTTCTAACCTCAAAACTCTTTCTCTAAGGGTTTTTCTAAACTGGGATGCTACATTTCCTCCTCTCTTATAAAAATTTTGACCCTAGAATTTACCTGAATAACTCTGAGAACTTATTCCTGATCTGAGACTCTACCTCCCAAGTGGCTTTCTCCACTCTTTGGCTGTCCCATAAGACCTTCACTAGGAAAATCTGCTTGTTTCTGAGAAATTTAACCTTGTAGTCCAGAATCTGCATTGGCAGCTCTTGGTAACTTAAATCTTCTACCAACTCAATCTCTGAAAACTGAAGCACATGAGAAGGATTCCTCATATACTTCCTCAACTGTGACACATGGAAGACATTATGAATCCTATCCATGCTAGCTAGCAATGCAAGTCTGTAGGTGACTGTCCCCACTCTCTCAAGTATCTCGTAGGGACCAATGAATCTAGGGGTCAACTTCCCCTTTCTGCCAAATCTGATGACTTGCTTGTATGGAGTAACTCTTAGAAACACTCTGTTGCCTACTGAAAACTCAATCTCTCTACGTCTCAAATTTGTATAGCTCTTTTGTCGATCCTAGGCCTATCTCATTCTCTGTCTGATGATCTTGATCTGCTCAATCATCCCCTAAACTATCTTTGGACCCACAACTATCTCCAGAGAATCTCTCTCTCCAATCTCATCCCAATGAAGAGGAGATCTACACTTCCGACCATACAATACCTCAAATTGAACCATCTGGATAGTCGTGTAATAACTGTTATTATAAGTAAACTCCATAAGAGGAATCAACTCTACCCAATCGGTCTGGAAGTCCATACAACAGGCTCTCAACATATCCTCCAGAATATTATTTACCCTCTCTGTCTAGCCATCTGTCTGAGGGTGATATACTGAACTGAACTGCAGTCTGGTTCCCAAGACTCTCTGTAATGATCTCCAAAAAGCTGATAGGAATCTGGAATCTCTATCTAATACTATCATTCTGGGAACACCATGAAGTCTGACTACCTCTCTGATATATAGGCGTGCCAACTGATCTGTAGACATATCCTGTCTGACTGGAAGGAAGTGAGCTGACTTACTCAATCTGTCCACTATCACCCATATACCATCAAATCCTCTCTGAACTCTGGGAAGACCCAAAATAAAATCCATGGAAATATCTTCCCATTTCCACTCAGGAATACTCAAGGGATGAAGTAATCCTGAGGGTCTCTGGTGGTTTTCCTTTACCTGCTGACATATCAGATATCTGGAAACAAAATCCGCTATGTCCCTCTTCATACCTGACCACCAAAAATTTCTCTTGAGATCCTGGTACATCTTTATGCTGTCTGGGTGTGCTGAATACACCGTACTGTGTACCTCTGACAAAATCTTCTGTCTCAACTCTGAACTCTGTGGCACACATACTTTGTCTCTAAATCTCAAGATCCCGTCTCTGAACTCAAAATCTGGCACTGATCTCTCCAACATCTTCTGAGTCATACTCTGAGTCCACTCAGCTGATATCTGACATCTGACAATCTCAGATCTCATCAAACAGTGAGGATCTGATCTAAAGTCTGGAGAATCCCATAGTCACTATCTCAATCTGCTCTCTGGCAATCTCATATTGTAGCTCTCTCTGAATTGAAAGACTGGATAAGGCTACCCGTCTACTCAAAGCATCAGCCACTACATTGGCTCTCCCTGGATGATATCTGATGTCACAATCATAGTCCTTCACCAACTCTAACCATCTCATCTGTCTCATATTGAGCTCTTTCTGGGTGAAGAAATACTTTAGACTTTTATGGTCTGAATATATGCTACACTTGACTCCATAGAGATAATATCTCAAAATCTTTAGGGTGAATACAACTGCTACTAACTCCAAGTCGTGGGTAAGGTATCTCAACTCATGATCTCTCAATTGCCTAGAGGCGTAGGCAATCACCTTACCATCCTGCATCAGAACTGCCTCGATCCCTTGATGGGATGCATCTGTGTAAATGTCAAACTCTACCCCCTCCTGAGGCAGTGCCAAAACTGGAGTACTAGTCAACCTCTGCTTGAGCTCCTGAAAACGTAGCTCGCACTCATCTTTCCAAATAAATGGAACCTCTTTCCTAGTCAAGGGAGTGAGAGGCCTCACAGGCTAGAGAATCACTCAATAAATCTCTTGTAGTTACCTACCAGCCCAAGGAAGCTTCTGACTTCTTTCACTGTCTTTGGCCTTGGCCAACTCAAAATAGCCTCCACTTTACTAAGGTCTACTGAAATACCGTCTACTGGAACCACATGACCTAAAAATGCTACTCTGTTACGCCAGAACTCACACTTGGAGAACTTGGCATACAGTTATCTATCCTTCAGCCTCTGAAGCACATATCTGAGATGCTCTTCATGCTCTACCACACTCCTAGAATACACCAGAATGTCATTTATGAAAACCACCATGAACCGGCCCAAGTAGTTATGAAACACCCGGTTCATCAGATCCATAAAGATCGTTGGGGCATTAGTCAACCCAAATGGCATGACCACGAACTCATAATCCCCATATCTGGTCCTAAAAGCTGTTTTAGGAACATATCTATCTGCCACTCTGACCTGATAATAACCCGATCTCAAGTCAATCTTGGAAAACACAGCTGCACCTCTCAACTGATCGAAAAGGTCATCAATCCTTGGCAAAGGATATTTGTTCTTCACTGTCACTCTGTTCAGCTCCCTGTAGTCGATACACATCCTCATCGACCCATTTTTCTTCTTAACAAACAGGATTGAAGCTCCCCAAGGTGAACAACTAGGCCTGATGAATCTCTTATCTGTTAACTCTTGAAGCTGCTTCTTTAATTCCTAAAGTTTAGCTGAAGCCATTCGGTACGGAGCCTTAGAGATTGGAGTCATACCAGGAAGAAGCTTAACACTAAACTCTAACTCTCTGTCTAGAGGCAACCTTGGCAACTCATCTGGAAAGACATCTAGAAACTCTCTGACTATTGGCACCTCCTCGATACTTAGACCCACTGAACTGCTGTATACAACATTGGCCAGGTATCCAACACAACCCTGTCTCATCAATCTGCTCGCCTGAATACAGGAGATCATCATACTGTCGACTCTGCCCTCACCAAATACAAACTGATCAGGGCCTATGTGGAATCTCACTTTCTTCCTTCCACAATCTATCTCTGTACTGTATCTCCCCAAGAAATTCATCTCCAAAATCATATCAAAATCTACTAACTCCAGCAGAATCAGATCAATCATCATCTGTCTACCCATAACCTCTATCTCTTGATCTAGGAAGACTCTGTCACTCAATACAAATCCCCTATCTGGCATCTCTACATGGATACTCCTACTGGCCACTCTAGGGTTAACCCCTAATCTCTCCACTACACTCCAGGCTATAAAGCTGTGCGTGGCTCCACAATCAACAAGTATAAATAATGGAGTATCAAAATAAAGTAATTGATCGGTTACTGCATGGGGAATGGCCTCTGTCTGTTCCTAACGAACAGTATATACTCTGGCTCTGCCTCCACCGCCGCCTACTCCCAAAGGACCAACACCTCCCTCCTTATTATTTTGAAATTTTTATTGGCCAAAGATGGACCAAGACATTGAGTTTTATGTGAAGGCTTGTCTGATTTTCTAACAAGAGAAAGTCAAAAGGAGGAAGTAAGCTAGACTATTGTAACCTCTACCTATTCTAGAACGTCCATAGGAATCAGTATCTATGGACTTCATATTAGGCTTGCCTCTTATTTATAGTATAGGATTTATTATTGTTGTCGTTGACTGTTTCTCTAAGTATGTTATTTTTATTATTGCTCTTAAGGCTTGACAAGCCAATACTGTTGTTGAATTATTCTTTAAACATATAGTGAAAATTTTTGGGTTACCTAAAGACATCATTAATGATTGTGATGCTAGATTTACCAATAAGTTTTAAAAATATTTATTCAAACTACTGGGTTTTGAATTGAAATTCTTTACTATAAATCATCCTCAAACCAACATGCAAATATTAAGGATAAATGCTTTGCTTAAACAGTACCTATGACACTATATCAGTACAAGCCAACAAAATTGGGTATCTTTATTTAATACTGCCCAGTTTTGTTATAATGTGCACAAAACTTCAACAACAGGCATGAGCCCAATTTACTTAATAAAGCCAATTAGTGCTGGCATTTACTTGATAAAGTATTAGTGTTGGCATTTACTTGATAAAGCCAATTAGACAAACAAAGTGGCAACATAGTAGTTAGACATTTGTCACTTCTTAGGAACTACGCAAGTGGAACAAGTTATGGATAGCTAGTAGATTTTCCAAAGGTGAAGTTGTTGTGCTAAGATATTTATTGACTAACTGCACTATCACAGGGATAGGTAAGTACAAACTATGCTATACTCCAACTGACTTTTCCATAACAAAATTTCCCTAATCCTACAAGCATGTTATTAAATTATGGGCAAGTCAGTCAAGCTTAAGTTAACAAGTATCCAAGCTCTACTAATAAAAGCCAACATTCTTGTGCTTCTTGGTTATGCTTTTCTTGAGTGCTTGAGTGTTACCTTATGCTTTGTGATGTTCAAAAATTTATGGGAAACACTTTGTTCCAAGAAAGAGTTATATGCGTAGGAATTACGTGAGCTGCTTAAAGCAAGTATAACTTCTAAAATTTGTAATTGTTCTTTTTGCTTAATAAAAAGTTGGAAGATTTTTCTCATACATCGTTGTACTCTATTTCATCTTTATATTGCTATTTTATTTTTTGTTGCCTTGAAAGAAAATCCTAGGTTGCATTTTTTGTTGGCTAAGTCATTGCTTGGACTTAGCACTATCACAAGGAACATAGCAGGACTTACTCTTATACTTGCATTTTTTTTTTTAATCTTTTATGTGCATGCTTTTGGACTTATGACAATTTGGTATCAGAGCATTCTCATGCAAACCTTTCCAAATGTGCGAACATTCTTGAAATGTTAATCGGGGCTTCTATTATTAAAGGTGCTCCCTTGGCTAATTAAGCTACTGTATATACGTAGCAAATTTCTAAACTTAGATAGGTTATATCTGCTCAATAAAAAGACATGTATGAGTAGTCCAATAAGATTCTAAAACAAGTCTTACACCTTGTCGATTGAATGAAACATCGAATTTCCACCTTAGAGAATGATGTTACATTATTGAAAAAGGTCATTCTTAACTTTATTGTTGCTAGTGAACCTAGTTAAAAAAAACATAAAATTCCAAAGCCAAAACAATTTAGCAGCTTTAGGAACGCAAAAGAGCTAAAAAATGTATTATGGGATATAGAGCAGTATTTTTGTACTACCCATATTCCAAAAGAGGACTAGGTGAATATAACGTCCATATATTTGATGAGTGATGCTAAATTATGGTAAAGAACCTACCTAGACGATGATGCTAGTGTAGGACAACCTTATATTAAAATATGGGCAGCGTTAAAGACAGAACTTAAGGACCAATTCTTTCCCTTAAATGCAGTATAGGTAGCACATAAGGCCTTGAAAAGCTAAGGCATATGGGTTTGATGCGAGACTATGTCAAAGAATTTAGCTCTTTTATGCTTGACATTTAAAACATATCCAAAGAGGATAAGCTTTTCAATTTATTTTCTAGACTTCTACCTTAGACACAACTTGAGTAGAGAAGACAAAACGTGAAAGACCTTCCTATAGAAATTTTTGTAACTGATGGCTTAATTGAATATAATCTAGGAAGAACTTCTAGCTAGAATGACAAGAAGAAGTCCAAGTCTGAATGGAAGAAAAAGAACTAGAAGGTTCATGGCAAAATGGGTTGGAAAGAAAATTACCATAAGAAAAAATATAGTGATGCTTCCCAACTAGGATAGGATCTACTTAAAAGGAGACCTCTCATGGCTTACTTTTTATGCAACAGACCTCATTATGCTAAATAATGTCTAAAGAAAGCTAATTTGACCACCCTAATTGTTTAGGTACCAACTGCTTAAGAGCTTGAGCCAACTAATAAGAGACTCAATCTTATCCAATTATTGAATGCATTGACAAGCAAAGGTAACTATTCTTGTAAAAGCTTAATATATGCACCTGTTGTGCTAAATGAGCATAGCGTTCTAGCCATGCTTGACTCTGATGCTACCAATAATTTTATATCCTAGCGTATGGTGACTCAATTGGGTTTAAAAATTCAACAATGTGCAAGTCAGATTAAGGCTGTCAATTTTGGTGCATAACTAGTCTAAGAAGTGACTTCTTCCATTATAAAGGTTAAAGACTAGGAACAAAACTACAAATTGATGATAGTATCCTTTGATGATTTTGATGCTATTTTGGGTATCGAGTTTTTTGTATTGGCTAGGGCTATTCCCATACTACATCCTCGTGGCTTATTTATCTAAGATAAACACCATGCGTGTTTTATTAAGACAAAAGTAGGCAGATTAGTGACAAGCCCATGTTCCAAATTGTAAATCAATTGAAGGTTAGCCTTAACAGAGGTGAGGTCACTATGCTTGTAGCTTTGATTAAGTTGAGGGAGAATAAAACCATTGATGTGCCCGATTGTGTTGCTAAATTATTAGAGGAATATCACAACGGGTGTAGGAGCCCCTACCATAAGTCACCATGCATTGCTATTTATCAATAGTTATTATTATTCTAATAATAGTCCTTAGCCTATAGTAGGAAACTTTATAGTAAAACTACTGCTGAATTTAAAACCATGCATAAAAAAGCTTAAAAGATAGAACACTATTAATAATAAATAGAAAACACTGTTTATATGCTGAAAATTCCCTGATATCATATTTTATAAAACATGTTATACATATAACATTCATAAACTATACATTGAGTATACATGTACATGAGTAAAAACTGTACAACAATATGCAAGCCACTAACATGTTATTTTCTATTAAGTAGTATCCCAAAAACTTTCAGCCTTCTCATCTCTAGCCCAGCCCTACTGATTCATTAACCTACAAGGAAGGAAAACATAAAAGGTTGAGTAATGAAATCACTCAATAACCATTTCTTATCTCTACCTCAAGCAAATTTATAGCTTAGTCTCATCTCATGGCTTGCCATGCTATTTATAGTCTATTTTTTTTTTTAGTTTATTTTCTATAATATGTATATTCAATATTTTTGTTATATCTATCTTTATCTAATGTTGATTCTTATGGAATGCTATGTATGACATGATGTGAGCATGTTGATATCATGTCAATGCTAATTTGTTATATCTCTCTCTCACTTTATCTCTCTCTCTCTCTCTTTATATATATATAGTATATACATAAAAGTTGTATTTGAAAATACTATATTTGAAAGTAACTACTGTACTGACCAGACTGATGAATATAGGGATTCAACACCCTAACTGTGTAAGTTCAATCTTATTGAAATTTACTAATGCATAACTAGCACTTTCTCTAAGGAGATTGGTCAATGGTCAAGTTTTTTCTAACGAGTGTTGGTTTCCCTTTCTAGCAGGTGTGTCAACTCTTAAGTGCCCATTGATTCACCCTTAATTGATGTTTGGAACATCGTACATTTTATACTTGAAAACATGCTATTAAATCCTTGGATCCCTTTCTGAAAACACTAGTATGATATGTCATATCATGAGATACTACTCATGCATAATATTTTGTTTTCTTTTGATAATATTTAGTTTCTCATGGATAAAATGGCTTTAAAACACTTTATACTATGTTTTTGTGCATTTGGCCTAGTTGCATGGTCGTGTACTATACAACATAAGGTTATGCATAAAGGTACATAGAGTCATACATAAAATCGTATGTTAGTCGTGCTAGCATCTATGAATTTCTTACTAAAATCTAACTTTTACACAGGCGTGTGGTGCAAGACACACGGGCATGCACAAAGTTACATGGTCATGTCTTACACTTGCACGGGCATGTAATAACTCAACTAACACTCTCGTGTCCTACTTATACAAGTATGTAGAATTAGGAATAAGCATACGACCATGCTTTCTGCTCGCACGGTCATGTACTTTAGTTTTTCAAGCATGCATGGTTACATGCACAGTCGTGGTATTATTAAAATGAGTCTGCATGATTATGCACATACGGGTAAATAGTCGTGCTCTCAAATTTGTTTCTATAATATCATATCTAGAAACCTAGAAGTTCTAGCTATTCTCACCTAAAACATATCAAGTCTTAATCCAACAACTCATAAGCTTATTACATCAATTAATAAGCATGCCAATTTCATCAAACTTAGCTAAATACATGTTTTCATATGTCAAATCTCTATAACCTAGTATTAAAACATATTTATACACATATACATTTAAGTTCTTGAATAATACTTCATCAATAAGCTTTTAAAGCATCATTTCAACACTCAAACATGTTGAGCAAGAGTCGAACATACAACAAGAATTCTTAGGAACTTAAAAACAGGAGAAACATGCTATGAAACAAGTTGAAAGAGGCAAGGAAACACTTATCTCTTGCCATGGCTAATCAATCTCTCTCTTTAGCTAGTACTGGCTCTCTAATTTAGGTTATGGTTGTTGGTTGCTCACTTACCACTGCTTTATGGTTCATTGGGGAAGAAGAAGAAAAGCTGATAAATGAAAATGCGATAAATAAAAGGAATATATATGCATTGGCAATTATGCATGGTTGTGCGCCTAAGGCACATAGTCGCGTGTCAAGAAAATCTTGGATTTCCTTCTCTTCTCGCACCATACATAAAATATTTTCTCAAGAATACCTATGTGCATGCTACATATAGCTTATAAATGACTATTGTACCCTTAAAACCTTCCAACTCTAATTCCTATTTTAAATTCTCACTTTTAACATTGATTTGTAATCTAAAAAGATAATTTTAACCTCGGAAAATTACAGCGGGAGAATCAAGTTGTAGATGCTTTTAGTCAAAAGCACATTGCGGGGTATGTTGCTTCCATATCTTCTATTTATTATGATTTCACTGATAGAAATAAATCTCAAGCAGCTTTGGATCCCACTTATACTCAAATAAAGAAACAAGTGCAAGAAGGCTTGATAAAAAATTATTGGTTGGATGATGATCTTTTGTATACGCAAGGTGGTAGAATGTACAGCCCAAAGACAAAGGGACTTAAAGAGAACTCATGTGAGAGACTCATAAGCCACAATAAGCAAGACATCCAGGAATTGAGAGAATGCTTACCTTACTATCCTAAAATTTTTATTGGCCAAAGATGGACCAAGACATTAAGCTGTATGTGAAAACTTATCTAATTTTCCAACAAGATGAATTTGAAATGAGGAAGCAAGTTAGACTGCAACAACCTCTGCCTATTCTAGAACGTCCATGGAAATTATTGTCTATGGACTACATTTTGGGTTTGCCTCTTGTTGATGGTATGAGATCTATTCTTGTTGTTGTTTATCGCTTCTCTAAGTATTCTATTTTTATTACTCCTCTTAAGGCTTGTGAAGCCAATATTGCTACTGAATTATTCTTTAAACATGTGGTAAAAATTTTTATGTTGCCTAAAGACATCATCAATTATTTTGATACTAGATTTACAAGTT
Organism: Anacardium occidentale; assembly: GCA_026122585.1. NCBI lineage: Eukaryota > Viridiplantae > Streptophyta > Magnoliopsida > Sapindales > Anacardiaceae > Anacardium > Anacardium occidentale. The sequence goes on along the minus strand of JAJEJH010000324.1, from coordinate 472,256 downwards.
AATTTTAGACATATTTGTTCAAATTGTCAGGTTCTGTACTGAAATTCTCTATTGCAAATCACCTTTAGATCGACAGGCAAATAGAAAGGATGAATGTTTTGCTTGAAGAGTACCTACAACACTATGTCACTATAAGCCAATGAAATTGGGTAATTTTACTTGATACTGCCCAGTTTAATTACAATGTGCACAAAAATTCAGTAATAGGTATGAGCCCAGTAGAATTGGCTTTAGGACAATATCCTTTGACTCCTTTGAAGGTGGCCAAACAAAAATCTCAAGTTACATGTCCTCCAACTATTGATTTGCCAGAGATAAGCAAGAACTAATTGAGCAAGCCCTTGACAGCTTGGCCAAGGCACAAAGGAGAATGAAAAAACATGTAGACCAACATTGGCGACACTTATAATTTAAAGAAGGGGATTTGGTGCTACTTAAATTAACTCCCCAGATATGGAAGAAGGTGACAGAGAAAAATACCATAAAGGGCTTACTTAGAAGTATGGTAGAACTTTTCAAGTCTTGAAATGCAGTGGCATTGTTGCTTATTGCTTGGAATTGTGGGACATGATGAAACACTAAAATTTTCAATATTTTTCCAACTCAATCGTAAAGCATCACCCATTTCCTATATTAATAAAAAATCACAATCTAAACTCAATTTATTCATCGTTTTTGTTAAATCTTTTTCTTTTGAGTGGTAAATCTCTTCATTAAATTTTTTTTTTCTTTTTTCAAATTCATCACATATCTAAAGCAAGAAGTTATTTGGTTCATGAACAAACTACAAAACAAATTTACATGTTAAGGTATTTGTTTTGCATTTTGATTTATTATTTGTTTCTTTGAAATTAATTTGTGGTTTTGATAATTTTCTTGACATTTGACTAATTGATGTCAATGATAGATTTGTGAATTGATGTTAATTGTGAGGTGTAGCATGTAGAATATTTGGATTTAAAAAGAAAATGTATTGAATATTTAATACTATTCAAGAAATATATAACAATTTGAAAATATATTAAACCAATTGATTAAAACTAATCAAACTATGAACTAATGAGATGACTAATCTATCACTTGGTTACAAAACCATTGCTTTTCTTATATTTTAGTTATTATTATTTATAACTTATCTTAAGCAAGATTCAAAATTATATATATTAAATAATTTTATACATATATATATATATATATATATATATATATATATATATATATATATATATATATATATATATATATATATATATATATATATATATACACAATATTACATTGGATATGGCATTTATAACACACAATATTAATATACATATTTACAATCTGAACCCTCAATTTGTAAAACTAAAAATTGCAATATTTTTATCTATTAATAAACTTAATATGTGTCAAATTAAAAAAAATGGAGATGTCCCCATATAAAGACTACTTATTTTATAGTCTTTAATTTTATAAATTCACGCCCCCAAAGGAAAAAAAATTCTATAAAACCCAAGTAACAAAAGCAGAAACAGTTTAGTAACAGGACTCAAAAAAGGTAAAATTAGAACGCCCTTGATATGAAATAACATCTGAAAATTAGACATAAGATGGCCCATAATGGCTTGTAATTAATTATTCTATGCTAAATACAATATAATTAGGTATGACTCTCTACCTAATTTTGATTATTAAATTTAGCAAGCAAGGATTGAGTAAATGAATAAAAATTAACATTTGAGGAAAGCAAAGAGTATGAAATAATTAATGAAATAAAATCATATATGATGAATTTCATAAATATTATATAATGCATGAAAATGATGGGATAAGAGTAGGAGACAGATGTGGATATGGGTATAATGGCATTACAGGTGTTTATACTTTTATGCATGTGAAATCAGTATGGCCTGAGGTCGAGGTGAAATCACAAATATTTTTCCCAAGTTACCTTAATGAAGCATATTAATTTCATAGAGGCATAGCTATCAGTAGAAGGATTTTTGAGCAGATCTTCTTCCACTATTGAATCATCCATTACCTATCAAACATCCCAAACCATTCATTCCTTCCAAATCATTTAAACAAGATCGAAACTGCTTGAAATTCGTATATGCTCCCAAGAAGTAATATCAAAGATAAGGTTGGCTTTCTACTCTTTCTATTTCTCATGTGACAACAATATGGGCCATTCACATAATAATAGTCAATATTTATTACAATACATGCGTTGGTCTTGTCTAACATTCTTTTCTTTGAATTAGTAGATTTTGGTCAATAGTGCTTGCTTCTTTCATTAATCTTTAAGCATGGAATAGTTATGTGACAGCAGTGTTCTGCTGTATTTGCCACTTATTAACAAAATTTTCATGGACACCGTTTGATTCCATAAAAATATTCTGGTGGGTGAAAGAGATGTTAGTTTTTTGGGTTATATATGGAGACAACTTAATTCTTCAATATAATTAACTTTTGAATAAAATTATATTTATAAACAAATCTTATACAAACTTATATAACAATATATAGTTAAATTAATTACCAATATATATATATATAGAGTTAAATTATATTATCATCTTAATTTAAATGAATAGATTCATAGGATTTATTTATTTATGTAATAATATTCTTAATTTTGTCACTTCACAAGTATCATAGAAATCAACAAAGACTAATTTCATAACCAGGGGGCCGGAGATAGGACTCTAATCTTATGGCTAGAATATATTATAAGCTCAACCAGTAAAACTTTGTATATTTAAATATAAATACATTTTACCATTACTCCTTAAATACTTCGCCTCATTAAATATATAATATATAATTGATATACAAAATATTTATCAATTAATCATTGATATGAAATTTTTAAATATGTTTTTATCAATTATAGTAAGAACTTTTTATATTAACTTCATAAAATTACCCATAAAATATGAAATATTATACAATGAAATGTTATTAGTGAAAAATGATATTATAAAACATTTTCTATGTATTACAAGTAATTAATTCTTTCCTATAATTTGAAGCCTGTAAGTTTGCTCTAATTTAACTTATGAATTGGAAATTATAAATTTTAGGTCAATAGTGACATAATTTAAAATGGATTTTTGTGGGGATTGCAAGCTATTGATTATGAGTGGAAAATTGTGACAATAATAGTGTAAGTGGCCTTTTCATTTCTTGTCGGTATTCATTCAATTAAACAAGAAGAGAGGAAGACGGAATCTGACAAAAGAGAAGGCATCAGAACACTAAGAAGATAGAAGGCAGGCAGAACTAAAATAAAAATGATAATTGTTAAATGAATGTTTTGGTTTGAGAATTTTTTATTACAAAAATTGAAAGATTACTATTAAGATAAATTATCTGAAAGATTAGTGGATATTTATATACTGGAGGTGCACTGGCTGGAATGCCAGCTCATGTAACTGACTACTTTGAGGATAAAGACAAAACATTTACAGTAAATAAAATAAAGAAATATAAAAAATAAATATAAAATATTTACTTAACAATTTTATCTTCTGTTACACGGTTATTTTCTTCTAGCAAATTAAAAAAGAAAAGAAAAGAAAGCAAGTTGAATCAAAATTGACAAAAGATCAATTAACCATTAAAACTTGGAATAATTATATATCTTGAATGTAGTTATTATTATAACTTTTTCCGGATCAGTAAATTTTGGAGAAGATGAATTTGGAATTGGAAAAAGAAGTATAAAAATGGTTTATATGGAGGAAAGATTAGAGTCCAACGGCATTTCTTAATCTCAAATTTGGAAGAATAACAATTATTAAGAAGAATAATACTTCATGTGTGTAATTAAAATTTGATTTATTTGAGTCTTAATTAACTAATTTAAGGAGAATATATGCACATTCATATCCTGTAAGACGATTAAAATTTTTTAAATTGCTTGGTAATGAAGAAATATATTAATTTCTGTTAGGATACCTTATGATTATTTTAAAATTAGTATTTGTAGGTAGTATAAACAAACACATTTGTTTTTTTCTTTTTACACATATTTGTCTTGCTATATGTGTGCGCATGGTTACACTTTTGTGTGTGTGTGTTTTTTTTTCTTATTTAAGTACAATTGAATTTTTTTTTTGTTTATATTCAATTTGGTTATACTATTATGATTCTGTATAGGTGACTTGGTTCATTTTTGTCAGGGTTATTAATCTTACATTCTTCTAGGAGATTTTGGTGACATGATTTTCTCTGATTTCGGCACTTCATTTGGTTAAGATCATCTTATTATTTTGTGCAATGAGGTACTGAGATAAAAACAATCTATGTTTTGTTATACATAACATGTGTATTCCCAGTCCATCTAATACTCTCTACAGTTTTACGTATAATAACGAATTGGAATAAAATTAACAATATTATCCTTTTCAGCTTCGAACATGCTGATTAAAATTGGTTTTAATATAAGTACTTACCGTGCACTAAGACAAAAAAATACTAAGATTTTGAATATATATTGAGAATCAAGAAAAAGGAATATTGTCCATATCATTCATTCTCTTCTCCCCATACGAATATTTGAATAAGGTGGAACAAATATTCGTATCATATCTAATAGTTTTTCCTTTCAACTTTAATCATGGTGGGTCGGTCCAACTAATTAAAATATTAATCTAATGAACTTTCCATGTCTTCTTGTTTATTTATTATATTTATGGAACTGCCAAGATTAGCTACAACATACTTTAGTTAAATAAAAATATTGGTATGGACAAAAAGGCTTGCCACTTTGCTTCAACAGGTGCATGTTACATCATTTGTAGTAAATTTTCTTACAAATTAATGTTTAGAATTGGCATATCAGCAATGCATTTTTTAACTTTGAAGAGTTCTTGCTTTTTTCTTTTTTTTTTCTCCATACAAGTAATTAGAGAACACAAGCCACATGAGTGATATAAAGATGAATGAAAATTTTGAAATAAATTGTGAACTTAAACATCTTATTACTCTTAAACAATAATTAACCTACTCATTTATATTTGTGATTTCCGAGTGTTTAATATTTATTAACACATTTACAGCTTATTCTTTCAATATTGCTTCAAAGATTTCCTTTTTCCTTTAAAAAAATTAAGCCTACCCTTTGTAATACTTAAATAATGTTAAACTTATTACTAATAATAACTTGAGGGTTTTTAACATGTCACCATAATGGTATCTCTCAATCTTAAAGTTAAGTTGATTTATCTAGCTAATCAACATTTTACATGAGAGTATTTGATACACTTCAATGTCCAGATACAAAATATAATTTTACCTAAAGCCGAACTCAAAATTTATCTCTTCCATTAAAACTTGGATTTGAGTCTCATGATGCTAACCAAAACAAGCACGGATTTAAATAAATTCTAAGCTATTCTACCCAGATCAAAGTTTTTTTTTTTTGGTCAAACCTAACTTACAGAATGTGAGGCTCTAAACTGTATTAGAAAGAAAATTACTTGTAGTCTATAGACAAGACTACACATTGTCAACAAAACTATTCATTAATAAAGCTACAGGAGAAATATTTTAAAGCATCTCCAGTTTAAAATTAGAGAGCGGGGTTTATACCTTTTTTGGTTCATCTTTTTCCTTTCAAAATATCAATTAATTCAATTGTTTAGATTAGATTCATTATTGAGCCATGAAGATCCCGCAGATAGATCAGGAATAACCCTAAGTATTATGGTAGTAGGCAAATGTGAAGACTTAGTCGAAGCAAGCTGACCGCGTCCATGGTATTCTGTTTGGCACGTTGCATATTGTTATTCTTGTTATTTCTTTCCTGTTGTTTATTTTACCATTGCATTAGTTACGAAAATCTGTTGCTATATGAATTATCTAAAGCATTACCTAGATGAATAAAAACATCAGCCAATTATCTCCTAATAAGAATTATTGCGGTTTACTCTTACCCAAAACAGTGTGTCTTTGCAAGCTTTGACTTAGACCACTTGTCATTCATCAAGCTTGTTTTTGTTAAGATAGATTCCACGATCAAAATTGTTTCTAATAAATATTGCCAATCTGGCAAAAATTAACCCTTTATATAAAGAAACGTTCAGTGTTACACGACAATATAAAGTTTAATAAAAAATATATGAAATTGTAGAGATCAAAAAGAAACAAAATGTGCGCTGTACGATCTTACAGCCAAATGCAAAGTCTAAAGTAAATGCAACCACAATTCTTCTGCCCTTTGTTAAATCAATGACACACTATTGCCTATAATATACGTTTATTTATTTTGTATTCCTGTAGAGAAATAGTGGGCGGGATCATGATGCCTTTTCCTTTGAGAAAAAAAAGTTTATATTTTAAATACTTGATAGACAAATACATTCCTATCTTTATTCTTTTAAGAGGATAATCGCAGGGACATCCCATAACTTTTGGCCCATGTGAACAACAAAATGTCCTCGTAGTTAAGAAATAAATAAAAAAATTATATTTTAAAAAACCTAAAAAGTTGTCAATTATTGTTCGATTTATATCATTTAAATTAAAAAAAGTAAAACACAAATTTTATTTGTACTCATAAACAAGAATTACACTTTTTAATACATGTCTCTGAAAAGGTAAAAATATCTACAGTTTGATGCAAAGTAAAAACATTTGAGCAATTATATAGCTACTTGTTCTCTTATAAATTGAACATCTATCTCAGCATGTTTTATTCTACTATGCAAAACAACATTAGAAGCTAAAGACATAGCACTTTGATTATCATACCAAACAATAGGTGTATGCATACAAGGAATTTTTATTTCATCCAGCAAACTTTGAAGCCAAGCAATTTCTATGGAAGTTTGGTTGACTACTCTATACTCAACCTTTGTTGAGGATAATGCCATAATATTTTATTTTCTAGAACCCGAGATTAGACCCAAATTATAGAGCAAACCCACTTATAGATCTTTGGTCTGTAATATCCCTAGCCTAGTCAGCATCTATAAAAGCCTCTATAGAATAACTTTTGACATGTTTAAGTGTTGGCCTATAAGATTGAGTGCATTTAACATACCTTAAAACTCTTACATGTCTTCCATTGTAATAGAGGAGGCTCTTACAAAAACAGACGTAATTTATTCACTAGAAAAGCTAAATCAGGTCTGATAAGTGTAAGGTATTGTAGTGCACCAACTATACTCTTGCATACACTAGGATTAGAGTAAGACTTATTGTCTCTTACAAACAACTTAACACCAGTGGCTACTAGAGTCTTACATGGTTTCAAACCCAACATCTACACCTTATGAAGTAATTTAGATGCATACTTAACTTGACAAAGATGTATTCCATGTATACTTCTATGCACCTTAACTCCTAAAAAATAATTCAATTCTCCAAGATCTTTTAAAGAAAATTCAATATTTAACTCTTATATAAAAGCCTTACAATATGCTTTATCAAGGTTAGTGAGTAGAATGTCATCTACCTAAATGAGAATATACACCTGAACTTTTAAATTGTCTATAACAAACAAATTGGTGTTTGAAACCATATTAGTCCTTTCATCAATAAGACTCCCTTCAACTTTTCAAACCAAACTCTAGGCATTTGTTTTAACCTATGAAAAGCCTTTTTCAGTCTACATATATAATCAAGTTTATCTTGACTCACAAACCTTAGCGGTTGGCTCATATAAACCTTTCTATGCCACTCTCCATTAAGAAATGCATTATTAACATCAATTTGATGCATAGGCCAACCATGTGACATTGCCAAGGTCAAAATTACCCTAATAGTCATTGACTTAACTATAAGACCAAAGGCATCCAAGTAATCTATACTTGGAGTTTGTTGAAAGCCTTTAGCCACTAGTTTAGTTTTAAGTCTCTGCACTAATCCATCAACATTTAACTTAGTTTTAAAGATCCATTTATGACCTACTAAGTGTTGATTTTTCTTAGGTGGTATTAACTCCCAAGTATCATTCTTTAACAGAGCTTCAAACTCTACTTTTATTACTTCAAACCATAAAGGTTGTGAAATAACTTCTAATATAGTAGTAAGTTCTTTGGGAATTGTTTCAGTTAACAATGAAAATTTCCTTGAGGCAAGCAAGTGTCAAAATTTAGCTCTAGTGATCATATGGTGACAAGATTTTAGGAATGGAAGATTCACTTGCTATAATAGATTCTATGGGAACAAAAATTTCAAATGGGATAATGGAATATATGTCTAAAGATAAAACTAATTGTGGTGATATAAGGATACTTGAAGTTAGTGTGGTTTGGGCATAAAAGTAGATGATTGTGTTAAAAGATCATTAGTTAAGGGTATTGATGATAGTAAGGATTTAGAAAACTATAATGGTAAGATGTGGGACTAAGTTTGATTTTAAGTAAGTTATGATGAGTTGATGACTTCTGTCTTTTGTCCTTGTAAATTAGTACAATTATGGTTGGTTGAAAGAACTCTTAATTCAAAAGACTTATGAATACCAGATTATGATGAACAAATACTAGAAACAAAGATACCTGGATTATTGTCTAAACAAGATGACTTATGTAAAGGAACAAGATTAATGAAATCAAGATCAGCTATAAAGGGAAATGTTGTTTTATCAAATGATATTAAAACAAAGACATACACTTTACCATATTTACTTAAGCATTTATAACCTTTGAGCATTAAAATATAGATAAGGAAAACATATTTCTAAGTGTGAAAATTAAACTTATGAGAATTATATGGTTTGAGATAAGGGTAACATGCACAACTAAATGCTATAAGCATGTGATAATTTGTTCCTTTTGAAACAGTAATCTGAAAAGAGATAAGTGATCTATCACTATAGAAGTTAATCTATTAATGAGAAAAATATAGATTTGAAAAACCTATCACCAGTAGTCTAATGTCATATATGCTTTTGAAAGTAAGCCTAATTCATGTTAAACTATATACCTATGTTTACGTTCAACTTTATTATTTTGTTGGTTTGTGTAATGACAAGCATGTCTAAATACTATACCATTCTCATCTACATAAAATATAAGTAACCTATACTTACATTCCCAATTAGTTTCTAAAACTATTTTTTTTATTACATTGATTCTCTATGCATTTATGAAAGTTTTGAAATAACTATAAAACTTCAGATTTCACCCTCAATGGAAAAACCAAAGTGAACCTAGTGTATTCATCTAGGAAATGTATATAATACGTAAACCTATTATTAGATGCTATAGGTGAGGGACCTTGTAAGTCACTATAGATAAGCTCTAAAAGCTGAGTAGCTCTAGAATGAGATAATAGAAAATTATTTTCTTTGAGTTTTCCATATTAACGATCTTTGCAAAAGGAAAGCTTAAAAAGATTGGCACTGTATTTTAATTTATTAAACACTCATTGTATAGTTTTGAACATGGATGGCCAAGCCTGTTACGCCAAACAAAAATATCCATTTTATTACTATGAAGGCTGATACATGAACAAACTATTGAAGTATTATTAACACTAGACAATACATTCTAAGAATGAGATTGATATTTATAGACTTTAGAAACGTTTGAATCAATAGAAAAACAATTGTAAAGATCTATAATTCTATAAGGCTATAAAAAATAAGGAGATTGGAGTTTATACAAGTCATCCTTAATAGTTCTTCGTAGCAATACAACCTTAGCGTCCTTATTTATAAAAAGATAACAATAAACTAAAAACTCAACAATTATATTGTTATCTCTAGCGAATTTGAAATGTTAAGCAAGTTTTTGGTTATTTTAGGAACATAAAGAATATTTTTTAGAGAAAGTAATTTGTTGGAATGTAAAACAGGTAAGGATAAAAGAACCATTATAAGAAATCTTTAAACACTTATCATTACCCATTTGACGTTGCTAAGTTTCAACATGATTCTTTTTACAACTAGTAACCAGATTGAGTCTACTATAATTGCCAAATTAACCCTAGGTGTTAGATTTGCTTCAAAAGGTTGTACACTGGCTATTTGATTAGAGCATCTTGTACAAGAGCGATTAACTGAGTGTTGTAAAGAATGTGAAGATTGACATGTTAGGGCTAATAGAATAGAATATGTTTTAGGATATTGTGTAGGTTATGAACTATGTACTAAACTATATAGATTATATTAGATTTATGATTAAGGTGGATTATGGATGTGTAATGAGAGTTTGATTATACTATGGTGTAGGAAAGGTTAAAGTGTAATAGGCAGTGAGAGTTATTGGTCTTTATGGGAAAGAATTTAACTGTCAGTAAACATTTGGTTATAGAACATATGGCTGAAAGCTATTATTTTGTGGACTGCTAGGTAATAAACATCAAACCTATGGAAACATTGTACCATTGCATACCTTGAACTGCCATAAAGTTGGTAGATGACTTTAGATTTATTTGAAAACCTGACTCTGCCTCTACATTGGGCATTAGGCAGAGACTTATTAGAATAAGTCTTATATGGTTTCTAACATAAATTTTCACCTCCACCCAAAAAAATTGAGTTATTAGACTGACCAACATTATTATTCATTAATGAAAATTCAAGCTTAACAATCTAACTCTCTAGTTTCTCTATTTGCTTTACCATATTAACTATGCTCCCAGAAAAATCAAATCAAGAAGTAGCATACTTACCTATCCTGTATTCATTCTTTTAAAGAATTAACCTAAGATTTGATAGTGTCTAACTTTTTTAAGAAACATCCATTCTTGTTAAGATAAAAACTGTAATTAGCTTAAAATTAACTCATAATCCATAAAGAATGAAATTAATTAATGCTTAGTAATGGCTTGTCCACTAAAAACTAAAATATCATACATATCTTTCATTTCCTTTAAGTAGTCTTGCACATCAAGATTTCCTTCCTTCAATTTATAAAGTATTCCTATGGTTTGAGATTCTAACCTTAGACTTTATAACATAATAATCTTTTAGAATTACCCACATATTATTAGTAGTCTTGCAACTTAATACTATACTAAGAAAACTCTCTGAGATTGATGAAACTAGCTAACCTATCAAGACCTTATCAACTTTTTTTCAAATAAAAGTATTATTCCTAGTTCTCATATTATCTACCCTACTCTCTCCTAACAATCCTAGGAAAGGGAGAGGAAGGGCGAATAGGATTTTGAAAATTCACTTGAACTTGAAAATTTTTTACCAATAATCAATTTTAATGAAATTAAAAATGGTAAATGAATCAAATCACACGATCAATGAATAATCAAACACCATAAATAAATAAATCAATTATAACACAAATATAAAGTGAATAAAGAGTTAAAAAGAAAGAAATGCTTAGTGAATTCTAGAATGGTTTAAAGCTTTGACCATATGTTTTCTACATTCACTTATTCAAGCAAACATACTTAAAGTTTTCACTAGTTGATTTGTGATTGCGCTTAATAGTTTACACTATTATCCAAGATTACACCCATATAACAATTATGATCCAGTGGAATTTTACACTTAGCACTAGTTATATGGGATTGCATCCAAAGTGTTTAGTAAGCAAAATACAAAAGAAAAATTGCCTCTCTAAATTTAATATACAAATGAGTACATAAGTGGTTTCTCTCAAGGATAAAGTTGATTGCCCATAATCGCCAACACTTCTCACTTCAAATGAGCTCCAATTTATACTTGAAATCTTGCTAAAAATAGAAAAGAGTCATTGCATTTGATTTATATCTATTGGGTAGGTGAAAAAGACTAGTGTAACATTAAATTTCCAAGTGTATGATCATGCTCACCTCATTTATTACCTTGATCAAACTTTTAATGGTTAAATTTATGGAACTCACAAACCATGCATGATCGTGTGTTTCCTACACAAGGTTGTACTTTATTTATTTATGTATGTCTCTTTAAATCATAAAAGCTTGCAAAAAACCCAAGCACTATCAACACATGAGTCACACAAAATGGCTATTTTGCTTGTGCACAGTCATGTGCCAAAATTGTAAGGTCATACTTTGTGAATTGCATCTAATAAGCCTTTGCACGATCAGTTTTGCATGATGATCCTGATAGTGCACATCTTTATTCTTCACTTGCACGCTCGTGCAATAACTTTTTGCATGATCATGTATTGACTAGAGCACCTCGACTGTCTCGTATGATGAGGTTAGACATCCTTAAAGGTTATGTCTCTTCACAAGGTACAATGCATGATTGTGTTAATAATGAACACGGTCATATGTTTGACCTTTGGCTTTCTTACATAGCATGAAGAGGTTGCACTATTGAAAGAGGTTTTTTTTTTTTATAACTATTTCTGCACGATCGTGTGTCTTATATGGATACGATCTTGCTTTTGACTTCACTCATTTGACTCAACACGACAAGGTTGTATAAGTAAGATGGTCATGTTGGACTTGAATTATGTAAACATGATTATGCTATATTTTAGAAGATTATATTTAACCTATAATTTCTCATAGAAAATTATAGTCCTTAGCATAAACATGGACACAATCCCATATTTTTGACACACAGGTTAAAAAATAATTGCACACAATCATGCTCAATGAGCATATCGTCATGTAATACCTAAAACCTATAAGAATAAAACTTTTAACCCTTTTTGTCATGAACTAAGTCATACCAAGGGTAAATTATTCCTTTAAACATATTTTTATTACCATTAAAATGTCAAGGGTACAATAATCTCTTATTTTTATTGATTACAAAAATATAAAAATTTTTTAAAGCTTGAACAAAATTTTAAACAAAAAAACTCACTTTCTCATTTTCTCTCTCTTTATTGTTTATTTAAATTCAATTTTATCAAACTTTACCCAATTTTTACCAATTCTCCCTTTTTTCAACATTAATAAAAAAAAAAAAATTTGATAAAGTTTCCTTTGATTTTTAAATATTTCCCATTTCAAACTAATAAAATTTACTCCCAATATCCATAACCAAGCATCAACCAACTATTACACAATATCCACATCAAGGCAACATCATCATCAAAGTAATATATTATCTAAATCATCAACCATACATAAGATTATCACAACACATCAAAGGAACATAAGGTAAGATACAACATTGTAGATTTTTCTAAAACATTGTAAAGTATCGATGCAATGTAAGTAAATGTATCCCAAATCATACTAAACAAAAAAAAAAAAAAAAAACAATTTGATGCTCCTTAAAAATCATTCTAAACCATAATTATGAAAGTGCATGATAGATAAAAAAATGAGTGCAAGGTAAAATCAATGAATGAATGCTATGTTAGTCATCGATAGGAGACATGTCATTAGTAGGTGAATACGCTTGAAAAGGCATGAATAAGCACAACTGTTCACTTCATAACCTATCAACTTGACTCTGAATATGCTTGAGTTGATTGGAAAATCGGCCTCTAAACATGTTGAATATTCTTTAAAGGACTAAAGGAATTCAAACATTCATTGTGACTTAGAACTAGATTAAGCCTTGAGACCAACCTTAACTCAAGCTTATCTACCTTTTCGAGTACTTGTTTCACTAGTAGTTGTAGAAGATGTAATAAAAGGACCAGTCGAGGGATCATTTTTTCCAACATGAGTAAGTACTCTCCAACCACCTACATTGTTCTTTTTTACAAGCCTCATTCAAAAAAGTACCTTAACATTTAATAGGTAAATATCCTTAAAAAATGTTTAATATACATCATAGCCATCCAATGAGATTTCCAAATTAAGAAAGATAAAAGTGATAAACATACCAAATTCGATTGGGACTTTTTCTTTGTCATGATTCAATTATATGTTTGCAACTTATGTATTATTCATTGAGACACATCCCTAAGAATCTTTTGCTCTATTGCTTCCATCAAAGTCAAGTCTCAAACATTAATGTTTTTATTGGTGTTAGTGCAAGTATTTAGGGCATATGTGATCATCTAATAACAAATCCTCATCATCAAATTGTTCGTTGATAAGGCCTTTGCCTTTTAGGGTTCATAAAATCTTAGACCTCGCAATAAACTCTAATTAACTTGGGAATTATGATTTTTTTGGTTATCCAAGATTCTAATATGATCACATTATAACCACTCAACCAATTATTTAGGAGTTACAGTCTAATTCTGATTATTTAACCAATTTTATAGTATAGTCCAAATCATCCCTCTAGCATCCATCTTTAATGATAGAGAACTATAAAAGTCATAAGCCAAGTTTTCATACAAATCCAGTTTTATGAAAAATAATTGATCCAACTTCAATTCATTAACTAATCACATAATGTCATCCTATAGACCAATTTGCTTCAACATATTCTTATCTAGACATCTATCCATATAAATAAAGTGCTTAATCATTTTTAACAGAAATACCTTTTGGGATTGATTTCCATAAATGATTTTGAATGGGTTTTCATGATGACTTCTAGTTGTAGGATATGAAGGACTCGTACGTATCAACAGTTTCATCCTTGGAGGCTTTGTAAGAAGATGTTTTTGATGTTCTTAAGTAATGGGTTGAATATGAGTGATCTAATATGAAAACCTAATTGAAATTGTGTGAAAATGCAAGAGAAAGTGATGATTTTGTGTTTAGAACAAAATATATGCAAAAGATTTGAAGAAAGATGATGAATATTTGAGAGAAAAATTAACGCCTAGGGCTTGCTATTTACATGAGAATGATAAAAAATTCTAAGTTTTTCTTATATAGATGTGTATGCATAACTGTGTAGCTCAACTACACGATCATATGTTGGCCCTATTTTTAAAAAGCCCCCCCAATTTTGCACGATTGTGTTTACAAAAACTACACAGTTATGTTATGACAAACATTTTGAAAATTTAAAATTTTAGATTGCGTGATCGTGCATTTGATGCAATGAAATGACTTTTTGTATGATCAAAATGTTACATAGTCATACACAATTTGAACACATGGTCATATGCGACCAAAAATTCATAAACCTATAGATTTTATGTAGAAAATGGAGATTTCAAAAATTGAATCAAAACACCATAAGCTATAAATCTTGGATATTTTGATTATTTGAGGTAAATTAGTATATGAATTCATATGTCAATCAATTTTGAAAATAAATTCAAATCGATTTAATTCAAATTCAAGTTAAACACATGTTGTAACAACCATCAAACATACTTGCATGAATCAATCAGCCATTAAAAAACAACTAGTAATCATTCAATCAAACATATCTTTTCAACATGTCAATTCAAACATGATCATCATCCATATAGTATACAATTAAGCATGTAAAAAGTAACTTGGATTTGCCATACACCAACTTTGTCCCAAGCCTTGCAAAGTCTTGGTTTTTTATCTTCTCTTCTTGGCTTCAAGGCACACCCACACAAAAAGGAGCTTAACCTTTCTTTAGTACCCAAATCGTTTTAGGTCTAATTTGGTTAGATTGAATTATCCCTTTAGGAATCCAAACCTTCTTGATTTTGAAAGGACAAGGTTTACCATTTCTTATTGGACACTTCTTATAAATATGCCCAACAAATTTTCAAAGACTGCATTTTAAATGTAATGTATTTGGATCTTTCAATGGCTTATAATTATTTGTAAATAGATTACATGCATTGTATCCTAGGCCTTTTTTATTTAAAATATTTCTTTGAGAAGTAAGCATTTAATCTAGCCTTTTAGTACCCATTTTATACTTCTCAAATATTTCATTTGAGCTAGTCACCTTAATATCAAATCATCATTTTCTTTTCTTAGACATTCTAACTCTTTATATAGGGAATCTTGTTTCGTAAATAATTAATTCTAATTCCCTTTCAAATGTTTCATGCTTATTGATCATTGTATCTAATTTTAGTTTCATGTATAAGATTTTTTCTTCAAAACTTTATTTCTAGAACTAAAATTTTTAAATTCAATCACCAACTCATCAAAAGCATGCTGCAATTCAGCATATCAGGTAGAGTTATAATTATTTATCTCATCTTTCAAAACGATTTTTGCCATGAAACATATATTAGCTTTCTCTTTTTTTTTTTCGCTCTTATCAATTAAGCCATTATTTTTGCTCCAAATTATGGTGAGAACTTTTTTTTTTGAGTTCTTTTTCGTCTTCATTTTCTTTAAGAAAGGATAATCTTGGCGAGTACGTTTGGGCTCTCTACATTCATAGCATAAAATATCTTTGCCCTTCTTCTCCATTTTTTTCTTTAGATTTGGAGAGAAACTTACTAAATCTTCTAGCAATAACTTCATTTCATTCCTTATCCATTAAATATTCATCATCTTTATCCAAACTTTCCTCTAGCTTCAAAGCAATGTTTTTTTTTTTTTTTTTGCCTTATCTTTCTTATCTTCTTTAGGTTTCCATTTCATCTCATGAGTCAAAAGACTCCTAATAAACTATCCATGCCTATTTTGCTTAAATCTTTTGATTTCTCAATTGTTGTGACCTTTATACTTTGTGACTCAAACAATGATCAAAGAAGTTTCTTTACAAGCTCTATGGTTTCAAACCTTTTTCCAAGGCCTCTTAGTGCATTTACGAGATTTACTCTTTTATACATCTATGTGATCTTTTCTTTCTTCTTCATCTCCAAAAGCTCATACTTATAGACACTAAGTTCGATCTTAGACTCCTTTACTTGATTAGTTCCTTTGTGAGTGGTTTCAAGAATAGTCTAAGCTTCACTGACTGTTTCACATGATGAGACATGGTTAAATTTAATGGAATCTGAAGTGTAAAGTAACACATTTAAAACTTTAGCATTCAAACTTAATGTAGCATCCTAGTTTTCGAAAGCCTTTTCGGTTAGAGTTTCGGGGTTAGAAATGAGATTCAGTGAGAGATTGGGAGTCTAGCAGAGTTCAGGGGTGAGTTGGTAAGTTTTCAGAGTGTGTGGCCTTCGTACGAATCCTTTCGAAAGGATCTGATCGTACGAATACGCGGGAAATGAATTAAGTTCATTTTCCCTTGTGCACGCCTGTGCATCATTGATGCACGACCGTGCGTGGCATAGTATATAAGTGGAGCCGTGAGCTTTATGTCATTTTTCTCACCCAAGTTTTCTCTTTAGCAAATTTCTCTCTTCATTTCAGTAGCTCTCATTCCTAGAGAGAAAATTCAGCAGCCAATACCTCCCAATCCAGCAAGAGAGCCAAGAGATTAGTGTCCGAAAAGTGGTTTTCAGAAGCATGGCAAGAGGTAAGTGTTCTCTTACCTTTCCCTTGCGTTTCCCAGCTTGTTTTGTGAATTTTGTTGCTATGGATGAATTCTTTGCATGTTGATGAATGTTTGGAATGCTTATATGTCATTGCATGTTGATTTGGTTGATGAATTCCCACTCTTGAAGCATGCATGTGTGTATGTATGGCTTTAGTGAGAGAAAGAAGAAGTTTCCATGGTAGTTTTCATGTGGCTTGATGCATGTGAGAAGTGAGACTTGAATTGTGTTGTTTGTGATGTTGGGAATGTGCTATTGAAGTGTTATTGCAATTGAATGTGAAATGGTATGCGTTTGAGGCAAGTCTCTAGGCGGTGCTTTGTTGAAGAACCAGACGCACGACCGTGCGCCAGTATGGCACGGCCGTGAGTCTTCATTTTTTCAGATGCACGCCCGTGTGCACGACGTGTGCACGGTCAGAAATTGCCCATGCACGCTCGTGTATCCGCAGATGCACGCCCGTGCGTAAGCGTTTTCAGTGAAAGTGAATAGTAAATTCCAGTAGCTTGCACGACCAGGCGCACGACCAGCGCACGATCCTGTGCGTCCTGGCTCACGCCCGTGCATCAGCAGATTTTCAGAAAAATGATTAAAATTTGATTAATTAAGCATGGGGATTCAGATAAATGGTTAAAGTGCTTCAGATAAGCATCTGATGAGCCTGTATTCAGATAATAAACTGCATGTGCATATCATGACATGACATGTAGTTTCAGAGAGGATCAGAGGATCTGAATTCAGTAGTTTTTAGTATTCAGAACCCGATATACGGGCGAGAGCATTAGGTGGAACACGAGGGGGCATCTGTGGGATTCAGCCTTCTGACACCAGTCAGAACGCTTAGCAGTATTTCAGATTCAGTTTCTGACACCAGTCAGAGGATTCAGTAGCATTTCAGTTTCAGCTCTCTGACACTAGTCAGATCGAAGCAGTACAGTATTCAGATTCAGCTTTCTAGCCAGTAGCTAGACTATTCAGCCCATATGGCCAGGATGCCGAATCTCTGTGTTCACCAGTCTGATCAGCACAGCAGGTACCCGAGGGTACAGAGAGGTATCCAGATGTATGCATCCAGTATATTCAGTTAGCATGACATGACATACATATCATGACATGAATAATAATGGTATCAGTATATATAATGAGAATGAGATCCAGATAACAGTTTCCAGATTCCAGCAAGCGCATAGATGTATGATTAGGGCCGAGGCCCAGGTATGT
Organism: Anacardium occidentale; assembly: GCA_026122585.1. Lineage (NCBI taxonomy): Eukaryota > Viridiplantae > Streptophyta > Magnoliopsida > Sapindales > Anacardiaceae > Anacardium > Anacardium occidentale. The sequence continues at coordinate 453,882 of JAJEJH010000324.1, read as the reverse complement.
TTGATTTATATGACTGTTTGTGCTTGCTTGGGTATTGAGGGAAGTAAGGAGCGCTTACTGGGTGATCTTATCACTCATCCCCCTCATTCTTCCATCCTTTTCAGGTGTTCGTGTTGGCTTCGAGGAGCGGTTGGATCGAGGCTGACGGAGAGGGCATGCACACACACCGCGATCAGTATGTATATCAGTTTTGGACCTGTGTGGTCGTATGTATCTTTTGTATGTTTTCAGATGCATCCGGATGTGCAGAAACAATATGTATATATGTAAAGGTCAATGGGCCCATTGTACAGAACAATATGTATATTTTAATGATGTATATTCAGTATAGCTTCCGCATGTGCAGAATTGTATAGTTATAGTTTCAGATTTCTGTTCTTCGTAGGATTCCCGTCGCGGGTACCAATATTTTCAGATAATTAATAAAAGCTCCCCATAGTTTTCAGCAGCAGAGGGGTACTCGTGGCGGCGGGTCCTACACTTAATAACTTCTTATCAATATCATTGTAATCACTTTCATGCTTTGGTCTCTTAATAGCATGATTTAAAGGTATTAAATCACCATTTTCAATTATTCTCTAAAGAGTATAACTAATGGATTAAATATAAAATTTTATTCTTATTTTTTATTTGTTATAATGTAATCCATAATACAATGGTGGTCTAATAAGACTATGTCCCTTTTTAAAAAATGATTTTTGTAAATAAATCAGTTATTTGGAAATGATTTTAGAACTCTTAAAATCATTAGATTTTCTAAAGTAAAAGCTTAGGCTTTGATACCAACAGTTAAACCCTAAGTATAATAAATGGCTAAACAATTCTAAAGATGGTGAATAAGATATTTGAAAATTTACTTTGACTTGAAAACTTTTTATGTAATAATCTATTTTAATGCAATTAAAGATGAAAAATAAATCAATTCACACAATCAATGAACAATCAAATACTATAATCAAATAAACTGATTATAATATAAATATCAAGTGAATAAAAAGTTAGAGAGAAAGAAATACTCAACCAATTTTAGAATGGTTTGAAGCTTTGACCATAAGCCTCTTACATCCACTTCTTCACGCAAACCCACTTGAAGTTTTCACTTGTTGATCTAAGATTGTGTCCAATCACTTACACTAGTTATCTGGGATTACACCTAATTTTAATCTAAGAGAATTTTGCCCTTAACACTAGTTATACTGGATTATGCTCAAAATATTTAGTAAGCAAAATACGAGAGAAAATTATACCTCTAAGGCTGATATACAAATGGTTATAGAAGTCATTTCTCTCAGGGATATGCTATAGAAGTAAAAAAAGAACAAGAGTAAGAATAATCAAGAATTAAAGATAGAGTTGATTGACTATAATCTTTAACATTTCTCACTTCAAATGGGCTCCAATTTATACTTGAAATCTTGTTGGAAATGAAAATGAGTCGTTGCATTTAATTTGTATCCATTAGGTAGGTAAAAAAGACTAGTATTACAATAAATTTCCAAGTGCACAATCATGTCCATCATGTGCATGGTCATGCTTGCCTCATTTATTATCTTGATTAAACTCTTAAAGGTTAAATTTATTAAACCTGTCAAATAAGCACAATCATGTGTTTCTTACACACAGTTGTGCTTTATTTCTTCATGTATGTCTATTCAAATTTTAGAAGCTCACAAGGGACCCAAGTACTATCAGCACATGAGGCCCTCACAATGGCCATTTTACTTATATGCGATCATGTGTCAAAGTTACAAGGTCATGCTTTGTGAATTATGTCTAATAAGTCTTTGTATGGTTAGCTTTATATGACTAAGTTGATAGCGTGCCTCTTCATGCTTCACTTACGTTCTTGTATAATATCTTTTTACATGGTTATGCATTGACTGGAGCACCTTGACAATCTCTGTAACATCTCAAGGTTAGAATGGTATTTTTAGGCCTTAAATCGGGTTTAAAAGAGAGATTTTTCAGTCATAGATCAGTCTCAGTGAATTAGAAGGGTAGAATAGTCTTTTTGGAGGTTTTATATGCAGCTTATAGAAGGAGCATGATCATGCATCTTTGAACACACGCCCGTGCGTCCTTTTCTCACCATGCATGCCCATATATATAGCTATACACGTCTGTGCATGTCTGCTAGTATATAAGGTCAGATTTTCCTCTGCTCCTTTTAATCAGTTTTCTCACCTATTTTCCCTTACTTTCTCTCCAACTAACCCTAATCAAATTGAAAGAGAGATTAGCCAGATTTTAGCAGCTGAGATTCAGCCAGAGATAGAGAGATTATTAGCAGCTCCAGGTAAGTATCCCTTTACCCATTTCCCTGTTTCTATGGTTTTATTTCCTTAGATGAGTTTATTCAGCTATACAAACATGTTCCCAGTTTATTAGTATGATTATAAGATGATGATGATGAAATAGATGAAAGATTTAGAAGTAAAAACATGCTTAGTTCCCTTGATGCATGTGTATGTGTATTTAAGGGTTTAGAAATATGTTAGTTTGATTTGGCTGTAATTGATGGGAAAAATGTGTTTATAGAAGTGTATTTAGCATGAATATATGTTAGAATAAGTTTAATTGAAATTGATAGAGATATGAGTTGAGATTGGTGGTGATTCTGTGTGTTTCAACCATGGTTGTCGAAACAGAGTAAGACACACGCCCGTGCACTTGAGAACACATGCCTATGTAGTCTTGTTTTAACAGGGTCACAGTCGTGTATACGAGTCATGCACAACTAAATTATAGTAGGGTCACGACCATGCGTTTGAGGGTTATGGTCGTGTATTAATAGAAGTGAAGAATAAGCAAGAATTCTAAAAGCTAGCAAGGTTGGGCTGCACGACTGGTACACGGCTCGTGCATCTTTATGCACGTCTATGCGTTTGATAATGCATGGATGTGCATCTAGTGAAAATAAGAGATTTTCTTCCTATCTAGCAAATTATTAATACTAAGAGAACATATCTCGTATTCTAAGTAAAACAAGAGAAAAAGTAGTAGCTTCAAAATAAGAATAAGTAGAAAGAAGAAAGAGACACATAAAATTATAATAAAAAACCCTTTAAATTAAAGAGTAAAGGATAATAAGATAAGATATCTTTGCTGAATCAATAGACCCAAACTCATATAAGTAAGAGAAACTCAACGGTAGCCTAGAAATAGTCTAAATAATCAGCAGAGTAAGATCGGAAAAATAGATAGAAACAGAAAAAACAGTCATAAAACAATAAAGAAACATACAGAACAAAAATTAATAAATATACAGTAGAACTCAGAACAATCAACACATAACTTATTAATAAGCTTAATAAGTTATAGAAACAGTGACTTCAGTAAGAAATACACAAACAAGACTATAACAAATATACATTTAAATAGAATGTAATTAGAAAGAAAGAAATAATAAGTTATCATGCATGATACATGTTACATGATATAATATGCCAACACAGTGTTTTCATAAAGGGATCAAGAGATCTACATGCATATGTTTTTAAAGTAGAAAGTTGATGATTCGAACATTATTTTAGGGTTGGATACGAGAGGGTATCTGTGAGTTGCACACCTATTAGAGAAGGAACCAACACTATATTTATATACACTGGTGTGCAATCTATACACCCACTAGAAAGGGAGCAAGTATCAGATATGTTGGTGTGTAGTTGTACGCCCGTTAGAAAGAGAGCCAATGTTAGAGCATATTGATATATGTATTGTTGTGCGTCAGTTATCTAATTGCAACCTATTGCTTTAGTATCAAGAAGTTGATGACTCATATGGTCAGGTGTCGAATCCCTGTATTCATCAGTCTACATAACACAATAGGTATCTTCAGATACATAGAGATTTTAGATATAACTTTTATTCGATTTTTAGTATATTTAGGATCTTTAGATCCTAATAGTATTTCTAGTAAAATAATTTTCAGAAAGACATTTTTAGTAAACAATCCTAAGGGCCTATATATAATTTTCAGCATTATCGATATGATTTAACATATTCCATACCATGTCATACATAGTATAAGAGCAAGCAAGACAGAGAAATTATAATACATATTTGTATGTATCAGTAAGATAACTGAGAAACTATTAGATAGACTAATAATTAGTAATAAAGATAGAACATGTAAAACCAAAGACATAAGTATGTATTAGATACTATATGCATGACAAAATAAGTCATAACAGAACAGTAAATAAGAAATAGAATAGTTATGAATCAAAAAGCAGATAACAAGATAAAAGATAGGTAAATCATGTACTATAAACTGAAAATAACAGCATTTAGTTGCACGATAAATGTCATAAGCAGAAACCTAAATGAATTCAACTAAGATCTTTAAAGAACTTAAGAGTACTCTAGATCTCAGAAATCAAATAAGGAAATAAGATAATGAATATCAGAAAGAAAATAAGACTAAGTGAACTAGTTCCAATTAGATCCCTTTTCATGCTAAGTTGTATACGTATACCCATATACGTACTTATGATGAGGTGTGAAGCAGAATAGAAGCAGTAAGATAAACAATAACAGAAGAGGAAACTTATGTAATCAGTCAAGGATTAAGTCAAGTCTACTAACTCAGTAGTGAGACTAGTCATAGGCTACCTTATAGAGTCTATTTAATTAGACATGTAAGATGATAAGAAACCAAAATAAAGAGAAGCCTAGAGCTAGAGTAGAAGAAACTATTTGGCTATCAGAGAACTTAGTTAAGTTTATTAGCTTAGTAACTAACTAATGATAATTTGGTGATGCTTACTGAATGACTTGTCACTTATTCCCTATAGTTTTCTTTTCTTATAGGTTGAGTTGAAAAGTTAAGCACAGAGCTCAAGATGGCTAGAGATTGGCATATGGCTTGAGTGGATTTTTTTTACCCAATGTTTTCAGTTTCATAAATATATGTATATATGTATTCAATTTTTAGTAAATAGCATGTTGGCTCGCATCCTTATATTGCTAATGCATACAGGATATATAGTATCATTTATGTTTTCAGATACTATTATATAAGTTTTATTTGAAGATACTATACAGTGGGTTTTCTTTAGTGTACCATCACGTTATATTTTCCACACAGAGCATAGTATTTCAATAAAGATATATAATGTAGTAACAGTAATACATATTGTAGCGGGCTCCTATAATCTCATATGATAAGAATGCGTGTCATTAAAGGTCATGTCTCTTCACAAGGCATAATGCACAATCGTGTTTAATTATAAACATGGTCGTACATTTGTCCATTAACCTTCTTACTTAGCATAAGGACTCATATTTTTTCATAACTATTGTTGTGCTATCATGTGTCTTATATGGATACAATCATGCTTTTGACTTTCACTCCTTTGACATAACAAGGTTGTATGTATGAGATGGTCATATTGGACTTCAATTGTGTAAACACTTTTGTTCTATATTCCAACACAATCATGTTATATTTGAAATTTTTTTCAAAAAATTATAAGCCTTAGTACTTTCATAGACATAGCCCTATGTTTTCGATGCACGAGTTAAACTATGATTGTGCACAATCATGTGTAATAAGCACATGGTCGTGTGATGGTTGAAACTTATAAAAATAAAACTTTTGGCATCTTTTATCATGAACTAAATTAGCCTTTTAAACATAATTTTATCATCATCAAAACATCGAAGGTATAACATCATAAACATTTACTTCAAACAAAGCTTGTGTATGCCAATATCGATAATTATCATTTGTAGATTTTGGTGTAATAGGTTGCAATGTTGAAGCTAAATAAGTACCAAGACATTCTAAACTAGCATTGTCATTAGTTTTCTCAGCACTTATTTGAGTTATTAGGCAACCGATATTTATAGAATCAGCCATTAGACATGAGTCAAATGGCTTTGATACCGTGAAATTTCTAACCCAACCCTAAAAAGTTATTTCGCAACAAAGCAAACTTCAAGAATCAAAGAAAGAAAACACATGATACATAAAGACCTACCAAATAATACATTAGGATTTTCGTTGATTTGAATAAGCAAAATACATTTGAATTTATACACATACATTCAATTGATGTAATTGAAAAACCACTTATAATCAAAGCTAACTAACAATAACAAAAAAAATATTAACTAATTGAAACTACTTATCTCAATCTTGATTTGATGAAGCACTCGCAACATAATCCTCCAGTAGAAGAGCAGTTGAGCAACACCAAAGCAAACCTTAATCTTAATTGTTTTTTTTTTTTTTTTTTTTGAAGACAAAATAGTTCCTTTTTGCCTTTTGATATTATTAAAGATGAAACAATGCATTTTGATTAGTTTAATCAAAACACATTGTTTAATTAAGTGCCTTAATAATTTTTAATATGTAATGTTATTGTACAAGCAAACTTAGAAAAAAAACCCATTACCAAGTGATTGAATAATTATTCGAGAAAAACAAGGAGAAGAGCAAACGTTACATACTCCATTATTTTTATAATTTTCTCAAACTACATCTCATATTTTTATAAGATAAGCATAGTCAATCAATATATTTTTGTGTTTTATAAATAACAAAATTATGAAAAGATAATGTCATCATAACTTATATTTTCATATTGTTACTCGTTTAAAATAAAAAGTTAATAACACTTTGAGAATTTATATTATTTCTCATTTTGTTAATGAATTTTCATCACCAATAAATGTTAAATTACGTCAAAGTTGAAAATTAAACATTTAATGGTATAATTTAATAATTTAATAAAACACGTTAGATAAACTCGCTTTAATAATCTAGTGTTTTCATCCTATTTTTATTGTTTTAATTTATTATTAAAACAGTTATATTAAGTTGAATGATTTTATAGCTAAATATGTTTTTAATTAAAACTTTACGTTTTAGGATTAAAATTAGCCATATGTGGAAATAACTCAAAATATATTATAAAAATTTGCTATATGTGGAAATATCTCAAAATTCTTTAGCATTATAGGAATAATAAAGATACATCAGTTAGATTTTATTTATGGAAATTAATTCATTAAACTTTTTTATAATCATTCTATATAATTTTTGCTCACTTTTTCTACATTATACCGATATAGCTAAGACCTAAATTTTATACCCATTTTACCCTTATTCCTAACCTTAAAAGCTCCAACCTCTTAAACTTTATTTTATTTATATTCTCATCTAAAAATCAGTTCAAAATCAAAGAAATCATATATCAAAATCATGTTAATCCAAATAAATAGTCTTTCATGAAATTGTTTGTTATTTTGTTTGAAGATTTAAAGTAGAAATTTTGATATTTCTTCATGTATTGATGAATCCTACAGTGTTAATTCATAAGTTATTGTTTTTTATATGAATTCGAATTCGAATTCTATTTTGATTTCAAAAACATCATTATCAATCTATACTTTGGTGACTTCAAATTGCCTCTCAAGCCACTTGATGCCTTTTCAAGCCACTAAAACAAGAAAAATAAGCTTATTTGACTTCGACCAAAGCATTCGAAAAGACTTTTGGACCATTTTGCACAATTTTCCCTGAACCTTTCAAATCATACTCGAGATGGCACATCAAAAAGTGTAATTTTATCAAATGGGTTTATACAAACCTAATGGAAAAAACAAGAATCAAATTGGATTAGAATCGGGCTAAAATTATGTAAAGAAAGAATTGCCCTAGTGCGCATGGCCACATGCATGCCCGTGCCTATTACCCTATGCAATGAACGTGTGCGCTGCCTTATAGCTCAAGCAAGAGCCCCTACTATGCATGATGTGTGCATATGTGTGCATGATACGCATACATGCGAGCATGCTCCTGCACTGCGACATGGCACTGTAATGGTTGGGTTCTGCCTCACTTTCCATTTTCTTATGCTTTTTCTAAACAATTTTGCATGCTTTTGATTTCATAATCGTTTCAATACTTCAACCTTGATATTTTTAATTTCAAATGACTTTCAATATGGATTCGAGTGCCAATGACTTTTTGAATCAAATTTGAGTAATCAATTCTGATCGAATACTCAAGTCGAAGATTCAAATCAAGGCCAATTCAATCAAGGAAAAATTACATGAAGATACAAGAATGAAAATTATTATATTTTAAAATATGTTATATTTAAATTATACATTGTAATTAGATTTAGGAAACTTATGTAATTTGTCATATTTTATGTTTTCTTTTTATATAACTTGAGTTATATTTTAAGCAACTAAGGTTTAGCTTAAGTTAACCATGGTTTTTCATACCTATAAAAGGTAACAATTTCATTGTAAAAGGATCTTTTGTTGAAATGAAATATTGACTAGGTTTTATGCCTTCTTTGTTCTAGATGTTTGGTTGGCTCATGTGAATGCTTATTTTCCTTTATCCAAATTTCTATTGCAGGAAGGAATTTAGGGGTGGAATCCTTTCTTTATCCTTGGTTCACCCTTAAGTTGGTGGAAGATGTCCTTTATGCTTGATGTTTGTTTTCTTGCAACATTTTAGTTCTTTTTTTTTTCTTTTTTTTGGTATTGAGTTGATCATCATTTCCCTACATTTCTTGGTGATGAATGTATGATATTTAATGGTGGAAAATGAAATCTTGAAGCTTGCTTGAATTGATGATAGAATAAAGCTAAACATAGTGCTTGATTTCGGTGGGAAAATTACATGAATTTGAAGACTTTGATGTTAGTGACTAGTATTTTAAGGGCAAAATTGGGAGGTCTTAGAATCAATTTTGGGAGACTTGTATGCCATTCATTATTGATCAAATTGGTATTAAAGCTTAGGACTCCTAACGTTTTATCCATATAGGTGGGTACCTACATATTAAAGAAGTAGGGCCTTTTACGAAGACACAAAACTTGGATGAGGTGAAGTGTAATGTTTTATAAGTCTCATATCATCTGGGAATAGGCCTGTGGAGTGGTTTACAATGGTATAGGCACCCTCACTTGGAAAGTTGATTTTCCAAGTGTAGTTTTACCTCATCTTATTCTGTATTATTTGGTATCAGAGCTTTTGGTTAAGTTGATAATACATAGTAGTGAGAGATTGGTATTTGAAATCTAAAAATTTTTATGTTAGAAATCTTCTTTATCTTGGCTGAAATTAATTGCTAAATATAGGTTAGAAAATTTTGCATGCATTTGTGGTATAAAAGGGTGATGTTTGTATTATTGAACCTCAAATAGCTAAAAGGCTAACCTATCTTAGAATAAGGTGAATATGGATGTTTGAAACTTGAAAACTTTTCACCCATAACCAATTTTATGCTAATAACTAAGCAAAAAATTAATCAATCAAATATAAAACACATAAACAAAATAAAGAGAAAGAGAGAAGAGAGTGCTCAGTTAATTTTTATAATGGTTTGGAGCTTATCCACAACCCTCCTACAATCACTTCTCCAAGCAATCCTATTTAAAGTCTTTTCTCCACTATCTTAAATAACCCAAAATATATAGTAGTTTTGATCCAAAAAATTTTATCTTTCATACTAGTTATGATAATAAAGATTGTAACATTTACAATAGTTTCATAAGATTTTGTCTAACTACTAGTTTTACAAGACTATACTCTTGGGTTATTGAAATTATAAGAAAGAAATGTCTCTCAAAGGCTAATATAAAAATTAAGCTCACTCGCATACTCTTCTAAAGATTTACAATAAAGTTTAGAGAGAGAAAGTGAATAAGAATTAGATAATGCAAGAATGAAAGTTTGAAGCTTGATTCTCTCTGACTCTTCTTCCTTTAAATCAGTTGGATTATATATGATATGGAGAAAATAACCATTGCAATTGATTTAATAGTCATCAGAACAAATTTAAGTAGACTCACAATCGTGTGCTTCTAATGTACAATCGTGTTACTGACATTGAATGCACTCCAATAGTCAACTTTTTCATATCACGCCAACCTAGTATGAAAATGTGCTACATACACACGGTTGTATGCCTCTATATCTTCACTTTCTCATATTTTTAAAAGGTCACATAGTCTTGTGCAAGATACCTCTTATAAAATGCATACAAACAAGGTTTAACTTTACAGATCATATGAACTTTTCTATATGAGCATGTGTAAAATGATGATTATTGACATGCACTTGAAACTTGGTAACACATCTTCAGTTTTTGTAACACACTATAATGCACTCGAAAGTTGCACAGTCGTGTGTCCTTACATCTTGTTGCATAGACACCTGCATAATTAAACAACTCATGTGTTCTCATCATATAAGGTACACAAGGTTATGCTACTAAGACACATGATTGTATGTTTAGCCAAACTTGCAAAGTAAAAATTTTTTGTCCTTCTTTGTTGTGATCATTTCATATAAGAATAAGTTAAATATTTTAACTTAAGTTTTTCATCAAATCAAAACACACAAGGGTCTAACAACTATCTATGTCACTACTTGTCAAGGTGTAAAGTGGTGTTGCCCCTTATCTATAAGGATTGGCTAGTCCTCTAGAAGTGGTGGAGGCGGTGACTATCATATTGATAGTAGTGATGGATCATGTAAGTTTTCTTCTTAGCGATGCCATTGTAAATAAAAGTGACTAGAAAATGCAAGCAATTATATAGGACAACAAGAGAGTTTATGGCAAGACCCCTTCTTTTAAAGTTAAATTATTGGGGTAAAAAATTGTTTCAATGAGAAGTACACTAGATTAGTGAGATATAATTGCAAGAATATGAAGAGGTAGATAAAAAAAGATGACACATGATTTTTATGTGGTTTGACCATAAAACTTTATGAGAGATCACATCCATAATGTTCTTTTTTTTTTTTTTAAGATAAGAGAAATGTATTAAAAGTTAATAAGAACTAATTTTGTCTTTTTGTGATTTGATCTTAGCTTATTCTCTAATTTCCCACTCACTATTTATATTTATAATAAAGGGGTTACATTTGAGTAAATATAGTAATTATGAATAATACCGTAATGGCCTCTAGAACATCAATAAAAGTAAATACATTTCATCAGTTTTAAAATTTTAGGAAGCTAATTCTATAATGATGGGAAAGTCATCCTACCATTCAATTATTATAGAAGTTGTGATATAAGTAGTCTTGATTATTATATTATGAGACTTCTAGAATGTGACTAGCCTTTCCTCGAGTTTGATCGTTGGCATCATCACTTGAGATCTTTTTTTTTTTTTTTTTACTCATTATCTACTAATTGTTGTCTATTGAAATGGCTTTTGAGAGTTGATATTGAACAAAAATTTTGATTGCATAATGATAGTGATAGTTGTGTGGCATAATTTGAGTTATTTATATGTCACCATTTTAAATTATATAAAAATAATAAATGGAATTTATCTTGAAGAACTTCCAATAATAAATCACTCTTGATGGGTAATATTTAAATATTAATTGTATTGTTAAGATAATTCTGTGTAACATTTTATTGATTTTGTATGTAATTGTAGTTCACAATATCTGGAATTGGCCTAATACATGACTTCCTACAAAACTCTTATGCCCCTATATCTCTTAATTTATTCGTGTTATGTCATACAAAATACAGCATAACACTCCTCTTACGAATATCTGAATACTCTATATAAATAAATGTATTATATAATGAGCACATATAAATTTAATTGGTATCTAAATAACTATAATTCATTTGGATTATTCAAGTTATAAAGACAAACTGACAAATATTGTGGGATTGATTTTCTGGTTTTATTTGGGCCCTATAAATCTCCATATGCTTTAAAGCCCAAACATTTGGAAATTAATTAAGTTGATTAAATTTTAGGGAAATAAAATATGATTCCATTATTCACTCACTTGTTTATGTATATGTAAAATATTAGGGCCAATAGTACATATATAAAAATTTAAATAACAAATTATATATTTGTATTTCTTAGCTAATTTAACAAGGTAATAAATGGCAATTGTGTGATAGAATATTTGAAAAGGAAATTAGAATTCTTAATAAAAGAATATTATATGTTTTAAGAAATATATTTGAAAGAAACACAAATTCTAACAACATAGAAAATGACAAATTTCTTTTTAGTTATCCTTAAATATAAATAAAAAAAGAAAAAAAAATATAAAAAAACCCTCAAATGATTATGCATGAGAACTAAATATAAAAAGAAGAACGAGTAAAACCCATAGTATAGCATTTGGGCAACCTGCATTTCCTCTATTTTTAAATTTAATGATCTAAAATACCCCTATATTTTTCAAATGTGACATTGTTTCAAACGAAATTTATGGGAAGATGGAATGGAGAGGAAGAAAAATTTGATATCAATTTTACTTCTTTTCAGCATCGTAAATGTTTTCGGAATCTGAAGAAAGGTTGTACAAAATTCAATCCTACTATATTTTGACATAAACCATATGGCAAGGGTATATTAATAAATATAAATACAGGAATTGGTTAGTTTAAAATGATCAAAGGACTTACGCCCCCTAGGTTTCTCTCAATGATCAAGCTACCTGTCAAATTTTAAAACTCAAAGGCCCACACGAGAAACATTTTTCATCCAATTCTGTTAATATTTTTGATAAAACAACCGAAATGCTTTTAAAAAATAAAAAATTATAATAAAAGTATAAAAAAATATTCAAATATTCAAAATAAAATAAATTTTTTTTAAAAAAAAAACAATCACTACCACTATAACATCTCTGACAACAATGGTTTCTGAAAATTGAACCAAGTGGTTGAAAAAAGTCATTTGATTCAAAAAGTGGTCAAATCTAACTGCATTTGCTATCAATAATGATAAAAGATAGCTGAAAATAGTCGACCATGATCCCAACAACTAGTTTCGGACTACCTCCATCAAACAAAATAGTCAGATTTGGCTATTCCATGAATTATGTGGCCTTTTTGGGTCATTTGATTCAATTTTAGGCAGTCACTGTTGCTAACGAAGTTATTGTCATCAGTGACTACTTTTTTTAATTTATTATTTTATTTTTTAAAATTTTTTATATTTTTAAAATTTATTTGTTATCATTTTAATATTTAACTACTAATATTATTTTAATATTTTTATTTGAATATTTTATTATTTTTTTAGTTTTTATTATTAAAGAAACAAAAATGTCCTTTTGACCAATAATATTTAATAGTCAATCATTAAGTTTAACTGTTAACTTTGGTCAACAAATAGGTTTTAAAATTTTAGAAATTTGACATATAGGATTTTGTCATTAAGGGAAACAATAAAGGTGAATAAGTCCTTTAGCCATTTAAAAAATATCAATAATCTTAAATTTATGTGTTTAGTACTACTTATTTGTAAATTGCCTTAAACTAGTTTTAAATGTTCTATTACAAATTATTTAGATTATATTATACTTTCAAAATAAATAAGATGAATATGATAATTCTTGAAACAAAATAGATGTTATACCCTTGAGTGTTTTGATATGATGATAAATTATGTTAAAATCATTAACTTGTCCATGACACAAATTGAATCATAACCAAAAAAGACAAAAGATATATTTTGTAAGTTTGACCAAACACATGACAATATGTCTTGGGCATATGATCATGCAACATAGATACACGACCATGCTAAGGTAAAATTTTAGGCGTGTATGCTCCCATGTGGTAAGTCGTGCTCTTGCCCATGTTATCTTCTAATGTACTTCAAGATTTGTGTATTTAAAGAAGACATATAACCATGCATATGAGGTGCATGACCATGCATATGAGATGTATAACTGTGTAAATGAAAAGCATGATGATGTGTATAAGGTGCATGATCATGTATATGAAAAACATGATCATGTGTATATGGTGTATGATCATGTGTATCAAAAGCATGACCATGTGTTGGACACATATGACCATTAGGAAGCAATTACTAAAGAGAGTACGATTGTGCATCGAAGGCACATAATCATGCGTCTGTATAGAATTTTCTATAAAATGCGTCTTTCATCTCCAATAGCCACTATCTCAATTCCAACAACTCTTTTAACCAAAAATCTATAAATTGGAGTGATTTTAAAGCTAGGACATAGAGAGAACCAAGCCTTAAATTTCTATTCTCCATTCTTTAATTCCTTTCTACATCTTTCTCTCAATAGAACCGTTTTTGTAATTATTTGGAAAGAAACCTTATGAGCTAATTCATGTATCAGCCTATTTAGAGGCAAAATTTCTTTTTTGTATTTCAAAAACCCAAGGGTATAATCCTATGAAACTAATGTAAGGTGAAATCTCATGAAACTACGTTAGGGGTGCAATCCTTTGTATCAAAACTAATATATAAGGGTGAAATTTCTTGGACAAAAACTACTATAATTTTTAGGTGATTGAAATTACTGAAGGAAAATCTTCAAGCGGGGTTGTTTGGAGTAGTGCATGTAGGAGGTTTGTAGAGCAGCTCCAAACCATTATATATTGGCTGATTACTTCTTTTCCCTTCTCTCTTTTTATCATTTTGTTTTATATTTATGCTTGCTTGGTTGATATTGTCGATTGATTCAATTTGAATATAAACTAATTTTTTATTATTGGTGTGAAATGTGAAAAGTTTTAAGTTTCTATAAAGTTTTCAAAAAACATGTTCACCCTTTCTCCTTTTTATATTTGTTTTACCATATTGGGGTTTAACAATAGAGAATGTTGGACCACTGTGTGTTTTGATTGATGCATAACTTAAGTTAAAATATTTAATTGGCCCTTACATGAAGGGATCATGATAAGAAAATGACCAAAAAGTTTTATTTTGTAAAAATTGTCTAACGCATGATCATGCGAATTAGACAGCATGATTGTGTCAAGTAAGGACACACTCTCATGTATACCCAGTTGTGCTCATGTAAGATAGTCTTCACTAGGTACACACCCATGTAGCTTAAACACACGACTATGCTAAGAAAAATTTTAGGCGTGTGTGCTCCCCATAGGGTAATCATGCTTTTGCCCATGATATTTTTTATTACACTTCAAGATTTGCATATTTAAAGAAGAAACATGACCATGTGTTAGGCATACATGACCATTGGAAAGCAATTAATAGAGGGAGTACAATCATGCATCTAAGGCACATGACTATGCATCGGTACAAAATTTTCTACAAAATGCTTCTTTCTTCTCTAACAATAAGTATATCAACTCCGACGGATCTTTAAACTAAAAATCTATAAATTAAAGTGATTTTAATGTTAAAAGGGTTAGAGAATTAAGCTAATTACTCCCAATCTTTATTCTCTAATCCCTTCTCTAATTTCTCTCTCTAGAAATCAATTATATACACTTTGAGAGAATATTTGTAAGCTAATTGTGTATCAACCTTGTGAGGAAAAATAATTGTTGTAATTTTCACAAACCCTTTGGCATAATCCTATTAAACTAGTGTAAGGTGTAATCCTTGTAAAAACTAAGTTAATGACATAATCCCTTATGATCAAAACTAGAGTGAGAAGGGCAAAATCTCTTGTGTCAAAACTATTGTAACTTTGGGGATGAAGCTAGTGGAAAGAAATCTTTAAGCGGGGTTGCTTGAAGCAATAGATGTAGGAGACGTGGAGAAGCTCCAAACCACTCTAAATTGGTTGAATACTTTCTTTCCCTACTTTTCTTACTTAATGCTTATTTTTTTTATATTTGTTGTATTAATTGTTATCCTTCGTTTGTGTTAGTTAATTGATTTTGGCTAAGAAAGTTTAAATTTGCAAAAGTTTTTAAAATAACCTATTTACCCCCTAGGTCATTTACTATTTAGGATTTGGGGTTTAACAATTAGTATAAGAGCTTATGCTCTTAGTTTCGAAAAATCTAAAAATTTTTAAAGTTCAAAGATCAATTTTAAAATTTTTATATGGCAAATCCTTTTTCAAAACTGGTTTTTGATAAAGGGGGTAGTTCTCTTAGGTTACACTTATTTTATGGTGTAAATTATAGTCAATGAAAAATTCATATAAAATTCTTTGTACAATCTATTGACTATAAACTGTAGAAAATAATAGATAAAGGTGATTTTGTTCCCTTAAATACTAATACTAATATGCCCAAGGAAGAAAATGAATTTAACGAAAATGATAAAAAATTAATGAGTTCAAATTCAAGGGCATTAAATATATTGTTTTATGCTTTAGATGCCACAAAATTTAACTGTGTTTCTTCTTGTGAAATAGCACACGAAGTTTGGACAATCTTCTAACTGACTTATGAGGGAACAAGCCAAGTCAAAGAGTATAAGGTGGAGCTTGTCTGCCGTGAGTATGAGTTGTTCAAAATGAAAAAGGAAGAGAACATAACAAAGATGTACAAGCAATTTTTGAATTTAGTGAATAAGTTGAGAGGATTGGGAAAAAAATTTGAAACTATTGAGTTGGTTAAGAAGGTGCTAAGGTTTTTACCAAAAGCTTGGAGCATGAAGGTAACGACAATCAAAAAATCAAAAGACTTGAACAATATAGGCATGGACGAATTAATCGGGAGTCTTTTAACTCACAAATGAAGTAAATGCCCAAGAAAGAGAAGAAAAAGAAGAATATAGTACTTAAGGTTAAGGAAAGTTTGAGTGAAGATGGTATACTATCAACTGATAAAGGGGAGAGCTCAATGGATGAAAAAGACTTGAAGATGCTCTCTAAGAAGTTCGACAAGTGTCTATTGAAAGGAATAAGGAAAAGGTAGTCATTTGCTACGAGTGTAGAAAAGAAGGGCATTACCAGCAAGAATGTTCTCATGTGAAGAAAAAGAAATTAAAAAAAAAAAAAAATGCTTGTCACCTTGAGTAAGGAGGAGTTAAACAATGAAGATGAAGAAGAATGAGTCTTCTTATGCTTCTACACTAAAAATAAGAATTAAAGAATTGATGCAGGAAAGTCATCAATCCAAGTAGTATTCAAACTTATACTATTTTGTTAAACTTGGTTGACGAGGATGGTAATGCCATGTTATGATTGAATACATGACTATTTGCAATGTTTAGATTATTTAGATTACATTGATGCAAATGTGTTATGTGTGATATATTTATGTTACAATATTAGCATGATTTAGAATTTATGTCAAAATGTGTCAAATTTGGTTGCACTGATGCCAAAGAAAATAAATTCATATATTGAGGGTCCCCTATGGTCAAAACATGCAAAATTAATGTGGTTGTAGTGTTTTGATCAAATTTGTGCATGAAATGTTTTATATTCCCCAAATTTGCCAAAATGATTTCAAATATGTCTATTATGTTTTAATTGTTTTTAGACATGTCTGAAATATGCTTTTAAACAGTTTAAAATCATTAAAAGTAAAGAAAAATGATGTTGATTGAAAAAGCCTTCTATGTCAATCTGCAGTTTTTTATAGATTTCTAGGCTTTATAGGTCATACACAACCATGCATGACAGTTGCAAGACCATGCATACGCCAAATACCCAGTCACGAGACCGTGCTTAAATGGCTCACGACTGTGTATGTTTTGTAATCAGACATACACGACTATGCATGTCTTGTAATCAGACATACATGACCGTACTTATAAATTACATGACCGTGCTTGACACAATTTGTAGAAATTCTTCCATATTTTCAATTTTTTCCTTCTACAAACTTTAATTTCCCCTAAATGTCTTTGTGATCATGTTTTATGTTGATTTTAATGCATACATCCATTCAAAAAGGGGGAGAAATAGAAAAAAAAAATTAGTTACTCCTTGCTTGTTTATGATACGAGATTATTTAGGTTAGGGGGAGTGTTCATATATATATATATATATATATATATATATATTACAATTGGTGTCAAATGAATTTTTTTTACAATTATTATTTAAAAAAAAAAGAGTTATACGTGTTTTAAAAAAGGGGAGGTAGATTTATTTTTGATAAGGGGAGAGAACGTTGTTGTGTTTAAATTGAAAACTTTTTAACATACCTTTTTGATTTATAACAAAAATGGGGAGACATGTTAGGTATGTTAAAATGATTTTTTTTTTTTCTTGAACTTGATTGTTTTTATACTTTTGTTGAAATTTTTTTGAAATTTATGTTATTATGCTTTAATTACATTTTAACATAAGTTTTGTCATCAAATCAAAAACTGAGAGATTGTTAGACCCTTGTGTATTTTGATTCATGCAATACTTAAGTTAAATTATTTAACTAGTCCCGATATGAATAGATCATGACAAGAGAATGACCAAAGGGTTTTATTTTGTAGAAATTGTTTGAAGCACAACCATGCATAATTAGGCCGCCAAACCTTGCCTAGTATGAACGCACTCATGTTTATACCCAGTCGTGCTTGTGTAAGATAGTCATCACTAGGTATATGTCTGTCCAGCTTAGACACATGACCATGCTAAGACAAAATTTTAGGTGTGTATGCTTCCGTGTGGTAGTTGTGCTCTTGCCCATGCTATCTTCTGTTGTACTTTAAGATTTGCGTATTTAAAAAAGACACATGACCGTGTAAATGAAAAGCATGATTATGTGTTAGGCACACATGATCATTGGGAATTAATTAATGAAGGAGGCACGACCGTCCAAGGCATATGACTATGTGCCTGTACAAAATATTCTGCAGAACGCGTTTTTCTTCTCTAACGACTAGTATGTCAACTACAACTGCAAAAACTCTTTCAACTAAAAATCTATAAATTAAAGTGATTTTAAAGTTAAAAGGGTCAGAGAATTAGGCTACTCACTCCCAATCTTCATTCTCTAATCTCTTCTCTAATTTCTCTCTCTAGAACTCAATTATATGCAGTTTGAGAGAATATTTGTGAGCTAATTGTGTATTAGCCTTGTGAGGCAAAATAGTTATTGTAATTTCTACAAACTCTTGAGCATAATTCTGTGAAACTAATGTAGGGCTTAATCCCTGTAAAAACTAAGGTAAAGACCTAATCCCACGAAATTAGTGTAAGGCGTAATATTTGTAAAAACTAAGTTAAATGTGCAATCTCTTATGATCAAAACTAGTGTAAGAAGGGTGAAATCTCTTGTGTCAAAACTACTGTAATTTTAGAGTTGATGTTAGTGAAATGAAATTTTCAAGTGGGGTTGCTTGAAGTTATAAATGTAAAAGGTGTAGAAAAGCTCCGAACTACTATAAATTGGTTGAACACTTTCTTTCCCTACTCTCTTTACTTAATGCTTATTTGCTATATATTTGTTGTATTAATTTTTGTGCTTAGTTTGTATTGATTAATGGATTTTGGTTGAAACAATTTAAATTTACAAAAGTTTTTGAAATAACCTATTCACCCTCCTATAAGTTATTTGTCATTTAGGATTTGGGGTTTAACAGAGAAAGTTTTATTTATCTCTCGTAAGTTTTTAAAAAATGATATTTCACCTCAAATACATCTATATTATAATATTAGGTTAAAATGACATAAATATTCTTTTGACTGTTGAAACTAATTGTTCACTTTAACAAATGAATGAAAGTTTAGGTTTTTAAAATTTAATGATGGAAAATAGTCATTTGACGTAAAATATATTTATGGCTCTACTGACGTCGAAGGTGGGCATAACTAACTTTCTAATTTTATTATACAAATGTAACAGATGATGTGATGAAGAACTACTGTGTCCCACTCGTTTTTTGTGTCAATGACACTTTTCACCCTTGAACTTTAAAAATGACACTTTCTTACTTTTTATTAAAATTCAAACATTAATTTTAAGGGTTAAAAAGTATTTTTGTTAATTCGTTAAATATATAAATATTATAAAAATAATATCTTTTACACCATTAAAAGATAAACAAATTACTTTTGTTTTTTTTAAACTTAAGAATTTACCACTTAGATCTCTAATCAATAATGGCAAGGTTTGTAATACTCCCAAAATTGAATCTAAACTCTCTCAATTTCACCCCTAAAATTTCAACCCTAAACAAATATCAAAGCCTTCAAATACATGCAATTCTCCACCTAAATCCAATGCTAATTAAGCAACAATAAAGACCAATAAGCATAAATCAAAATGTTGCAAGAAAACAAGTCTCAAGCATAAAGGAATCTTCCACCAACTTGAGGGTGAACCAAGGATAAAGGATGAACTCCAACACCAAGGTTCTTCCACCACCAAATTCTTTCTTGCAAATGGAAATTTGGATAAAGGAAATTAAAACATTTACATGAGTCACCAAGCATCATGGAATTGAAAGAAAGCCAAGGCTTTTCAAATATTCATTTCATCAAAAGCTTCATTTACAATGAAAATATCGCCTTTTATAGGCATGCACAAACCATGGTTAAAATCTAACTAACCCTAGTTAACTTAAATACAATTTAAATGAAATAAAAGAAAACATAAAAATACAAATTATATAAGTTTTCTAAATCTAATTACAATGCATAATTTAAATGTAAACTCATTTTGAAATGTCATAATTTGCATGCTTATATCTTCATATAAATTTTCCTTGATTAAATTGGCCTTGATTCAAATTTTCGATTTGAGTATTCGATTTGAATTGATTATTCAAATTTGATCTAAAGAGTCGTTGGTATTCGAATTTGTGTTGAAAGTCATTAGGAACTAAAAATCTTCAAGGAGAATTCATTAGGGAAGCTCTGGAAGGCAAAACATGCAAAATAGTTGGAAACAAGAGCAAAATCCAAGAAGTGTGGCAGAATCCAGGTGCCACGGCATGTTGCATGCATGCTAGCACCACGCACACGTATGAGTAGTGTCGTGCGTGCCAGGCCAATTCTCCACTTGTATGTTTTCACCTCGATTATTATTCGATTCGACTCTTATTTCTTTCATTGGCTTTGTATGAAGCCATTTGATAAAATGATACTCTTTGATGTGTCATTTTTTATAGTTTCTAAGCCCAAGCATGATCTGAAGGCTTTGGGGAGAATTGTGCGAAATGGTCCGAAATTATTTTTGAATGCTTTGGTCAAACCCGAATGAGCTCGTTTTTCTTGTTTTGATGGTTTGGAGACGCTTGTAATGGCTTAAAATGTCCTTTGGAGTCATCAAGGGATGAATCAGTGATGTTTTTTCTGAAATCACATTTGGATTCGAGTTTAGATATATATCATGCTCCCCTTGTTGGAGAAGATTTGACCTCAAATCCTGAACTTTCAATTCAGTCACCAAGCACATGTTATCAACTCCGTGGGAAGTTTTCCCCTCATTAATCTTATATTCATCCTTATGCAAGGTATTTTCTTGAACTTCATTCATCTTCTTTTCAACCTCAACTAATACAACCTCTACTTGGGATTTATTATGGTCATCAATCATATTCTTATGCTCACTCAAGACAATTTCCTTGGTGACAATTTGCTTCTTGGCCACTATCAAAGCATGCTTGGGTAGGAATTGCCTCTTCATCCACCTCTTCAATTTCTCCCAAGATTTGATTCATTCCTTGCCTTCCCAATCTCTCTGTTTCTTCAATCTTTTCCACCCTAGAGACAAAGAAGGATGCTTCTTAAGCATCACAATGGCAACTTTGAATTTTTTTTCATCTGACCATTCTAAGAGCTTACACTTCATCTCAAAATCTCTTAACCAATACAAACATTCTCTTGGCTCTAGCTTCTCAACTTTAGGCACATCCATCTTCAAACTTCTATCACCGTTTTCAACTTGGCTTTGGACTAATTGGGAAATTTGCTTATATACTACATTCACAATCCTCTCAAGGTCATTAAATTTCTTATACATGTCAACTCTAAAGTTTTGAATTTGGTCCTCAAGCTTTGTCTTTGCTCTAACCATGGATATATTCGGATAATATAGGAAGAAAACACTCTAAAGAATGTAGAATTAAGGTTATGTAAATAGTATTTTCTGGGATAAATAGTAACTCTAGGAATAGAAACTTTTCTTTTTTTTTTTAGGTTAGGATTTGGGTTGGATCAAGTGTTTGGCTAAAGTATGGGATTAGGTTAGGGTGCTACTTGGGCTTGAGTGTGATGATTCAAAGTTGGGCTTAGGTTTGGATAATAAGGGTAATTTTGTAATTTTGAAAAAGGCTATTTAAATAAATTGTGATGAGGGTAGGATGTTAATTGAGTGTGAGAGTGGATTAAAGATTAACTATGGTGATTAAGGTTAATGGTAGGAGTGAGAGAGATTAAAAGTGGAATTAGTGATAAAATATGGTGATGTGGAAAGTGAAAGTAATTAGAGGGAAACAATTAAGTCAACATTTTGAGCTCAATAAATGTTGATGGCTGGATGTGTAAGTTTACAAAGTACAAAGTAGAAAATTAATGAAGGAGAGGACAAAAGCAATTAAGGCTACCAGGTTATGCAGAGAAAATTGGTCCATCTTCGCTCTTCTACCATCTTCAACCTTTGGCCAACGTATGAAAAATTTCTAGCACCAAATTTCAGAATTCTAGCAGCCATTTTCTTTCAATTCTTACACAATTTTATCTTCCATTCAACATTTCAAACATCATTCCTTTATACCACAAATGCATGCAAAATTTTCCAACCTATATCTAACAATTAATTTCAACCAAGACAAAGAAAATTCATGTAGAAAATTTCCACCAATTCCAATAGAAAATTTTTTCAGATTTCAAATACTAATCTCTAACCACAATGCACTACCAACTCAACCAAGAGCTCTGATACCAGATGATCAATAATTAAAGCCTTTTTCTTGTATTTTTAGTGATGAGAATTTCATAAAAATCACCTCAAGTTTCCAACATCAAAACAAGCCCTAAAACTATACCATTTCATGCATAATCCATGCCACATTCATCCTAAATTCTATCTACTACAAGTGTAGTTGAAAGCAAGCTCAAATCTCCAACAACTAACTCCCAAATCATCAAACAACAACCAAGAAAGGTAGAAAAATGAAGCTAAAATGTTGCAAGAAAACAAACCTCAAGCATAAAGGAATCTTCCACCAACTTGAGGGTGAACCAAGGATAAAGGATGAACTCCACCACCAAGGTTCTTCCACCATCAAATTCCTTCTTGCAAATGGAAATTTGGATAAAGGAAATAAACACATTCACATGAGCCACCAAGCATCATGGAATTGAAAGAAAGCCAAGGCTTTTCAAATATTCATTTCCTCAAAAGCTTCATTTACAATGAAAATATTGCCTTTTATAGGCATGCACAAACCATGGTTAAAATCTAACTAACTCTAGTTAACTTAAATATAATTTAAATAAAATAAAAGAAAACATAAAAATACTAATTATATAAGTTTCCTAAATCTAATTACAATGCATAATTTAAATGTAAACTCATTTTGAAATGTCATAATTTGCATGCTTGTATCTTCATGCAAATTTTTCTTGATTAAATTAGCCTTGATTTGAATTTTTTATTTGAGTGTTCAATTTAAATTGACTATTCGAATTCGATCTAAAGAGTCATTGGCATTCGAATCTGTGTTAAAAGTCATTAGGAACTAAAAATATTCAAGGAGAATGCATTGGGGAGGCTCTCGAAGGCAAAGCATGCAAAATAGTTGGAAACAATAGCAAAATCCAAGAAGTGTGGCAGAATCCAGGTGCCACGGCGCCATACTGTATGCATGCGGGCAGCGTGCGAGCAAGTGCGCATATCGCACACACGCATGTGTGCAGCGCGCTTGCTTGCGTTGTAAGGCAGCGAGCGCTCGTGCACATTTGTGCGACAGGGCACGCACGGTCGTGCATGGGGCCGTGCGTGCCAGACCAATTCTCCACTTGCATGTTTTTGCCTCGATTCTCATTTGATTTGACTCTTGTTTCTTTCATTGGCTTCGTATGAAGCCATTTGATAAAATGATACTCTTTGATGTGCCATTTTTTATAGTTTTTGAGCCCGAGCATGATCCGAAGGCATTGGGGAGAATTGTGCAAGATGGTCTGGAATTCTTTTTGAATGCTTTGGTCAAACCCGAATGAGCTCGTTTTTCTTGTTTTGATGGTTTAGAAAGGCTCGTAGTGGCTTGAAATGTCTTTTGGAGTCATCAAGGTATGAATCGGTGATGATGTTTCTGAAACCGCACTTGGTTCGAGTTTGGATATATATTAATCTCTATCTCCAATTTAGCTCTAACTAATTTCAAATTTGGAATTGCACTGATTACAATTAAAATTAGGGTTAGAATCACATTGGGTGGTGCACTTACAATTGAATCGTACAATTTTGTTGTGATATTGGTTAGAATTACACTATCTTGATGTGATTTAATATAAATCACACTAGAATGGTTTAATTTCAATCAAAATCATGTCGATTTTTTGCAACTTAGCTAGAAATACTCCATTGCGATGCAAGTTTGACTAAATCATACTGTCTTAGAATGATTCTAACCATTATTGAAGCATGTTTTACTTTAATTTTATTTTTATTAACTATTAATCTTAAAACTAATTTAAACTAAAAGTGAAAAGACATTTAATAAATTTTTTAGAGCACGGTGTTATATAGTTTTAGTAAACATTGAAAATAATAAAAAATATTTTTATTTTTTAATGTATTTAAAATTATACTATGTATACTTATAATGAATACTAATATGAGTTTTAATAATCATATATTATTATGTTATTGATTATTATTTTATATTTAATTCAAAATTATTTAATTATATGATGACATATTATCATTTAATATTTATTATAAGTACATATAATTTTATTAATATATATTTATTAAAAAAATGATGAATTTTACTACCAAAACCTAAGGAAAGATGATAAAAATATGATTTTGACAGATATTTGGAGTGCATGTTAATTATAATATATATTTTAGGTCCAAACATGCTTGCTAATTTAAAATATTAGTTAGGAGTACTTATTTCCTTAAAATTACGGTAAAACTTAGTAAGTTTTGAGTATATAACGAAAATCAAGAAGGGTCATCTGCTATCGAACAAAGTATGATAAACAAGTAATAAGAATACTTTTGTGTTAGAATAAGTGTAATAGCCCAAGGGTAGAACTGTCCTTTTAGGTTCTGAATCTAAGGGTAAAAGAGAGATTTTCTTGATAAGAAAGAGTTTTGAGAGGATTCAGGGGTAGGAGAGTCTTTTAGAGGCCTTTTATGACTTGTAAATAGATATTCTAGGAGAATATTCCGTGTATGCGTGAAGGTGGGTGAAAATTGAGATTTTTCACTACACACACGACCATGTGTCTTGCCTTTCAGCCATAAATATGTTTTATTTTCCAGTTCGCGCAGTTTCCAGCTTTTCCAATTTTCATTTTCTTCTTCTTACCTCAGCTCCAGTGAACCTTAGGGTGATTGAGAGAGATCCCCCAGCAACACAGTTCCAGATTAGAGATTCAGAAGCTTCCAAAGAGAGAAGTCCAACTTCTATGGCGAGAGATAAGTGTTTCCTTACCTCTTTCACTGTGTTCAAAGCATGTTTTGCTATTTTGAGTTGTGAAGAACCATTGTGTGCTTGTTTGAAATGTTATCAGCATGCTTGAGCTTTGAAATGATGAATTATTGGATGATTGAATGGCTATTTCCATGATTTATATGTATATATTTTGTATACATGTGTTATATGCTTTATTCATGATATATGGCGTGATTGAGATGATAATATGATGATTTATGCATGCTAGTAGTAGTATTGAGAGTGTATGTTTGTTGAATTGAAGTGTGGATATGTTTGGAGTGGGAATTTTTGGGTTTCCTAACACTTTCTACAGAATCTAGGTTGAGCACACGCCCGTGTACCTGAGGATGCATGCCCGTGTGGCCTCAATTATGTATGAAACACGGTATTGCATGTTGCTTATGTGTGTATGAAAATCCAGACATACGCCTATGTACCCGAGTGCACACGCCCGTGTGTTTATTTCTAATTCTACACACTCGTGTAAGTAAGACATGAGATGGTGTTGGAGCAATTACACGCCCATGTAGTACTATACACGCCCGTGTGCCCAACTTATGCACGCCCGTTACTTGTACCACACGCTCGTGTGGCCAACCAAAGTTTGATGAAATGATTCAAGAAGCTAGCACGCCCAAGGACACGAAAAGCACACAGTCTCGTGCACTTTAAGAAAAGCAGAAAAAGAACATTAAAGCAAAGATAAGCTACTCTAAGCCAATTCTAAGCACACAAAACTTAGTAATGAGATGATAAAACATCATATCATGCATGATTATCAACATTAAGCATGACATGTCATATCAGATGATTTTAGATTGGATCTAAGGATCCAACAATATGATTTTAAATTATAAGTATACAATATTTCAAACATCAGTTAAGAGTGGATACGAGGAGACGTCTGTGACTTTACACACCCACAAGAGAGGAAAACCAATGTCCGTTAAAGAGGACGTGGTCATTGACCAAGCTAGTTAGAGAGAGTGCTAGTAATGCATCAGTAGATTCAGTAGGATTTGAGCTTATACGACCAAGGTTTCGAATCCCTGTATTCATCAATCTGACCAGTATGGTAGATATTTTCAGATATAGTACTTTCTGATACAGTTTTTAGCTTATACTATATGTATATATCCAGGATCTTCGGATCATAGCTTTTATTATCAGAAAGAGTTTTCAGAAAAGAAAGTTTTTCAGAAAATCAGGCCTAGGGGTAAGTTTTATAGCTTTTCAGCATACACATGACATCAATATATACATTTCATATCATGTACAATATTTCATGAGAAACAAAACAGAATTCTATAAAGAATAATACAGAAAATAGATGCACTTCAGAATATAAAGAGAATTAGACATAAGAAAACAGTAATGCAGAGTTTTCTATATAACGTGTCACGTAGCCAACTATGTGTAGGACTTGCGAGTGTTTGAGTTAGAAAACGTTTGCTGAGTGACTTTGTCACTCACCCGTTCTTCCTTGTTTTCTTTTGTAGGTCAGTGATTAGAGTAGCTGAGCTAGAGCGAGACAACTATGAGATTTTTGGGGATATGGCTCAGCAGCAGATAGCATGTTTGGCTCGTATGCTTTTACTTATTTTCTCATGTATATATATGTGTATTATACTTTAGTATACACTGTATGACAGTATATTTTATACATGAATAGTCTGGGGTTTTAAGCTTATATTTCAGTATTTTTAATTTACTATCATAGTAAATTATATTTACAGTTTTCTTCTATAAAGAAATTTTAAATGCAGCAGTAGCAGTCTTTTTACTATAGAAATTCTCGTCGCAGGTATATTTTATTTATTATTTACAGTATATTTCCACAACGTACAGTGACTTGGGGCGGGGGTCGCTACAATACGTACATTGGTTGAAAATTAATTTGAGTACTATATATATATAAAAGAAAATCTCATCTTCTAATCTAGTTTTTGGGCGAAAGAGATTCAATAGCACCACTCAATATTTTGTAACAATGTTTTGCCCGAAAGCATCTATTAATTTAAATATTGTATAGTTGGCTAAACCCGAGCTTAGAATTTATTTCTTAGATTTGCTTGTCAACCAGAAGTTGATGATAATAATCAAATGTATGGATTTAACCCTGAACAAAGTCCTCTAAAATTTTTTTGCCAAAATAATTATTAAAAATATTTAAATATATATATTAGAAAGAAAACTAAAAGGGTAGAAATTGCAGATATTGTGATGCTCAATTCCCAACGAATGTGCAAAGAACATGAACACTAAATAAATTAAGAACAAGGGCAAACATAAACACGAGACTACCAACTTAACAAATGTAACCCTTCTGTCTATGTAAATTATAGAACACATTTCAATGTCTATAAGAAAGAAAACTGAGCCTGTAGAAAATGAAGTGTTATACTCAAATCTTAGCAAATGTGCAAAAAACAAGAACACAAAGTTAAATAAAGTTTAGTAAAGGAATAAGTGCGAACACAGAAAAAAAAAAAAAAAAAAAAAAGAACAGAATATGTGCTGTATGGATAATCTTGGAGCCAAACTTCTTTTCCTTCTGGTTAAATTGATGACACATTCTCTATAGCTTGTAATACACGTTTCTTTATTTTGTGGGCGAATACAATGGTCCCACTCAAGTTTCCTTAAATGGCAATTTTCACTCAAAATCTTTTAAAAAGCCAAATATCTACCCTTGATCAAAGTTAACTGTGAGATTTAATTGACCAAAAATTTATTTTTATCTTTTTGAATAAAAAATAAAAAATAATAAAATTAATTTATAAAAACAATTAAAATATTATATAATATTAATATAATATTTAAATATAATAATAAATTAAAAAAAATTAAAAAAATTAAAAATTAAAAAAAAACAGCCATAGTCGTCAGCAATATCGCAACCGACAATGCTTATCGTTAACCTAATTAGGTGAGATCACTAAATCCCATCATCA
Source organism: Anacardium occidentale (assembly GCA_026122585.1). NCBI lineage: Eukaryota > Viridiplantae > Streptophyta > Magnoliopsida > Sapindales > Anacardiaceae > Anacardium > Anacardium occidentale. The sequence continues at coordinate 425,644 of JAJEJH010000324.1, read as the reverse complement.
ATAAAACTAGGTAATCATTTTTGGTCACTTGATTAGATTAATAATGGTCACTTTTATCGGTAGCGGTTGTTTTTTAAACTTTTATTTTATTTTTTCAATTTTAATAATTTTTTAAATTTATTGTTATTATATTAATATTAATTTATAATAAATTTTATTTTAATATTAATATTATTTATTTTTACTTCAAAAGGTATTTTATTTATTTTAGTAAAAATGTTAGTAAAATTTGAAGGGGTGGGAATTTGGCTTTCTAAAAACTTTTGGGGGGGCACACATTTAGAGAAACCTTGGGTGGGAATAAGTCGGGGCCCTATTTTGTGATCTTCTCGAGTATGTGGGAGGAAGCTGTATGTTATTTTCTTGAAAGAAACTTGCATTTTAAAGCCTTTATGACAACTACATTTCCGTCTTTTTTTTCTTTCTTCTAAAGCTTTTTAAGACCACGGATAATTCTTTGAAGATCCCTAACTTCTGATCCAAAAAATCTCAAAGCGTCTTTTTTGTTTGTTTCACAATAAATATCATGAACTTTTATTTTTTAAATACACCAAAAAAGTCAAAAGAATTGTTAAATATTGATTGCAAATGGCAATCCATCACAAACTCAAATACATAAATCCGACATCACGTGACCAATGTTAGAATTATATAAAATAATTTTAATATTTACTTGGAGAGTTAAAATAGTCTTTATTTTATTACAATTAAATTGTCATTGGACAGTTTTGACAGTTGATATTTATACTATTTTCTTTGCGTTTGTTAGAAACGTGACAGAATTATAGTCCAAACCTAAATACTCTGGTCCCCAAATTTTCTCTGAAATTAAAGTCTTTTCATCCAAGCTTTTAGTGTAAAATTAAAAGTACTGGATTTCAAACATTGAAAAAAACGATTAACTAAGAGAACAAGATCTATAATCGACTTCCAGAATTCAAACTTCATTCATTACAGGAAGTACCCTTTTATAATTTTCTTGAATTGGGATTGCTATCATATTAGGATAACACAGTATCAGTTTAAAAACTTGTACTAACATCTTTGAGTATTCAGGAAAGTTCCTCTGAAAGATGCCAATTAGCTTTTTAACAAGTTTTGTTCATGAATTAAATTAAAAGATATAAGTGCCTTTCCAGAATCATTAAAAGTATACAGTAAAAATACGGACTTTTTAAAATTTTCTGTTAATTTATTTCTACTAATCTTTGGATTAGTGGTATTAATTCCTTTTAATTACTTCTTAATTTAATAGTAATCAACCAATTTACAGGGATTTTTGGTGGAATTAGCCTTATGTACTTTTTAAGTAAGTCTATAAAATATTTAGGCATATTAATACTAATCTTTGAAAAATGATACTAATATGAATTCAAATTATAATCCAATTGTGATTTTGTAAACATCATCAGCAAGTCACACCTTAATGCCTCCAAAATGCCTCTCAAGCCAATCAAAGTTGTTTCAAGCCATCCAAACAACAAAAATAAACTTATTCAAGGTTGATTAGAGTGTTCGAAAGAAATTCTGGATCAACTTTTCTTAAAGCTTTCGGATCTTACTCAGAATTTGTAACAATAAAAAATGACACATCAAAGAGTCTAATTTCATTAAATGGCTTCATATAAGGGCCAACAAAAAAGGCGAAAGAAGAATCAAGCAAAAACGCACAAAAGAAGAAGTGCTTTGGCACGCATGACTATGTGCATGCCCATGCGTGCATAGGGCTAGCATCGTGCACTGCCTTGCAGCACAAGCAAGCGCACAAGCTTGTGCATAGTGCCTGTACTTGCGTGTAACGTCTTGGTGCCGCGGCGGTTGGAATCTACCTCAATTTCCTTTCTACTTTTTTCAGCTAATTTTACATGCTTTTGATTCCATAATTGCTCCAATACTACGCCCTTGATATTTTTGAACTTCTAATGACTTCCAACATGGATTCGAATGTTGATAACTATAATATCCCAAAGTTAGAAAGGTAATTTAGGTCTTAAATTGGGGTTAAAAGGGAGATTTGTTCTACCAGAGATTAATTTCAGTAAGTTAGAAGAGTTGAATAATCTTTTTGGAGGTTTTATATGCAACTTGTGAAAGGGGCACGATTGTATGTCTTTGGACACACGCTCGTGCATCCTTTTTTTGTCATGCACATTGGTGCACCTTGCCATGCATGCCCGTGCATGCCTATTACTATATAAAGTCAGATTTTTCTCCATTCATTTCAGTTAGTTTCTCACCTATTTTCTCCTTCGTTTCTCTCCTGCCAAGCCTAACCAAATTGGTTGTGATTGATGGGAAAAATATGTTTATAGCAGTGTATTTTGCATAAATATATATTAGAATAAGTTTAATTAAAGATTGATAGAGATTTAGGTTAAGATTAGAGGTGATCTTGCATGTTTTAGCCATAGTTGTCGAAATAGAGCAAGACGCATACTCGTATGCCTAATGGATGCATGCTCATGTAGTTTTGTTTCAACAAGGTTACAGTCTTATACATGAGGTGTACACGACAAGATTTGTGAAGGGTCACAAATGTGCAAGTTAGGGTCATGACCGTGCATATGTAGTGAAACAGATTTTAGCAAGAATTTTAGAAGCTAGCATGGTTAGGTTGCACAATTGGCACACAACTTATACACTTACATGCACGCCCATGCGTCTAAGTATGCAAGCTTGTGCAGTTAGTGAAAGTTAATGATTTTTTTCAGAATAAGCAGGAAATAATAAATTAAGCCTATAATCATGAATGTAAGACAACGCAGTGACCATTTCTAAGCAGAATAACAAAAAGAACAATAACTTGAGAACAATTAAGATAAGAAAGATGTAGCATCCTAGATTCTGAAAGCCTTTTCGGGTAGAGTTTTGGGGTTAGAAACAGGATTCAGAGAGAGATTTGGGAGTCTGATAAAGTTCAGGGGTGAGTTAGTAAGTTTTCGGAGCCGTGTGGCTTTCGTAGGAATCCTTTCGAAAGGATTCGATCAGACGAGTGAGCGGGAAATGAATTAAGTTCATTTTTCCTTGTGCATGCTCGTGCATCATTGATGCACGACCGTGCGTGGCATAGTATATAAGTGAGCCAAGAGAAACTTAGTGTCTTTTCTCACCCGCTTTCATTTCAGCTAGAATTCTCTCTTTCTTTTCAGCAGCTCCTATCATTAGAGAGAAGAACCAGCAGCCAATAGCTCCCAATCCGGTGAGAGAGCATAGAGATAATTGATTGAAGCTTGTTTTCAGAAGCATGGCAAGAGGTAAGTGTTCTTTCACTTCTCCTCGCGAATTTCCAGCTTTCCTTGATGAATTGTGATATTTGAAATGCTGATGATGTTGATGCATGTTTGTATGATGAGATTGTGGTTTGAGATGCTAAATTTGCTAACTTTGATCCATGCATGCAAGCTTGATCATGTTTTAGTGAGAGAAAGTTAATGTTTCCATGGTGAAATCTTGATGAATGGTTGCATGTTGTTTTTTATGCTTGAGTTGGGTTATTTGAAGTGCTGAGAACATGTACTAGAAGTGGAATTGTGTTTGATTGTGATTTGGTTGTGGAATTGTGAAGTTTCCGGTGGTGCTTTGTTGAAGAACCAGACGCACGACCGTGAGCCAACATGGCACGACCGTGAGTCTTTGTTTTTCCAGATGCACGCCCGTGTGTACGCTGTATGCACGGCGAGAAATTGCCCATGCACACCCGTGTGTTCGCCTACGCACGCCCGTGCATGCCTTTCAGTAAGAATTCCAAAAATTCCAATAGCTTGCATGACCAAGCGCACGACCAGTGCACGGCCTCGTGTGTCCTGGCTCACGCCCGTGCACTTTGATGCACGCCCGTGCATCAGCAGATTTTCAGAAAAATGATTAATTATTGATTTATTAAGCATGGGAATTCAGATAAATGGTTAAATTGCTTCAGATAAGCATCAGATGAGCCTTTATTCAGATAATAAACTGCATGTGCATATCATGACATGACATGTAGTTTCAGAGAGGATCAGGGGATTCGAATTCAGCAGTTTTCAGTATTCAGAACCCGATGTACGGTTAAGAGTATAGGTGGAACACGAGGGGGCATCTGTGGGATCCAACCTTCTAACACCAGTCAAAACGCTCAGCAGTATTTCAGTTTCAGCCTTCTGATACCAGTCAGATCGTACAACGGTATTCAGATTCAGTTTTCTAGCCAGTAGCTAGACTGTTTAGCCCACATGGCCAGGATGTTGAATCCCTGTGTTCACCAGTCTGATCAGCACAGCAGGTACCCGAGGGTACAGAGAGGTATTCAGATGCATGCATCCAGTATATTCAGTTAGCATGACATGACATACACATCATGACATGAATAATAATGATATCAATATATAATGAGAATGAGATTCAGATAACAGTTTCCAGATTCCAGCAAGCGCATAGATGTATGATTAGGGCCGAGGCCCAGGTATGTTTGATTTATATGATTGTTTGTGCTTGCTTGGGTATTGAGGGAAGTAAGGAGCGCTTACTGGGTGATCTTTATCACTCATCCCCCTCCTTCTTCTATCCTTTTCAGGTGGTTCGTGCTGGGTTCGAGAAGCGGTTGGATCGAGATTGGCGGAGAGGGCACGCACACACACTCCGATCTCGGTTGTATATCAGTTTTGGACCTGTGTGGTCACATGTACCTTTTGTATGTTTCCAGATGTATCCGGATGTACAGAAACAGTGTATGTATATATGTAAAGGCCAATGGGCCCATTATACAGAACAATATGTATAATCCAGTCGATGTATATATTTCAGCTTCCGCATGTGTAGAATTGTATAGTTTCAGGAAGTTTATTTTTTTTCGTAGGATTCCCGTCGCGAGTACCCAAATTTTCATATTATTAATAAAAAGGCCTTCCAGAATTCAGCAGTAGGGGTACTCGTGGCGGCAAGTCCTACAATATATTTATTAAAAAACCAAATTAAAATTGATTTTAATTAAAAATAAATTTAATAATATTAGCACTTGAACAGGAAAATATATTAGCATCATGATAGTATTCATATTGGAAATTAACATTGGATTAGCCTCGCAATGACATAGTAAATTAGAATCAGAATTGTATCAGAAAATAAAATCAAAATATAATCAGTTTAGTATAAAAAATTTAGCATCGAATTTGCATAAGAAATTGATAAGTTTTTTTTATATAATCAGCATTAGATTTTTCGATTCTAGTTAAGATCGGCAAAAATATTATGCTAATCTGAAGTTAATTAGCATGAGATTTTCTTCTAATGCTCATTTTTTTTAGCTTTGGGCAAATTAACACATGAGACAGTAACCGATACTAATCTGATACTAAATAAGAATAACATCGAATACTGTTTGACATAAATCAAGTTTTTTTTTAATTTTTTTATAGTGATGTTTGAAACTTTATGTTTTAGGTTTTGGGATGGAAATTATGATTGTTTAGATGATTAAATTGTAAATTTATTTATTGTTAATAGAGTTTGGATTGTGATTTGAGTAAATTAAGTTACATTAAACCAGATTTGACCAAATTAATAAGTTGATTATTTTAGTTTTTGATTATTCAACATAAGTAAGAATTTATAACCTTGTTGAGAAGATACAAGATCCAAGAATAGGTCATTGCTATTTGTTGGTTGTCTAAAGCATTCTCAAAACACTCTAATGGCTTAAATAATCCTATAGGGGTGAATCGGATTTATGAAAACTTGAAGTACAAATTAAAAATACAAGCAAGATAATTATAAGCAAAAAAAATTAGATGAGATGGAGAAAGAGAATGCTCAAGATTTATAGTGATTTGAAGTTTTTCCACCCAAGTCTCATATGTTTGCTTCTTCAATCACAAAACTTGAAGCTCTATTATAGATGATGAATACTTTACATTAGTTATCTGGAATTACATCCAAGTCTAATAGTTATACGAGATTTCACTTACAAGTGATTGAATACCTCTATAAAAGTTGATTATGTTATTAAGTTTTGAATAAAGAATCTCTTAAGAATATGAATTGAATAGCTTATTGAAAGAGTATTAACGCTTTATATGAGAGCAAAGAGTCTAAGCTTGGTTGAGTATGTTCACTAATATTTTCTAACTTAAAATGACTTGTTTATATAGACTTCATGGGTTGAAAAATGTTGAAGTAGTTGTTGGATAAATTGGAATAGTCATTAACACTTGAAAATGACATTTTTCTTTTAAAATAATTAGATACATGAACGTTCATGTTGAATACATGGTCATACTTGACCATAAAATATATTTTTCCACTCGAGTCACCCTCTTTATGCATCTTCAACGATTGACCTTTTTTTCACACTAATCAAATGTATAGTTATACATATAACATGCACAAACATTCATAGAGTTAAGAATTTTATGAAAATTCCAAAAAATGACACACCTTGCATGCACAGGAGTATACACGTTTGAATTTTGGCTTATGTATAGGCGTGCTTCTATAGTCATTCATCAAAAGTTTACTTTACTATTATTTGGCATATGTTCATATTGTCGTTATCATTTGAGTGATGCAAAATTATATAGTAAGCAATCTAAAATGATAAAAAGATACTATTGCAGACTTAGTTTAACAATGTAAATTGGTTGTGATATCAAGTGTTTGGCCTCTCATGCATTTTCTCATCGTTCAAAATTTATAATAGTGAAAGTAGACATCAAGGGACTAGGTTAGCCTATAACCTAGCTCGAACCCCTTTTTTTAGCATAGCTGACGGGTGGCATAACACACAAAATTATAAGTAGTATTAAGCCCATGGCCTAGAGGGTCATGTCACTTTGAAGGCTAGCCAATAGGTCAACATGCCTTGGCAAGATACAATACAAAAAATAAAAAAAAAATGATTAAATTTTAAATTTTAAAAATTATGTTTTTTTTAATAAAAGAAAACATAAAAATTATAGTATGATGTGAAAACAAAAAAAAGAAGATTTATTTATAATAGGAAAATTGAGATCTCACAATTACAAGAGAGTTGAAAAACTTAGGATTTAATAGAGATTTGAACTCTTATTTATAGTAAATGAAAAAAATTATTAGAGTATATTTTTTAAACATGAGATTCTTACATTTCACGTGGAAATGCAAGTATTTTTACTTTATTTTAAATGCAAGAGTCTCACGTATAAAAAACATATTTGAGCAACTCTCAGCATTTATTATAAATAAATGCTTAAATCTTAAATAAATTTCACGTTTTGTGACTTCTAAAAGAAAATATGTCTTGTTCAAGACTCATCCCACATGTTGTGCGTTGAGGTGACATTTATTTATTGGCTATTGGTTGTTGTTATGATTCGCAACTACAAATTAAATTAAAGAGGAATTTCGGTTGTATAACAAATAAAGTTAGTTGGCTAGATTTATATAGACTTAAAATTGTCGGTTATCTTTGTATAAAACCCTAAATTTTGGTTATTTAAAAAATATCCCATAAATTAAAGGGGGGCATACAAAAATAAAAGGTCATGTTAAGATAGAAATGCACTTAGGAGGTTTCTTTAGTGATTTCACAAGACTTGGCTTGAAAGAGTTATTTTGAGTTAAAAATATCGTTCTGAAGTTGAATAGCATTGACTCGAGATGTAGGATTACACCCAAATCGAATTGATGTGGGTTTGAAAATCAATTTGACTTAATTTAATTCAATTTTGAGAGTTAAGCTTGTTTTTGAATCTGAGCCAAACTCAAGTAAAAGAGAAGTATGCTCGATGTAGCTCGTGAGCTAGGTGGATGACTCGATTTAGCTTGAACTTAGCTCTTGGCTTATGGTTCAATTTGAATTATGTCGTTTTATCCATTATTAGATAAAACAACTTCGTTTTGTTAATAAGTCATGAATTCAAGTCATGAATATAAGTCATAAGTTCAAGTTATTAATTTAAATTATAAAATCAAATCAAACTTGAGTCAAATCATTTTTTATTTGAGTCATTCATAATTTCAGTTTAACAAATTCGAATCAAATTATTTTTCATTCGAGCTAATCTTGAACTAAATAATCTTCAAACTTAATTTGATTCGAATCAACCTCTAGTTTTTCTTTTGTGCAGTTTAAGCCATGGCTAGGCCTGCAAAACAACATTAGGCCTCGGTCAACTTTTCTTCCCAGCCCATATTCTACTCTGCTGGGTTTCCATCAAAACACGCAATATATATATGTATATGTATGTATGTATGTGCGTATGTATGTGTTTTGGGTTTTGGAGGTTAGAATTAAGCGTTGAATACTGGAGAAACCAAAAAAATTAAACACACGAAAGGCATTGCCAAGTAAGGAAGAAAATGCAGAGTCCACATGCTCACGCAAAGGTCTGGACTATTCAATAACTTTACAAATAATTAACAAGCTGATTCTTGAAATGATGACAAAACCATGACCACATCCTCTTGCCATATCTTATAATTTGTTGAGGCACCTGGTAAAAGTGTCAAACCTTTTTAGCCTTTTAAGACCTTTTCAAGATTGTGTGTGTACCCACCACAAAGAAAGGACGAAATTGAGTAGCTATGGCGGTGGAGGTGGAGGCGGAGGCGGAGGCAGAAATTGATCGGTTGCCAATAGATTTGTTAGCTCATATCTTTGTTTTGATTACGTCCTTCACTGATTTAGCTCAGTAAGTAATTTTCAGGTTTTATTTTCATATGGGTTTGGTGTTGTTTTGATGACAATTTTTGCTTGTTTAATTGAAGGGTGAGTCGTGTATGCAAGAAATGGAAAGTTGGGGTGAAGCAGTCTTTTGCACGAAGAGAAAATTTGAGCTTTGCCGGGTGGAAGATGGATGATGATTCCACCGCACGTCTTGTTGGCCATGCTTACAGCCTCAAAGAACTTGAAATGTATTCTCCCTCTCTCTCTCCCTCTCTTCATCACTGTGCAATCATTTTCTTTTATTAATGTTTGTAATTCCTGAACAGTCAGGCCTCATGGTATATATGGTCAGCTTCCGATAATCCAATATAAGCCATTCTCTTTCTTTGTTCACAATTCAGTTGAAACCTTAAAGAATATATTGAGGTCTTGGAGATGAGCTAGAGGTTCTTGATCCCGGGTTTTTTATTTTTATGCCATTATATATAGTATGGAAGTCTTTTATTAGGCTAGTTGTAAAATTCCATAGCATCATATAATTTCAGCTTTCATCTCTTTCCTCTGGTTTTAGATTTGATGAATTTATCTTGAATAAGCTGAATTGCTCAGTTGCTACTAATAAGAATATGATTCTGTCCATGAAGATCCAAAATTGTGGTATAATCCAAACTTATCTTCTACTGGTACATGGACAACTGTGTGGCCGATGGGCTTACCAGCTTTGATCGTTACAAAGGACGATGCTACAACATTGAGCCCTTTGCTGGAGAAGAAAATCAATATGTATGTTATGGAGCTTACCCTTTAGACCTTTTTGAAGAATGTTTTGTTACTAACAAGTTTATTATGCAACAACATTGACCTGGTGGTTACTAACCTCACCCAGGGTAGAATTGACTCCTAACCTTATGCTAACCGAAGTAATAAGGGGGCGAAGGGAGTAATAAGGGGGTGAAAGGAGTGATAAAGGGGCAAAGCTTAGACTTAGAAAACATTTTTCTTTTTCACTTGAGTCGGCTAAAAGGGGGGGAGCTGGAGAGGGAAGGCATTTGTGAGTGGGGGAACTGAAAGGAAGAGAACCAAAAAAAAGGTTTCTGCATATGTCCCATTTTGAGCTATTAGATGAAGTTTATTTTTGACCCTTGACTAAATTGTTGATGTTAAGTTTTATAGTTCTAGCTGTTATGTTATTGAGTTAAGAAGAATTCTGCTATAAGCATTATAATATCTATTTGATTTTTTAAACTGAATATTTCAAAATTGTTTGTTACTTGAGCATTATGGGTTAGTGAGATGTGATCTGTTTTCTATCATTCTCTTTTATGTTTCTTAGAATTTTTAGTATAGGTTATAAAATGAATATCAGAACAGCTAAATTTTAAATTCATAAGAAATGTCTAGGATATCTGGCCAGTAAGGATAAAAATGGGCGTATGTACTGGCAATATCCATATGTCTTTCTGCCACATTCTGAATGTGAGAGTGTTTGATGTAAAGTACATGTACCTGAATCAAAAACAAAATGCATCATGCCAATTCTTTACATTTTCAGTTTACAATTTTCTCTTATTGTATTTCAGTTCAAGGAGTAGATGGGGTTGTCAAATAACTGACAATGGACTGTATAGAATGTCATTAGCAAACTGTGTCAGCAACCTGACATCCATATCGCTGTGGGGTTTGACAGGGATCACAGACACAGGTGTTGTTCAACTGGTATGTTGTCGTAATCATCTTTCAATAACACAAAAATGTGTGGGTAACAAAATTTTAATGGTTAAACTGGATGCCTAAGTTAGGAATACTATCCTGCAAGCTATGTGTTTTGCATAACCACATTTTTTTTCTGAAAAGTATTCGTGGATAACTTGAGAAGTAAAATCATGCTTTGACATAGGTAGGTATCTGCCAATGACTGGGATGTGATTAGATTCTGTGTTTAATACTTTTCCGAATTTAGACAGCTGGTGAGTTTTCCTTGAAACTAGCAGATGATGCATTAATGGTTATGCTGTCTGTGTGAAATGTATTTGTGGTATTTGATTTAGAAGTCAGTATACCAATCTGAATTCTCTTAGCTAACCTTATCACCTTTTCGACAGATTTCAAGAGCTAGTTCCTTAAAACACCTGAATATAGGTGGCACATTCGTCACTGATGAATCTCTTTATGCCATTGCAAATAGCTGTCCACAATTAAAAGTGAGTTCTCTAAACAAATTGCATTTTGAATTGTAATTTAGCACAAATAAAGACGCCCCAATATCCTGTACAACAAGAAAAGGGTTGAATTTTGAATGCTTTTACATGGCAATCTACTGAAATGGTTTTAGTCAATATAGTTGAATATATGAATATTGAACAAGTCTGCCTAAGTGTCTACTGCTCTTTCCCAGAATATTGTCCTGTGGAGTTGCCGTCATGTAACCGAGAACGGGCTTCTGTTTCTTGTAAATAAATGTCGGAAGCTTGAGTCTATCAATGTGTGGGGAACCAGAGTTCCAGTAGACTGCTTCATAGCCTTGCTCACAATTAGTCCAGCCCTTCGGATAAAGCCTGAGGGACTCCTCTTAAATGTTGGAAATGCTGCTATGATGCCTATTGCATAAGCTGTTGTTCTTTCAATCTTGTTTTTCTGTTTATTTCTCTTTATGTTTGGTTGTGTATAGATATAGTGATGCATCAATTGTATTCTTTTGTGATTGTGCACAAGCACGGGCACAAATGAAGTTTAAATAAAAGAATAAAATAATAAAATTGTATGCTTGAATTACCTCTACTCTTTACCACTTGGATCGACTTGCATGATTCTAAACCAACCTCTGAGTTCAAAATTATTTCATCAATGCACGGTGTAAATTTACACTGTCAATATCTAAGACATTTCAATACACAAAGGCTGCATGCTTGAGCCAAATTTTGAAACACTGGCTCTCTCTTCACGACTGTCTACATCACTTCCTGCTTCTCTGCTTCAATTCTTCATCTAATATTCTAAAATAACTCAACTCTATTAGGCAATGCTTGATCCTCATTGAAAAAGGCGGTAACTTGTTACACCAATTCTCGTTCCAAAATCTATATGTATCATAGTGCCTCCTATGGTGTCACTAGTGTTCTCTCCCAGTGTATAATTCATCACAGGAATAATAGAAATATCATCAATGGAATATAAATTAATTTGAAAAGCAAAGAATGTGGAGAATGGATTGCTAAAGCAGAGCTTGAGAACTGAACAGATCCAGTAAAGCTTCCCATATTATCTGTTGGTGGACTCCTAGGTACAGTAACATTCTTGCAAGATCCAAAAGGTGCTCCAGCCTGCAAAATTCCATCAATATAGTCTGGTCTAACAAGCAAAATTTTATGCAGATAGTACATTATTACAAGAGCTATAACTTAAATAACTTACAAACATAATTTAATTTGATAACACCAAAACATTGTTAAAAAGTTTACAAAACATAAATATCTGCTGTCAAAAGAAACACCAAAACGATTATTGTTATAGCAAAATTCTATGGTTGATATAGAATTGACTATTCACTCCAGGCTGGGTGCCTCTGATGAGCACCCAAGATCAAGTTGATGATGTAAGTTAATATTATAAACATTGTGACAATAAATTGTTGAAAATATCTACTAATTTATAAGCTGCTTTCTTTTAGCTTTTTTATTTTATAACTTTGGAACAGACTTGAAATATTATGAGAAATTGTGAGTTCCTGTCTGCACAAAAGTCATAATATGGATTTGTAAAAGTGAGAAATAAGTAACAGAAACTAGTATGTGGGCTTGGAACAAAAGAAGCTTCCAATTGCAATTTCTTTAATATTCTTATAGAAATCAGTGAATTAACTGAACTAGAGTGTGGAATTGAAGTAGCAAGTAACCAGACTATTTATCTGGAAAAACCTGGCAGGCTTGGACGGTATTGCACCCACACAATGTCTGGCCATTCATTCTATCCAGAACATCAAAGACACCACCTCCATCACTCCTCTGCAATATTTTCTCATCAGTTAGGATGCTCAATCAGTACAGGATATACTTGCAAATTTATCAAAGGTAAGCTAAAATTCAGTACCATGTAAAAATTGACAGCCAAAAAGTTAGGCATCACATTCCCAGCTGCTTTATAACAAGTACCAACCATCTCAGCTAGTGGAGTTGAATGCTCTTTGCACGCATCATCTTCAACCGGATATGTAGGGAAATAATTCTGAAGAAAAAGGGACACCTTTTTTGAATTTAGTGGCTGTGATTCTTTTCTATTTGGACAAGAGCCTTGCTTCACCCCAGGATCTCCAGCTGAATGCAATACATCATGAGGCCATTAAAGGATGACATGCATGCAACTCAAAATCAGATAAGCATAACAGTTAATTACCTTCATTTTCTACCATGTATCTCCACTGATAAGCTACCCCTTCCTCTGATTCCTTTGAAGCAATAGAAGTAAAAACAATAAGCCGGTGGTTAGACTGCACCATTTCTGTTACAGTTGGCCAGTCTTCACCTTTCTTGGGCATCTTGGGCACAGGAAACCAATACTTGTCCAAACCAGCACTAGTAAACAAATTAATTAACCCTTTTGGAGTATGCACGTAGTCCTCTATTATAATAGTCACAATCTCAGTCGGATTCTGACTCAAGAATGATTCGACTTCTTTTAAAGTGTTAATTGCAGGTTGCTAAGAACAATTCAAAGCACATATTACAAACTAATCCAAAAAACTATACAACAAAATCAAAATTTCATTGCTAAGCGAAGAAAATAGGGAGGAAAATTACAAACGCAGTGAAGTTGAAACATTGCCCACGAAACGAATGGCAGAGCCAGATATCATTATTGAAATCATACATATCCAGCATCAATCCCCTTACTCCATTCTAATTGATATCCACAACAACCAAAAAAAAAAAATCAAAATTAGATTTTAGACAATAAATATGGAGTGCATAATCCTACAGAAAGGAATGCAATATCATTAAAGAATTGACATTTTGCTTGAAAAATCTTTCGCACGAATCAAGGAATGAACAAAGGGGGATTGAAGAAAAATATAATGGCATACCCTCAACTGATTAGTAACAGTGTCTTCTTGATTGTAAAACGTGAGTCTTTGAACACCAGGCAAAGCGGGGGCATCGACGATACTAAATGAATTATGAGTAACCAGCCACGTATACTTGTTGAAAGGCAACCCACCAATCTGTTCGTCAAACAATTTTCACAAGACATCTCAATCCAAAGATCGCCAACTTGACACTACAAAAACAAACAAGAAAACAAGCCCACCGCCAAATGTATAAAAATTAGAAGTGAAAGGAAGAAGCTTACAATGGCGGTTGGTATGGTAGCTTGGCCTCTGGTGCAAATGGGTTGAGTCTTTCCCAAAGCAGGGCAGTTACCACAGTAAAGACCAGGTCCACAGTCAGTAGGGGTAGCACATGAATCAAGAACCTGTTGATGTAAAAATCATAAAATTCAGTATTGGGACACGAAAGAAAGAAGGATCATAGACAGATCAAAAATTAGTACCTGGCAATTGCCGTTAGAACAGGCAGTAGAGTGAAAAAGAAATAGTAAAAGAAGTGTCAGTAAGAGATACCAAGTTGCATAGGCTCTGCATAAGCTACGAGCGTCCATGAAACACGCTAACATGGCTACTGCGTGCTTATACAGAGCTCAGGAAAAACCCAGTGGAAAGAGAAAAAAGAGACTAGTAACAGCTTGAAGCCTCTAAAGCAAAAGAGAAGCTACACACAGTGTCCACAGATGTGACATGACTCCGATAAAGTATTTTGGGTAGTAAACGTGGGCTGGCTTTAATTTTAAGTATCTGTTAGGGATGGTAATTTTGGCCGAAAATTTGGGGCTTCAACCTGTTTTCCATGGAACGAAGAGAGAATAAATGTACTTTCTGTAATGACTGTATTTGCGTATGTCTAGAGGCCTTGATTTGTCAAACTTTAAACGTTCTTCTTGTTAATGGCGGTCACGTGGTAGGGTAGAGTAGGTTACCTCATCGATGGGAGTTGGGACACTACTCACCTACTATGCCGTCCTTTTCTCGCTCTCATCTCTCATACGCCGGGATCACTTTTTTTTTAGAGACTTTTTCCAGAGAAGGGAAGACCCATTTCAAAGTCCGCCCATCGTCCAGAACGGGTTTAGAGAGGAAAACGTTTCATTCACGATGGTCACATATAGTAGAGTGAGGGTCACTAACAGCCCGTCTTATGAACACAATTTGCCAAGAGTTAGTTGTGATAAAAGCGATGGGGATGCCCATTTTTGGTCCAGAACCGTACACGCCACACGCCCATCAAGTCCTGCAACGCAATGCAATGCTTTATTTTTGGCCAAAGGGCTATTTCCTACCCATAGTTTGAGGCAGGGACAAAGTCCCACCCGCTGAAATTGAAAAACTCGATCTCCCATCCGTAAACTATTTTTAATATTAAAAATAATAAATATACAGTAATAATTAGGGGTATTTTTACCTTTTTAATATTAAAATTTTATAAATTAATAAAATAAATTTTATATAAATATAAAATATTAAAAATTTTAAAAAAATTAAAAAATATATTTAAAAATTTTTAAATTTTAAAAAATTAAAGCAACCACCACCGCCGGTATCGGTGGCGGTGGCCGCTCATAAATAGAACCAGGTGGCCATTTTCGGCCACCTGTTTTCCGGGGAGGCCAGATCTAGGGCTCCCAGTTGGGTGGAGGCGGCCAAATAGGGCCGGAAACGGCTAGTGGGGCCAAGACCGGCCCTTTACGGCCGTTTTCGACCTTTATTTTGGGCTGAGGCGGCCTCCAAAACTGGAGGCGGCCGATTTGGCCGCCTCCACCCAACGGGGAGGCCAGATCTAGCCTCCCCTAGAACCAAGTGGCTGGAAATAGCCACCTGGTTCTATTATGAGTGGCCACCGCCGCCAATGCCGGCGGTTGTGGCTGCTTCAAAATTTTAAATTATTTTTTTAATTTCAAAATTTTTTTAATATTTTTTGAAAATATTTATATTTAAAAATTATTTTATATTTTTATTATAAATTTTTAATTTTTAAAAGGATAATTTAGTAATTTTAATAAAAAAAAAATTTGGATTAGGGGTGAGAATCCAAGCTTTTAAACTTAAGCGGGTGGGAATTTGTCCCCGCCTCAAACTATGGGTGGGAAATAATCCTTTGGCCTTTATTTTTTGTCAAAACAGCAGGTTCAGCAAGATTAGTGTCTCCTATAATACTGCAATTTTAGATGTAAAAGTGTCATGCTAGTTTACTTAGGCACGCAATGTATTAAAATCAAATCAAGTTTAGCCACCTGAAACGGGAAGAATATACCAGGCTAAAACAATTGCGTACGGGATCAGTCCAGAACAAATCTGATTAAAACTTGTAAATGAAATTTAGCCTGAAACACAAGAAGCTGGTCATAAAAAATGATAACCATTTTTACATACAATTTTTTTTAAAGGAAAATACCAAGGAAATATACTCTTTTCAATGAGTACAGGACCTCAGGAAGCATTGATTATCAGAACAAGTAAATAAAAGCGTACCCTAAAAGCAAGTAATCCAGGCATGCTGGTAAGGCGTTAGAGAACATTTCTGTAGCAATCCATTATATAAAGGAATGATCTTATTAAGAGCGACAAAACAAAAGTGATTAATAATACTGCTTTTTCTATTGCACTTGTATATAATGAACAAATTTTCTTAAAGCAGTCTGTTTATAAATTTTTGATCGCGTGTGTGCAAGAAAAAGGAAGACTATTACAAAAAGAGAGCAAGACTGTGCACTTAACAACTGAATTGAATAAAACATCTTTCAATAAAAAAATTTAAAAGAAAAGCAAATATACATGCATCTACCCCTATCATCAAGAATGATAGTTTACATTATTCCTTCTGTAAAAAAAAAAAAAGGGATATATGAGTAAGAATTGTTCTAAAAGACAAGTTTTACTAAAAAAGAAGATAATTTTTCATCTTTGGTTTGCTATGAATCTAATATTTGTGTTTCTTATAATGACTAGTGTAGTGATTCTGGTTCTACAATTCATGTTTCAAAAACTTCATAGAGTTTTCTAAATCAAAGGAAACCATTGAGAAGCGAAGTTTGCATCTATTCAAGAAATCAGATGTCTTCACATGTTGAAGCTGTTGGAACTTGTAAATTGATTTTAGATTTTGGACATATTTTAATTTTAAACAGAACTTTTATATTCCTAAGTTTTCTAAGAATTTGATTTCAATTTCACAACTTATACTTGTAGGATACAACATGTGTAATGGTCTTCACATTACACATGTCCAAAATCCAAAATTAATTTACAAGTTCCAATAGCCTTAACATGTGAAGACGTTTGATTTCCTGAATAGATGCAAACTTCACTTTCCAATGGTTTCCTTTAATTTAGAAAAACCTGCAAAGTATTTGAAATATGGATTATAAAACCAGAATTAATCCACCAGTCATTAAGAGAAACAAAAATATAAGATTCATAGCAAACTAAAGACGAGAGATTACCTTTCTTTTACAATCAAACCTGTCTTTTAAGATAGTCCTTTTTCACAACTTATACTAAGCAAGCTTCTCATCAGAACCACTTGAGGGAGCAGCTTCCTCCTTTTTTAACCAAGATGCCTCGGGCTTCCAAGCCCAAGCAAAAGCTCTAACCAGCTTGTTCGATAATCATAGAAAAGTTCCTCTCGAGAAATAAATCACTCGACAAAAATGCCCACCCAATGATCCCCTACAACCATGATGTCCTGCCACAAAATGGTTAAAATGTCAACTTCAAATTTGCATACTGCTGCTTGAAATGGGATGCTCCAATGACGTCTAGAATCTAGACAACTGATTTTGATAAAGGATTAAGACATATCATAGGATGGCTGAACCTGAGTGCATAGGTAGTCAAAGGGTTACCTTTAGATAGCAATTTGGATCTGGGAAATGATGTGCAAACTTCAATTTGTCACCCTTCCAATAGAATACCGCACAGATATGGATTAGGTACTCATATTTAGCAGTCATATTTGGCACTGATGGAAAAATGTTAAGGCACAATCCATAGTGCCATATATCATGCCTGATCATTGAGATTGAAAAGAAATGATGAATTTTCACAATCGTTATCTCTTTCACGCTTGTCTGCTTCTCTAAGTGAAATCAGCTCTCCAGTATATTCACAAAGATATTCATGCTTTTCAACACTATTATGTAGGCAAGTCAAATTTTATTTAGCATCAAGAGAAAAACAGAGCATATATCATATGAAGACTGATTCTTTCGGTTTGCAAAGCTTAAAAAATATCATGATATTACCTTTATGAAAGTTCCCCACCCAGAAACATCAGACCTCCCAAGTAAAACATGTACAAATAGAGGATTATCCATGGGTCACTGCAAATAAAATGTAGAATCTCTAAACTATCAAACTCCAGTAGTTTTACAGGAGTTTACATCCACAGTACATATCTAACCAATACGATGGCAAGTGAGTGGTATTAATGATAAGCACCAAGGGACTGTTAAGAAGGAAAGACATACACAATTCTAAGCAGAATAATTTTACAGAATTTCACCACAGCATATAAGCTGGATATTTTCCTGCTTAGAATAAAAAATTAGATACCCTATTTTGCCCTTAAATTTAAGAACTGCACATGAACTCTCCCCTCAAATACTAAGTTCACACTCCAGAAACCAAAAAGTTCCATTGCTTATAAATTCTAATTATCCAAGGTTCCAAAAGATACAAGTTTAGGATTATTGTTTTGATCATATGCATTTTGATAAGCTAAAAAGCTGCATTTATTTTTTTCTAATTAATTAAGCTTTGTCAAAATAACCTAGGAAAGTCACCACTTCAGCACAGGGGATATATACAAATGGAATACAACCACAGAACTCTAAAGTAACAATTACTGGATTAAATAATGGCTCAAGGAAAAAATTAAACATACATCTCTTCTGCAAAACAGAATCCAATATTAAACAGAGTTTATTACTCGCAAACATTGAATTAGAGAAAAAGCTAAGAAGTCAACCAAGAATCAACAATGAAAAAAAATTAAAAATGCTAAACTATGTTTCAGGAGAGAAAGAGAAAGGAACCCAGAGAACACACAATATTAAGATCACATCAGATAGTTTCACCATACCAACCAAAAATTAAAATCCTTAGAATCCACAAAATCTCGTTTCTCCTCTTCTTCCTCACTTGCTTCCTCCTCACTCTCACTGCAGATTAGTGATTCACCACCATTTTGGTCACAAAAATCCCCCTTCCACCCACCACTGACCTATCCTCCATCATTCTTTGATTTCTGCACCATATTACAGTGAGAAAGCTAAAATAAAACTCCAACAAACAAGAAGTCACTATTTCATGGTAAGTAAACAAAAGTTGCACAAGGAAAATTTGAACATTTGACATTCCATACACATATTACAAAGGAAACTATTCTAGCAATTTTAATTATAACTTGATATCCTAAATTCAACCCCCACGGAAGATAAGTCTGACAATGAGGCAAAACAATGGTATTCAGTCTGTCAATATGACTCTTAACAATAATGGATTACTGATAAAAGGAGAAGAATACCCAAAACCCATTAATAGTTGGATGTCCAGTGCTTTCAAATAAGTTAACAGAAAACAATGATTATAGTGACTAAAACCATAAGGGAAAAATCATTAATTCGTGAGTAAAAGACGAAGCAACAACTTGTTCACAATGGAATGATGCCCAAGGGAATTTTCAAATTTGATAAAGTGTGATTTCAACACTTAGCAGAACATTCTCTATAAATTATTATTTTTCAAGATGATGATAAGTTACGCTTCATAATTTCAATCTTTCTTTTATTTGTTTATCTTTGATGTAGTTGGGAGGACAAAGAGCATGGATAACAAACCTTGTAAAACCAGAAAATGTACTTATCATAATCAGGTGAACGATACACTCACTGACTTATGTTTTTCGTGAAAGAAACAAAATTTATCACTGATTGGAATGATAATAAAATGCTCACTGGTTTAAGTCCATGATAAACTAAACAATAGCATAGTCAACAGTTAACAAACTTTAGATTGTGGATTCTTTTATATTTTTGGTAGAGAAATATATATATATATATATAACCTATGCTGCTGTGTAGCTGAAACATTTTATAAACAACAAGTTCACATAAAAGAAGAAGGTTTAAAAAGGTCCCATCTAGAACATTTAGGCAAAATACAAAGTATTCTAACAAACCTGTCTAGAAAAATCCACGTAGTATAAGGAGGTGATCTTTTAACCTCAACAAGCTTAATAGGGCAAATAACAATTTTGGAAGGATTAGTAGATACCTGAACAGCAGTAGAAGCACGACCATATTCCTGGGAGCTATGGCTATCCCTATACCCATCACTTGCATCAAAACCATTTTACACAGCAAGTGCATCTCTGAGCAAAAGAAAGAAAAGTAATTAACTAGAGGATCCAAAGAATTAGTACTTAAATCAGCAAAAAACTGGCATGAAAGATTGAACCTTTACTGAAACACAGTGGTCAGCAGCAGGTTGCTTCTCTAAAGAATTAAAAATAGAGAAAATCTCCTTCTGAGATATAGATTTGTCTTGTGATTTTGTCATCTGTAAACATCCCAGAAACCATAAACATCCCAATCATTTAACAAAAACTAGAGTTTAAAATATGAAATAAAAAATTACATTGCCTATAAATAAGCTCTTCCAGAGAATTGTTGTAAAAGTCAAAGCAAAATAATAATATAAGAAAAATGAAATATCGAACTTCTGCTTCAACAAATGATTGTTTAACTTTTTCATTTTGCCTTCCTCTTTTCTTTTTATAATAAAGATAATATTAACTCAGACTAAAAAAAATTTAAAAAAATTTATAATATAATTTAATATTTAAAAACAAATTAATTAAAATACAATTCAAGGGTCCAATAGCCCTTCTTGGATGGATATTGGCCAAACAACTTATTTCCGCCGAAGGTTTCCTTAAATGGTAAACTTTTAATGGTAAAGTTTTAAAAAATTAAATATTTATTTATTAATTAAAATTAAAAAAATATTTTTATTTTTTGATAAAAAATAAAAATAAATTTTATAAAATTATAAAAATTAATAATTAATAATAAATTAATAAAAATTTAAAAATAAAATAAAATATAAAATGTAATCACTGTCGTCGATAACATTGTTGATGACAATAACTAACATTAATCTAACTAAGTGATTAAATATTTTTATGATAGAAACAATCACATCTGACCATCTTGATCATCTAAATTTTTTAAAGATAATAGATTTTAAGTATATCGGTTGTTTTAGGTCTTCTCTTATGGCTGAGGCAGCCTATGCAATATTTAACAATCAAATTTATTCATTTCAACCATTGAGACAGTTAAATCCGATCACCAATAGAATTAAGTGATCATTTGCGATTACCTGATTAGGTTAGTATCGACTGTAGCATCCCGGGTTAGAAATGCCCTTAGGAGAGAGTTTCGGGGTTAGAAACGAGATTCAGAAAAGGATTGAGAGTCTAGATAAGTTCAGGGGTGAGTTAGTAAGTTTTCGGAGCCGTGTGGCTTTTGTGGGAATCCTTTCGAAAGGATTCGATCAGGCGAGTGAGCGAGAAATAAGTAATACTTATTTTCCCTCGTGCACGCCCGTGCACCCGTGATGCACGCCCGTGCATGGCATATTATATGAGTGAGCCGAGAGAGTTGTCATTTTTTTTCTCACCCATTTTCATTTCAGCCAAGTTTCTCTCTTCATTTTTAGTTCCTCCCATTCTTAGAGAGGAAATTCAGTAGCAAATAGCTCCCGATCAAGTTAGAGAGCGAAGAGAATAGTTCGAAAGTTTGTTTTCAGAAGCATGGCGCGAGGTAAGTGTTCGTTTACTTCCTGTCGCATTTTCCCAGCATGTTTGATGAGTTGTGATGCTTGGATGAACCTTATGCATGTTAGATGATGATGATTTGTTGTGTGAATTGATGATTTTGGCCATCTTTGATCCATGCATGTGGTTGATCATGTTTAGTGAGAGAAAGTTGACATGCTTGCATGGTGGATTGATGTGTACTCGATGCATGTTGCGTTTGAGGCTTCCATTGTGTTATTTGAGGCACTGGGAACATGTGTTTAAAGGGAAATTGTGATTGAATGAGGTATGGTTGTTGAATTGTGCATTTTCCAGGCGGTGCTCTTGTTGAAGAACAAGACGCACGGTCGTGCGCCCGCATGACACGGCGGAGAGTCTTCATTTTTTCAGATGCACGCCTGTGTGCACGGCCAAAAAATGCACATGCACGCCCATGTGTCCACAGACGCACGCCCGTGCATGCGTTTTCAGTGAAAAGTTTCCAGAAATTTCAGTAGCTTGCACGGTTAGACGCACGACCAGCGCACGACCCCGTGCATCCAGGCTCACGCCCGTGCACTTTTCCCGCACGCCCGTGCATCTGCAGATTTTCAGAAAAAGAATTAAAAATGAGAGATTCAGAATGCGAATTCAGAATAAAGGTTAAATGGATTCAGATAAGCATCATATGAGCATGTATTCAAATAATAAGTTGCATATGCATATCATGGCATTACATGTAGCTTCAGAGAGGATCAAGAGATCCGAATTCAACAGTATTCAGTATTCAGAGCCCGATGTACGGGTGAGAGCATTAGGTGGAACACGAGGGGGCATCCGTGGGATTCAACCTTCTGACACCAGTCAGAGTGCTCAGCAGTATTTCAGTTTTTACCATCTGACACCAGTCAGATCGGGCAACAGTATTCAGATTCAGCTTTCTAGCCAATAGCTAGACTGTTCACCCCACATGGCTAGGATGTCGAATCCCTGTGTCCACCAGCCTGATCAGCACAGCAGGTACCTTCGGGTACATTCAGATAGAGGTATTCAGATGCATGCATCCATGAAATATTTCAGTAGTATGACATGACATACACATCATGACATGAATAATATTGATATCAGTAAATGAATCAGATATTCAGAATAACTGTTTCAGATTCCAGCAAGTGCATAGATGTATGATTAGGGCCGAGGCTCAGGTATGTTTGATTATTGTGATTGTTATGCTTGCTTGGGTTTTGAGGGAAGTAAGGAGCGCTTACTGGGTGATCTTTATCACTCATCCCCCTCATTCTTCCATCCTTTCAGGTGGTTCGTGCTGTTTCCGAGGAGCGGTTGGATCGAGGTTGTCGGAGAGGGCCCACACCGCGATCCCAGTTTTGAGTTGTACAGTTTATAGTGTTGGACCTGTGTGGTCGTATTGTACATGTTTCAGTGTTCAAATGTACTTTTGTGTATATTTCCCGATGTATCTGGATTGTACAAAAACAGTTGTAAATATATGGAAAAGCCAGTATGGGCTCATGATGTATTTTAGATATATGCGTTTTACGCTTCCACATTGTATTTCAGATGTAAGTTTCAGGAGTTGTAATTATTTTCGTAGGATTTCCAGTCGCAGGTACTCGAGTTTTCAGATTATTAATAAAAAGACCACTTATTATTCAGCAGCAGGAGTACTCGTGGCGACGGATCCTACATCGACTATCTCCATCAGTAATTTTGTTGACGATAATGAATGTTTTTTAGATTTTGTAATAAATTTTTTTATTTTTTTATTATTTTATTTTAAATTTTATTTTAATATTATTTATATTAAATTTTATTGTAATAGTAATATTATTTAGTTTTATAAAATATATTTTGGTATTTTCAAAGAATAAGGGTGGTATTTGGCTTTTTAAAACTTTATAGGTGGGACTGGGTCATTTAAGGAAACCTTGGAGGGACCCAAAAATATAACTTCTACCATGAAAGGCAGAAAATGCGTCAGCGAGAATATGGGTGGGAAAATGTTAGTTTCTCTAAGGAATATTAACTAATATTCGCTTAGAGTGACGACATTTGTTCTGGATGAAAGACAAGAAAACAAAATTTTAAATCTAATAAAAAATTTAAAACTATTTTTCAGAACTTAAAAATGAATTTTCTTGATTCTCCCAATTTATACTAATTAAACACCTAAAGGTTGTCACTGAGTTTTAGCATTTTCACAGGGCTTCGTGGTTCTCGATCGTCGTCTTCCGATTAAAAATTGATATGAACTCCATAGCTGGGGAAATCACACACATACATCTTTTATTTTTTTTATTTTTTATGAACAAATTTTGGGCTAATATAATTCACAACATTATGCAGTCTCTTTCTCCATTAGAGAAAACAATACAAGCCAAAGTTTGATGCCTTGTACAACAAACCAAATAACAACCGCAAGAGCTAAGCGCCAACTCTGTTAACTTTCTTTTTTCTCCAAAATAGCTTTCTCCATAAACTTGCACCTCTCTGTTTTCTGGAGGGTAAACTCACCAAGGAATTACGTACAGAATCCTTAGTCTGTTGTTTACTTTCATTTGAAGCAAGGATTTTTTCTAGGGGATCTATTACAAAGGCAGAACTGTAATTGCCGCCACTTTCTTTGGTCTTAGGAGAGATTACATTCTTGTCTTCAGCACTATCTTCAGCTACCATCCGATCTAGCAGAGATGATCTTCGGACAGTGAGCTTCATCTTTGAAGGGGTTGAGGTCGGGGTTGGAGTTGAGGTTGAGATTGGGGTTGGGGTTGGGGTTGGGGCTGTGGTGGTGGCAGTGGCAGTGGCAGTTTTGGTAGGGAAAGCAATTGTGTCTGCTGGGGTAGAGATGGCCTTGTCAAAAAGGGCTGCTTCCCTTGGAGAAGCCAAAGCTTTTAGTTGTTTCCCTAGGTTTAGAATAGTCTCTTGACACTCCGCCAACTTTTCTGAGGCAGCTGTGATCTCCCAGTCCTGCCATCAAAAGAGTAGAGAGTAATTCAAGACCTTAAAATCAAGGGGTATGGAAATTCTAATACAAAGTATTACTTACCAAATAGCTCAAACCTAAATGAATGCACTTTTGACATAGTTTCTCTGGCTAATTTTCTTTTCATTATTTGCATCTTAGAGAAATTATATTCAACTGAATCACCTCATTGCCATTTTAGAAATCAACCTGCTATTTTCCTAAATAGATTTTCTATAAACAAAGCTCCATTATGACCATGAATAATTAGCATAGTTCAACAAAAGATACATCGCTATCAGGTGAATAATTTCCTGAAAAGGAGTCTGTACAGGATTTTTTTATTCACACCTGTTCAATTTCATATTGCTCCAGCTAAAGTGAACTTATTTATCTCAGAAAGAAGCGAAAGATGTCATCAGATAAATTTTTTACATTTTGTGTGATACATAGATAAGATTAATTAACTTCCAAAAGCATCTTTCTCCTTGTCAATGTAAAATGACAAGTATTGTCATCTTATGTAAAATATGCTTAGTTATATACATAACTTACAGGCATTCATATCAATCATAACAAAATAAGGTAATTAAGCACAATTATCAACAAAGAATTTCAGATTCAGTACTAAGAACATTACATGTAGAATTGTAAAATAATTTAATCAAGTCATCATCAAAGCTACCAGAATAAAATTCTACGTGCTGAAAGTATGATAAATGACAGGAACTTACAGTTCGAATTTGCTTTTCATCCAGCTTGTGTTTGCTTGGAAATCCATTCTTTGTCACACTGAAGATAAATGTATCATAAAGAAAATTAAGATCCCTCAATAATGTAGGGAAAATCATTAAATTACTAATGTGCATTGATTTTAATAGAGTGAAAGCAAGAAACAATTAGCACCTCTCAAGTTTGAGTTGTAGTTCAAGACATGTGCTCTTCAGTTCTTCACAGCTTTTACTTTTATTCTCCAGCTCTGCCTCTAGTGATGAAAATTTCTGATGAGCCTCATTCAATTCAACTCTGGCCGCTGAAAGCTGTGTATCGAGATTTTCACTTATCAACTTGTGATTCTTTATTTGATCCTCAGCAATGTCCTTCGATTTCCTCAAAGTTTCTAACTCAATTTGCAAGTTTGAAATGATTTTCTCTGATTCCTGTAGTTGACTCATCAATGGATGACTCTTATCAACATACTGGATACTCCCTTCAACATCTTTCTTTGCAACTTTGGCGTTGATGAAATCATTTCTTAATTTTTTATTTTCTTCTCTCATATAAGATTGAAATTCTTTCCTTTGGAAACAGTTGTTATGGCAATTTGAAGCAGCAAACAATGACCAGGACGACAAATTTTCTCTAGGAAGATGTAATCTATCTGCTTCTGCAAATTGACTAATCATTCCAAATTCAGCGTCATTTTCACTCCTTGATTCATCCCAGTCCAAATGCTTCTTTATAGCATCCCTCATGCTGGAAACATCTTGAAGGGAAAAGCAATGGTTCATTATCCAGTCCAAAACACTGCTTAACTCTTTGGCAAATTTGTTGAAGTCGGTCTTTTTGTTCAAAACATTATAACAAGCATGAACAAATTGCTGTAGAACACCAGTAAGCTCAGAAGTTTTCCATTGGAAAACACGAACTGTGTAACCAGAAGGTGTTTCTAAATTTTTATATGAGAGAAGACTTCTATCTTTCTTGGACAATGTATCTAAGATGCCTTCAATGACCCCTGCTATTTTGCATATTGATTTATTAAGATCTGAGTAGAACTGTTGGTCTGTCTTCTCTTCCTTTGAGAAGTTAAAGTATGTTGCTGAATGAAAATTATTTAAACTTGATGTATCAGGATGATATGTGCTCTCCTTGGCATCTACTGATTCATTGGTTTTTGAATGATTTATGTATGTCAAAG